>JBBPLU010000014.1:0-183888 GCA_038089935.1 Boletellus emodensis
CCATGGCGTCTTATCCCCCATGTGAAGCTTGAAAAACTGACGCCCGTCGATAGGCGGTCAATATCGCTATTCTGTTCTACGATGCCCCATCGCCGCCTGCCGGCATGTTTGACGGCTTTCTGACGAACAACAGCGACACGGAGGTCTTCACCCGGTCATTCCTGTCGCTCGTGCAATCTTCGAATGCGAACGCAACGTGGGGTCTACGGTGAGGTCACCTAGCATCTTGCGTCTCTCGGTTGGCCGCTCACGCGAGCAGAGCATCCTTTAACACGATATCGGTGCTCACTTATTCGGAGGATTTGTTGCAGATGATGCTGAACGAGAGCGTCGTGAGTCATTGGATGTCTATTTATTTTATGTTGCACGCCCACATCCGTCCGACCATCCAGTCGCAAGGAACCGGGCTCCCCTTGAATTATGGGTACACCAGTTTCAGCGCTGAACCCTTTCTACCGAGCATCTACAACCACACCACGCTGCCGTCCGCATGGCCCCCGTCAAGGGCGCTGCCGTTCTCACCCCTTAGCGTCGTCTTTGCATGGACTGGCAATGGGACGACGGACGATGTGGTGATCGATGGGATGAAGGAAAGCGCAGCCAGGCTCCAGGTAAACGCGTCAGGAACGGAACAGCTACCGTTGTATGGGAACTATGCCCTCCCCAACACGCCCCTGGAGGCGATATACGGCGCGAACGTAGCAAGGCTGAGGCGGATAAAAGCGGAGGTGGATCCTGAAGACGTGATGAGACTCGCTGGCGGGTTCAAGTTTTGATGGCCCTCGGGCGAAGAGGCTCTGCCAAGGACCTGACCGTTATTTAGAACTATTATGTTACACACGTCCCTAGTCGTAGAGTTTCCACTATAGCGTACGCGGACTCGTTTCTCATGGTCTATCGTAGGTCATATTTAGTTTGGAATGGGGACTTGTTACCCGAGACTCGCTGAATGCGGAAAGGTGGGTGGGCAGGCAGGGCCGGAGTCGCGGATCTCCGCTCATGGAGGAGGGGGGGCGGGCAGCTCTGGAACTCGGATTAAACCTTGATGGAAAAAAATTTTGATTCAAGAGCGGGAGGGATTTCCAGGTCCGGTAATAAAAAAGAAAGTGAACGGTGCTCCCCTACGCACGCACTCCCGGGTTGGCCAGAGCACGACTGGCAGGGATGGTGTCGATCGTCCGACCGCCGCGTGCACGCACTGGTTAATCCCTTGCTGAGGGGGCCCAGTAGGAAGGAAGCCTTGAGCGTAGTGATCCCAGTGACTCGGGGTTCATTTCTAGCAGAGGGTCAGCGAATCGGGTGCGACTAGAAGGAAGGCGCGTGGAGGCGGCGAGGGACGTCCTCCAGCTCCGAGGCCACAAGAGGGCAAGTCTTGCACACTGCCTCCCTCACACGCCAGTCACCATGCGCGTACGGGACACGGCAGAGGCGGAGGGCAGCGAGGATACGACGCGTGCTCCCACGAGCTATGACTGCCAGCGCCAGCCCACTCAGGGGTCCGACTTCACCTCCTTGCCCTCGAATCACTCAAAAAGTCTGGAATCCCAGTCATTGATCTGTACCACCTGCCGTCCGCCTGCTGGTCCAGCATGCGTGATACCCAGGACCTGCGTGTGTCTTTAGGGTTTGTCCAGGGAGACCCTGGGTCCCAAACACCAACCGAATCACTCTCTCCACTCTGTGCCCCTAGCTCGGGTGCCTCACGATGCTTTCGCTCTCACTCAACCACCTTCCACGGCCAAGGCCAGTTGGAACACTTCGTGGACATACCGAGATCGTTTGGTCCGTCGTCTTCCTCCCAAACGGGAAGGAGCTTGCCAGTGCCTCCAACGACGGCTCCATTCGTCTCTGGAACCTCGAACACGCTTCCGAAGTGATTCTAGGGAGCAGCAGCGGCGCGGTCTTTTGCCTTGTTCCGTTCCCAGATGGAAGGCAGCTCGCTAGTGGTGGCCTTGATAGATCCGTCAATGTCTGGGACGTCGAGGTCCGGGAGGCAGTCGACGGTCCTTGGAAGGGTCACACAAGTAGCGTCAGATACCTTGATATCTCAAGCGACTGTCGCTACCTGGCTAGCGGATCATTCGATCACAAGGTGAACGTCTGGGATACCGAAAGTGGACGCATCGTGCGAGATGAAGCGTACTTGAAAGGTGACGACGGGGAGATCAACTGTGTCAAGTTTTCGAGGAGGGACCGCAGGTTACTCACAGGTTCAGGGGATGGTTGTCTCCGCATCTGGGATTGGGAGTCAGGGAACTTGCTCGTCGGACCAATCAAGGCAGACGAAATGCCAATCTGGGCAGTCGCCTGGTCACAAGACGAAACCCAGATTCTTTCTGGCTCAGGCCAAGGTGTGCTCCGTCGCTGGCAGGCTTCGACGGGCCGCGTCATTGGCGAACCTGTACACGCACACAAGAGTATCATTTACTCACTGTCCGTCGCGAACAATGGTGGTTGCTTGGCAAGCGCTTCCAGCGACTGCACTGTCAAAATATGGAACGCCACGACGTTTGAACAGATCGCAATTCTAGTGCACCCTGACGAAGTCAATTGTATCGCATTCTCGGCCGACGACCGACTGCTAGCTACGGCATGCAGCGACTCCTTAATTTATATTTGGGAGCTGCCCCAAGCCAGCTTGGATTCGGGCCTTGTGATAGATGGGGAAAGTGAAGGTAGATCGCTGCTTGAGGTAAGCCTCGTATGTCCGGTGATGACAAATACCATAATGAATTACTGCCAGCAACCAATGGCAATTCCCTTGGAAGATGACGTGATGGAGCATGGTGGGAGTTCCCAGAGGAACACCGAAAGGTTGAAGGCGATCTTGAGTGTAAGTCGAATCCGTGATCTTCGATTGGTCTTGGCAAAGTCCCGAGTCTGTCTCTTAGCAGACGCAGTCTCCAGTGCACTCTCCGGAGAGCGCAGACATCGACAAAGAGAGGCCGGAAGAGAATGCGGTGCCCACCGTAGTAAAGAAGAAGCGCCTTATACGTCTCCTCAGCTTCATGCATACCCACCGTCGATTCCGAATGGATGGCATCAACAATGTACAAGAACCAAGGCAAGCGAGACGTAAACTATCACAAAGGATCAAGGGAACAATTGCAAAATCGCGCAAGGTATCCTTGATTCATACACGAAAAACTTGCCTTTTGTAACGTTTTCTGCGCAGTTCATCTCCAGTCTGTGGTAACATAATCGGCTATTCGTGCAAAATGGGATCGTTGGCGTATCAAGACTCGAAGGGCGGCGGTACATTCGGAGATCGGTTGACACGTATTGTTCTTGGTTTGTGCATCGACTATTTGCGTGCCATTTCTGGGCAATGCTCGCTTCCCCATACGCCTCGGTGGCTAGGAGTACAGCGGAGGATTGAGGGTAAAGTGTGTAACTTACACACGTCTCAACCCCGTGTGATATACTGCCTCGTGGAAGTCCGGATTGGCTTTTCTCGGACTACTGCGTTCGCAGAGCATGCGGCAAGAGGCATATAGTTACAACTGCGATATCATGTCAGTAAGGATTACATTAATATTAGCCTGTGTCGCACGATGACGGATAGATCCGTCATCGTGCGTCCGAAGACATCAGTATCCAGGGTCTACGACGGAATCAACAATGACAGGTGAACCTTGCCACAATCGGTTTTCAATGACAGCATTCAACCCTATCTGCGTCATGGGGCTAGATTGTATGGCATGGGGAAATAATGGCCAGCGTACCATACGTCCTTGCCCTAATAGCGGACCAAATTCTGCCAACCGAGCTTCAGGTGACAGATCTAAAATACCTTCGAGCGATCTGTCGTACAGCATCACGAAGGCTGAGAACGCATTCATGCCTTGCACTCTGGCAAGGTCTGCCTCCCCCTGGGATAGAGCCACATCAGTGGCACGTGTACGGGGGACCCTTGAACACGATCAGAACACGCACTTCTCGTTCGTCCTCTTCCAACCAATCTCTTTCGTCCCAAAGTAATCCATATCCTCGTTCCGTTGAAATTGCGCATGCTTCCTCCCCGAAACATCTTACAAATTTTGCAGCCTCTTCGACGTCATTTGCGAACGCCCAGCTAACCGTGCAACTTGGGTTCATAGTACCGCAACCTTCCGCAATCCCTAGGTTTCGCCTAAGCTTCTTGATAGCCTTGCATACTGGAGGAGTATAAGCGTATGGGATTGGTCTTGAACCTTGCAAGTGGTCGGCCCTATAACTGCGTGCGGCGGGAAAGGCCTCGAAAATGATAAGGAGGCTCAAATAGCGCCATGATTCACCAGAAATTCGTTCGACAGCAGATTCGATATTCGCTGGTAACGCAAATAGTGGCACAAACAACACACCATAATCCGGATCAATGACGATATCAGTCCCGCCAAGATCATGTCCTTCGACGAGATCAATTCGGCAAAGATAACTTTGTAGCTCACGGACCAATGCGCGTTTCTGGATGAGGGACATGGAGACGAGGTAACGGTGGACTTTCGCGGCAGGAACCCAGTGATCGGGAAGACGAACAGTGTGCTGATCGAACACGTCATCGGGAGCGGCTCGCGGAAGTATTTGCTCGGGAACATCTGGTGTTTGATGTGTCGGTGTATCATTTCGGGTCTCGGAACGCTCGATGGTACGACTCAATGTGCCTTGGTTGCGAAGCCCAATGAATGTAGAGAACAGATCTTTAGATGATGCCGGCACAAGATCGTCCAGTTTGCGCCGCTTGGTGGCCCTGGAGTTTGTCTCTTCGTGCTCCCACATTAAAACGGGATCGTCTTCCGGACGCCCGACATGACGGTCGCTTGGGATTGACGGAGGTGCATTCTGCACTTTCGGATGTGCGAACTCATGTGAGGGTCCCGGCGGCTGATTTTGCGACGCGAACGAAAGTGGTTCGAAAGACGGAGAATCGGATGCGGGGAATTCGAAATAACAACTCCAATTGTGTTGGGGATCACGTTCACAGTCGACCTGTTGGTAGTCGTCTGCGTACCAAGGGGGTACACTTTCCTGGTCTCCACGTTCGTTGTCGGCATTCTCCTTTACCTTAGGTGTATCTCCGTAGAGTAAGTCATCCTGAGGCGGGCGTAAGAGGTGGTGCGGAGCTGAAGATTCACCGGTTGAATATCGACCGATATCGTTGTCCATGATGTCGATCCCCGAGTCATCGAAGGCAAGAGCACGACTGCCGGAACGACATTCCGCGAGATCGAACGAGTTTCGCGGCCTCCAGTGTAATCCATGCTGACAGAAGTTTTCGTCTTGGGTCAGTATGTTTTCACCATGAGATCGCGCGACACGCTGCCCGGAGTCCGTGTCATCCTGTACCTGTACCTCGATTTCTGCATCGCGCGTGATCTGGGCACCAGATGCTCTCAACCTCTCCCGCTGTGTGAGCAGGTACCCGATGCAACCGCTTTCCTCCGGTCGTTCGGGCATAGGGCTTGTTCCAAACTCTTCGCATCCACGTGGAACATTCGGAGTTAAGATCAAATGTGCTTCTTCGGCCGATATCAGAGGGGTCCCCAGGTCGAGAAGGTCTCCAACTGCTTTCTCACACTTTTCGTCGCAGTATCCCGGCACTTCGTCCTTGGGTTGAACGGATTTCGCAATCCCTGCGACTTCCTCGTCGGTTGGGATCGTTTTTCCGAAATTGAATGGCCTGGAAACTACGTTAGACATCAGGAAGAAAGAGTCAAGACAGAAAAAATGTTGACAGGCAATCAAAGGAAAACTTGATGGAGAAAGCAGACAGACCTCCATGAAAGATCGAGCGCTAGAGGTTTGATGCCCTTGACTGGCCTCAAGAAAGCCAAAGGACTTTTATGTCTGGCGGTGTCGAGGCGTTCAAGTTCCGTTGGTGTGACGAAGGTTCGCATCCCTTCGGGGAAGAAAATGGGTTCCCTTGGGTGTGCAGTTGGAGGTGGCATGTTTGGGACTGAGAATCAAGTCAACATACGTCACAATAAAGGGGGGGCCAATAATAGTATCAAGGGGACTCCGCATAACCCCCGGGACGGAAGCTTCGCAAAACACACGGCCTACTTAGTGAGAACAGATTATTTCCAGCTCACCATCCATCAACATCATGTCCTTGTCAACGAGTTTTTCTTCCATGATGTAAGAAAGGGGGTCCTGTGGAGTGGAGACGTAAATGCTTGCGACTGCGTCGTCGAATCGCTGCTCCTGAAGGTCCCTGATAATGCCAGCCGAGGCCTCTTTGGCTTGATGCTCAAAAAGAGATGGAAGGTGTCCAAATAGTGAACTTGGAGTGTTCTGACAAGGCAAGAGGGGGTGAGGAAGGTGCATGTCAGATTTGACACCTAGCTGGGAGGTGATTGGTTTGTGAGCCTGCGCCATTGGGATAGGTGCGGAGATGAAAGACGTGATAAA
This sequence comes from Boletellus emodensis, assembly GCA_038089935.1. NCBI lineage: Eukaryota > Fungi > Basidiomycota > Agaricomycetes > Boletales > Boletaceae > Boletellus > Boletellus emodensis. Next base: position 6,391 of record JBBPLU010000014.1, read on the forward strand.
GAAGCCTGGGCTGGGCATATCATGGGGTTAGAGAGATTGTATGAAATATTTATTCACGCAAAAAGAGAACCCTAGAAAAAGAAGGACTGCCAACAGACCTCTTCGCCGCCGTCAGCAGGTTGGTAGTTCCTCCGTGGTCTGGACCTTCATCAGTCAATGTGCACCTGTGCCCAAATTTGCGTAGACGCGGAATCTCCACTTCGTCTGAGACACGTACAATTAACTCTCGGCGGCTGTAAGGAAAACTGACGAAAGGTAGCGTACCCATTTTGGCAGTTACAAGTGATGTTGCTGGTGTGCCAGGAGGGGATATATTCCACAATTCATCGACCGAACTCCCATTCGAGGAATGTGGAGAGGGTGGGGGTGGCGAGGAAAATTTCAGTGTTGCTAGGATATTTGATCGAAATTAGTTGCTGCCCCGCATCCACGGGGGGAAATTTAAACCGACTCCACCCGCTGGCGACCTCCATATGGTGGTTGTTGATGTCACCATCTTCACCGTCTATGAACTCTGGTGATGCCACCTGAAGCATGGGGATCAGGTCGGGGACACGTGTTGTGTTGCTGAGACCAGTTTTCGTAGTGCCCCTGATACCGTTATGAGTAGAGAACTCCTGTGCGACTCGGGGAAACAATGGTGGCGAGTCTAAACTGGGGAGGCACCGGGGCGGTGATTCGTGGCTCAGAAATTCAGGCACATTAGGTGTTCTCTCGAAGCAATCGACCAATTTTTCTGCCATGGAAGGGACCAAGGCTGATTGAATGAACGGCCTCACACGTGCGCTTGTGGCAGATTCAAGTTTGAGGCGGAGATCCCTACAAAGGGATGGGGGCCAGCCATAAATACCGCGTGAAACATCTGCAGAAGCCAGTAAAGCATACAAAACATCGTCAACGGGAGGTGTCGGTAAATCCTCCATGCTCTGTACTGGGAGCGAATTGAGGCCGAGGAATGCTGTTAAAGTAGAACTCGTGCGCGGGATGGATGCTCGATAGTTTGTGCTCCCAAGCTTCGGAGTGTCGCGCCTTGCGCGTTTCGAGAGGATGGGAGAACACGTAGGTCGGCATATTAATGACAGTCTCACGTCTGATACGCATATAAAAATCGGTGAAAACACGCATATATGCGCGGAAGAAACGCACAGCAATCCTCGTCGTGCCAACATCTCTCGGTCTGGAGATCTAGCAGATCGACAGGAGGAGGGAAGAAGGTCCTGAGGTATTTAACGTGTGTTGATGATGTGACCCATCTCTCTTCTGGAGGGGTAAGGTCGAGAGAATCCAAGAAACCCACAAGGACTTCGAATGGCTCTGTAGGAGGGTGAAACGAGCGTGCATCTGCCATGGGTACATGTTCGAGCGTTTGGAGGAGCAGCTAGAGGAGATCCGTGGTCAGGAAAGCGCTGAGAATGTAGGGACACCTACTTCCTCAACGGCCCTCTCGGTAAACACGACGTGGTCCGACGTGAGGTGATTGCGCGCGTAAGGCAAGAGGACCTCCCGTATGTGCCTACGCAAACGGAGCTCGTTGGCTGAGTTAATATTAAAGGAACAAGGATCCATGGCCCGCGAGGGGGTAGTGCTCTGTTTGTCGATGGTTTCCAAACAGGCAGCGCTGTCTGCGAGCTGGCAGGAACGGCTGACCGGGACTTCAGATTAAACATTGCCAGTGCTGAAAGTCATGCCATGCCACTACAAAACAGAGACACCGTGTCGATCCAGTCTCTAACAGGGTCACTTAATCACGCCGCCTCATTTGTTTCTGTCTCATATCGATGTATTACCCCGAGGCGGGCGAGAGATGCAAGAACGAACCGACGACATTGTAACAACAATAAGGAGCCCAATGTAGCTCGAACGGACAAGAACGATTGACAGATGGGCCAAACTCTTTCCTTGCGTTCCATAGAAAAAGACGTCAGCATCATGCGCGAGGTAAAACAAGCAAGATAAAGGGTCAGATAAATGGGGTACGTTGTAACCATGTGTACGTCTGGAAGACTAATCGAGTTCATCACAGCAGCCAATTGAAGCTTGGGATCTCGAGAGAAACGGATTGAAACACACCTTGCTCGGGGACTATGCATGTTTAGACAGAAGGTAAAACGTGACACATAACAAAACCGTTTCTTCGGTTTTCCTTGCTCTTTGTTTGGTTCTGTTTGTAGCTATCGATGCACGCGATCTGGTTTTCATGTTACCAAATACCGAGGAGGGATTCAAGCTCGTGAGAGCGCGTTCGGTGAAGCGTTCAACTGAGTACAATTGGTACCGTACCGCATGGAACAGCCAAAACATTTCCTCGGAGTCATGTGTGGAAGTGAAACACAGGGTACAAGAATAAGGGCCAAGTGGGTCCATGTCTAGGGTGGCGTGCTCTATCTAATGCAAAAAGTCCGTATCGACACGTGTGCTGTAACGTCCAGGAAAAAAAAAAGTGACATGGCTACGGAAACCTGTACTATACAACCTAGGTCCGTGCTTCGAGCAGGGTGATTATGCTGAGAGAAAATGCTCCAGTAAAGATGCGCTCGTATGTAGAGCGTATGCAAGGGCTAGCGGCAAAGTGATCGCCAGCAGGGCTACGACGGACACGAAGTTCGTAGAGAGAGGACTGAGAGAATAACGTGCAACTACAAAGTTCTCTGAATCGGACTGGACTGAGGATGGACAGCATAGGACATACCTGTGGTCGTAGGAGAAGGAGAGGGCGGAAAGTAAGTGACCTTGGTAGGATGATGAGGGGAACGAGCGAGGATGTCATCATGGACGGCAAGGTCGAGCTGAAGCCGAATGCCGGCGAAAGTTATTGCAGGAGCATCTGAATCACCGGCAGAAGCGGATAACGGGACGACCAGAACGTCGCTATCGAATTCCCAATTCCTGTGTGAGGTAGATTGCACGGTAGTCCAGCCAAAAGTAGAGAGCACGCGAGAAACAAGGGCGTCAAGATCTGCGTTGCTGGCAATCCGCGCATCCGCGTAAGGGAAGGAGGGATCCATGGAAGCGTAGGCGGCGAGGGTCTGCTGGACGTGGGCGAGGAAGTAGGCGGGAGGTTCTTTGTCTCCGATAGGGGGGCGCGGGGGAAGATCTAGCTCGAGACACGCGCTGTCGACACGGGTTGTCCTCCAGGAGGGAAGAGCCGAAGGGAGACCGATTGCCGTGCAACGACAGCCCCGGCCTGCTTGTACGACCGGCCAGTCAGCCACGTGTGGACCGAAGACGTGAGCATAGTAGGACTTGCAGTCATCGCAGAGGGCGGAGAGTGTGGAAGAGAGAGAAGCATGGAGAGAATCGAGGAGTGCGCGAGCGATGTGCACGCGAAGGTGGGTGCGGATCAGGAGATGGAGCTCCGAGGGAAGGGGGACGGGGAAGGGAAACCGGGTGTTGGGGGCGATGGCGGGGTGGATGACTGTGAGGACGGCGTGGGTGAGGGACGTGCGGGATGTGCGAAGGGACGGCATGGGAGGGGAAGGGGGGGGAGGGGGAGGAGGGGGGTATGGGGGGATACTTAAATGAAGGGAGATGTCGCGAGGAGCACGGACATCGGTGATTCATGGTCTCAATAGAGAAGCGAATGTGATCGAAACCCTAACCCCAAACTAGGTTCATCTCTCGCCATGTTTCCCCTCCTCCGACGGCGGCTGTCCTCCACACGGGCCATCTCGACCTACCCTGCCCTGCGCGTGAACCCGCCCGACCCTGCCACAGAGTCGACCGAGTTCGATGCGCGCGTCGCCCGCCTCGCCGAGTTCTTTTCTCGTCCCCGCTTTGCCAACATCTCCCGCCCGTACTCGCCTCGCGACGTCGCCCTCAAACAAGGTTCTGCCCCCGTCCTCCCCCTCCCTGCATCCCTTCTAGCCGACAAGCTCTTCCGCATCTTTGAGCACGCCAGCGCAAATGGTCTGCCCGTCCACACCATGGGTGCCATCGACCCTGTCCAGATGACCCAGATGGCAGGTCACCAGCAGGTTGTCTATGTATCTGGCTGGGCTGCCTCCTCCCTTCTTACCACCGGCAGCAATGAAGTCGGTCCTGACTTTGGGTATGGTCCGCTTCTCGTCCTGGCCCTACCCTATTGACGCGACACAGAGATTATCCATACACCACAGTTCCGAACCAGGTACAACGTATATTCCGCGCCCAGCAACTGCACGACAAAAAGCATTACGATGAGCGTATGTCCGCCCCCCCAGAGGCACGCACAAAGATGCCATACACCGATTACCTTCGACCCATCATCGCAGATGCCGACACCGGGTAGTCTCCTTCTGTCAGTCCTCCAATGTGATGCTTACAACTTGGTAGTCACGGTGGCCCCTCTGCTATCATGAAACTGGCCAAACTGTTCGCCGAGTCCGGCGCGTCCGCCATCCATCTCGAGGACCAACTCCACGGCGGCAAAAAGTGTGGACATCTTGCGGGAAAGGTTCTCGTTCCTACATCTACGCATATTTCCCGCCTCGTAGCTACTCGGTTCGCTCTCGATATGCTGGAATGTCCGATGCTGGTAATCGCGAGAACCGATGCCGAGAGTGGGAGACTTCTCAGCTCAAGCGTAGACGCCGGGGATCACCCGTACGTGATGATTCTCTACCTTGTATGCTATCCTTGAGTGATCGATGATCTTTGTGCAAACAGCTTCATTCTAGGCACAACCACTCCTGGACAACCCCTTGCGGAGGCACTCGTGGGTGCTCCCAACGCTACCGATGCTGCGCGTATTGAAAAAGATTGGGATGAGACCCATCCATTGATGACCTTCGACGAGGGTAAATCTACCTTTTATCACGTCTCGCTCAATTGACACCGATATCATCAGCCGTCAAACGCGCACTTCACACCACCGCTTCCATTTCCTCACCCGATTCTGTTTTCGAGCACTACAGATCTCGTGTCGCTGGCAAGTCAAACTCTGAGTCACGAAATGTGGCTAGGGAGATCCTTGGCACAGACATCTTCTGGGATTGGGATCGTATGTATCTCATTTTAGGTCCCGATTTCAAACCCCTCATACGCTACCCAACCAGTTCCACGCACGCCAGAAGGTTACTATCGCCTTCAGGCCGGTCTCGCCCCCGCCATTGCTCGCACACTCCGGTATGGGCCTTACGCTGACCTTCTTTGGCTCGAGACTTCGACGCCCGATCTGGATCTGGCGCGTTCGTTTGCAAGAGAAATAAGAGAAAAGACTGGTCAGAGGAAATGGATGGTGTACAATCTCAGCCCGAGCTTCAATTGGCTAAGTAGAGGCTTCACAAAGGATGATTTGAGAAACTTTATCTGGGAACTTGGAAAGGAAGGGTGAGTGCTGTCTTCTCGATCCAGCTCCGCTCTTGCCTCTTGAGGTAGTGCTCATGCAGGAGTCCCCTTTAGGTTCGTCCTTCAGCTAATTTCGCTTGCGGGTGTGCACAGCAACGCTGTCGCTACTGGTACGCTCCAATGGGTTCGTTATGTGCACTCCTGACATGGCGTGCAGCTGAGCTGGCGGCACGTTACAAGACTGAAGGGATGCTCGCTTACGTCGACCTCGTCCAACGGAAAGAGAAGGAAATTGGATGCGATGTGCTCACGCATCAGAAGTGGTCAGGGGCTAATTATGTCGATTCCATCATCCAGACAGTGTCGGTAGGATCCTCGAGCACGTCCGCGGTAGGCAAGGACTCGACAGAACACGCGTTCTAGAGTTTCCTCGCACGGGACACGCTGAAATATGCCGGGGTCGGATGTTTGCTATGTGCCTGCGCTCCTAATGCGTCTGGAACAGCAAGCAATGTGTGATGACGAATTGATCTTGGTGCAAACCGAGTACGCAATGAGGCGCGTGACCACATTCCAAATCTGCCTATTTGTAATTCGGGTCTTCCCAAGAACCGATACAGCGCCATTAAATGACTCTTCGCTGAGAGTGTTGTAGGAAGGCCGTTCCGAATGGTTCTTCGAGGGTGACGGCGCGTTCGAGTGAGGTCGCGCTTGCCAGGATCTCTCCTTGTAAATTGTGATCAAATTCGACTCCATTGGTCGTCATCTTCGAAAAACGTACCAGACCTGTCTGTGTCGCCCATGGAATGGGCCCGCCAAAATCGAATCTGGAGGAAGCTCTCCCGATGAATCTCATGAAATCGCACCTCAATCGACTCAGATAGAACAAGACGAGTCGCTAAGCACTCGATGCTTCCCGCGCAAACAATGCTTGCCGTTGTGACAGCAATGAAGGGTAACACACGTCGAAGTTTCGCGCTTGGGGGGACACGCGTGTCCTGGATCTCGTAGGTCAGGTAATATTCCCTGTCGTCTCGTCCTTCAGTTCGCTCAAGAGCGACCACCTGCCAAGGGCGAACTGTGTGGGAATACAAGTTGGCAAGACAATAAACCATCCCCCAAGCTTCGAGCGAAGGGAACGTGGTACCATTGTCAAGAGCTCTGGAAGTACACGTGATTCGGGGGAACTCAGCTCACAGTTTGCGAGGGTCCCAAGGACCTCGATCCATATGATTATGCCCGCCAAGGGGGTAGAACGTACAAAGAGCTGAGGTGTTACCCTTTTTAAAAAGAAACCACGATCGTTGGGTCGGTGTGGGAGGCCAGCGACACAACAGGTGCAATTTCCGCAATTGGCCTATAGATGGCCTTATGAAGTATACAGCTTGATGCGACCATGAGTCGCCGTGAATCAAAGAGGTAATCCGAAGTCAAGAACGACTGGCGCGTGGTTGCTTAAGTCTGCTCCCCTGGCATTGAAATCGAATCGAATCGATCTCAAGACCCGTCCCAATGCTTCGATATTCGTGGAAGACTAAGCATCTTCCGCTCGTGTGACTTTGAATATCTTCACCTCAAGATCAGCGTCTACCTGGTCGGGGGTCTGTAATAAAACGTGTCCGGCGATATCGTAAGCAACTTCTTCTATCCTTAATACCTTCCCTGAGTTGTGAGGCAGAGTTACAGACAGCCAACAATTAAATACGAAGATCGACGGCTCACCAATCTCATCAAGGAAGTATGTGAACGTATTCTCATTACGCACAGTGAGCGCAATGAGCGCCAGTCGAGCGCGCTCGGATGAGAGTGCCAGAGAAATAGTCCTGACAAGCGGAGGTATAAGCATGGGATCGAATACCTGTTGGCAGAATCAGTTTACATATTTCTAGGCCGGTTCACGCGAGCTGACACCGGAATAGTGAAATACGGACAATGTCTGCCCCCAGTATAATGTCTAACTTAGCTTCATCAAGGAGCGATGTCAAGCTGTCCTCGTCTGAAAATGAATTCAGCCAATCCAATGATTTGTAATGTATGCCCGAATGACAAGAGGATTTGTCTAGGTGGCTCTTCAGAAAGAGAACGCGGATGTTACACCTGACTTACTGCACGGTAACCTAACATTGCTTTGACATCGAGCAAGCACAGAGGAATTCACGTCAGTTAGGTATACGGACGGTGTCTTGTGACCGGAGGGTGTTGTGGCATGGAGCTGCAAACTTGCGACCAAAATGCCAATGAATCCGGTCCCGCTCCCCAACTCGAGCACATTGCAAGTGTCCACAAGGTCTGCTCGCCAATCATAATGAGGCTGAGATTGATGACAGTTATTCCTGCAACTCACAAGGGAAGTGGATGAGGTACTGTGCCAAGGCTAGACTTGCTCGCCAGGTTCTGAAGCCCGTCGTCCCGGCCTCGATAGTAGTACGGGACTCTAGAAGGGTGATGGTCTCATAAGATTCCACCTCGATTGCGTGACCATCCGCCTCGGGAAATCTCCAGTAACGTGTGATGAAAGAGCTGGAAGGCGCCTCTGAGCTATTGGACGCGATGAAAATAGATTTACGATTAAAAGCGAAATCTTCGAAGGTGCATACCCCGAACTGGTTCTCAACGACAAGTAATGTGCATATATGCGCTCGTCGATTTCATTTTCCTGAGCATGAAATCAGACGTCCAGTATATCGACCGATCGTCACATACCTCATGGCTCTGACATAGGTCTTCGAGTAGAACGAGTGCCCACTTCCAAAAGCCCTGTTGATATAGCTCCGAAGGGGGATACTGCCTCAGATGATGGTTCAACAGTATCTTTCTCAAGAAAACCCCATGAACAACAGTGAATGGAATGTCCAAAGGGAAAGAGATATCCTTCACAGCCACAAGAGCTGAGTATTGAAAAAGTAGCAATGCGAGAGGGGGTTCGAGTGGAGAAGACAATCGAGGGTTACTCGATTCCTGCTCCATTACTAGGTTATTGACGGAATAGGTTATTGACGGAAGTAGAACCACATAGTCGCGCAGTGAGTAATAGGGGGTATGGGTTGATTCCCATCCTCCTGACGCTTGCCGGCATCTCCTTTGATGCAAAAGAAAAGCTCATATTTCCACGTATGCACGTTGGATCTCGCGACGGCGTGCTGATACAGAATGCAAAGAACACGCACAGCATGTGGCTCGCTGGGAGTCTGCGCATATCAAGACGAGATAAGCTGCGGTGCACGCCAATGTCACCTGATAACTCTGCTCAGAACTTGACACACACGTTTCGCTTCGATCAATATAATGTGGGAAACCACATTATATTGATTGAAGCAGGGCATGATAAAGAAATGATGTTGGTGGATTAATTGATTACATCCCAGAAGCTATAAGTCGGGCTATTGTTTTGACCAAGGTAACCTGGTGTGAGTTCAATTTATCTGCTTTTAACACCATTAATCCCTGTCTATCTAGCAATAAGACTGTTTGATGGAAGCGAATGGATGTTTCTAATGTACACTCCTGTTGACAGTGGAAATGGCATCTTATACGAAGGTCCAATACTCAGCCATGTAAGAATTTGCAGATGTCCAACACCTTGTGGAAGTATTGTATGTCTGGTTTTGAAGGCAAGATGGTGAGGACAGCTGACATTGCTGTGTCATCGTAGCTGAGGGCGGATGGGAGTCGGTACTGTGACTGAATGATGAGAACTATGAATTCATAAGCAAACAAATATAACACTGGGAGCAAAGAGCGTGCGAGGTCCCGTCCAGGGGTGTACTAATGCAAGGTATGCGCAGCAGTGGGTATAACAAACGGACAACGATGGCGAGCCTGTGCTTGTTATTATCTTCCGCTCTCAGTGGTAAGTACGAGTCTGGGTCAGCGTGGCCACACCGACTAGTAGCGCTGCCGCCGAATAGCGCGACTGGGAGACGGCCCGGGAGGCCCGGCGTGGCAGGGTCACTGCTAAAATGGTAGGATGGTCACTTGCTTGTCGAACACACGGACGTTCGGAAAATTGTGTCCTCAGAATTTTGCAACCCAATGATCCGTCGTTTGCACCACGCGTCGGGCAAGCTACACTCTTCCTACAAGGATCCGTATGGCCACTTTGTCAAAAACGTCGCTTCTGCCTTTCGTGAGCCCTCTCCCCGCAATTGGCTCGGTCGTGATGTGGTGAGAATTATCTGAACGTATCCGCGGGCATGTACTCATTGCTCGTGAAGCCGTTCCCTCTGAATACATCATTCAAACCGCCGGTTCCCCTCTCAGATGGGCTTCGGACTCGGTTATACCGAGCTTATGTGTTTGACCCCACTCAAAATTCTGTCCGTGCCCTCGCCGCTGCACACCACATAAGCATTAAACGCGTCGATGCGATACTGCGGTTAAAAGGCATGGAGGAAGCATGGAAAAAGGTATCTTTTATTTCTCCTCAACTTACGTTGCCAAATTTGATCCCCTGTACCTTGGTGCCCCATCAGGAGGTGAGCGTCTTTCATGAGCTGCCGAGTTCCCGACGGGCATGATGATATATCATCATTCCCGAACTATAAGATCTTGCGACGACTTACATCGCCGCAAGACATGATTCGACTTCAACCCCATCTGAATTCGTTCAATTACTTCATTCACCCGAAAACGTCCATGCTAATATTTGATCTGCTTTGAATAGAACAGACCACTACAAACCGGGTTCACGAAGGGGATGGAGGTCTTACTCGGTGTGACAGAAGCAGCGAGGCGTGCAGAACTCGATGTTTACGAACCACCTGAACATGATCACAAAGAGGAGAGTGACCGACACGACGTTGAGGAGGCGGATTTGCAAGATGAAGCTGAGAGTAACAACAGGGCACGACAGCGTTACCAGAGACTCTTTTGGGAGAGTGTCGCTGAAGGGGAGGTTCGTAGTCTCAAGTGTGCCTCCCGTTGTTGAAGTCAATGATTTCTCCAGGAACCGGTGATGCCTAGTGTTCTCGAGCGCCAACAGGGTGTTTCCTTGGCGCGTATGACGCCTAGGGGTAAGGCCACTGTTGTTGAACGCGCGCCTGGTCGACCAGCCATTATGTTCGTTGATGTTGGCAACGCCTTTGTCGAAGAAAAGGAGCGGGAAAGGCGAGAACGCGAAGGCGCCCGCAGATCCGCATCGAGAGCGCGGAAACGGGCGCGGTACCAGGGCCTACAGGCTTAGCTACATTTGCTAGGTAATAGTTTATAGAAAGCGTGGACAAACAGAGCGAGGGTTTGATCTGAGCCAGTCCGACCGGCACCACATCTTGAAAATGCAGCGCGGCCTTCCAATGGTATGCACGCTCTGCCGCACTCGTCGCAGTTGTTGATCCTGTTTTCACCAGCAACCGACGGTCGTCCTCCTCCGGGAGGGTACCGACACCTCGCAAGGCAATCCCCAATTACTCTCCAACATCTCGGCCTGCCTCGCAATCGCCCAGACGCTCTCTACTACTCTTGGACCTCGCGGGATGGACAAGCTGATCGTGAACGAGCGTGGAGAAGCGCAGATCACCAACGATGGTGCAACTATCCTCAAGCTTCTCGACATCGTCCATCCAGCTGCCAGAACATTGGTTGATATCGCGCGCGCTCAAGATGCAGAGGTGGGCGACGGAACGACCAGTGTCGTTCTCCTTGCTGCAGACCTTCTTAAACAAGTCCGCGGATACATCGAGGAGGGCGTTAGCCCCCACATCATCATGAAGGGTTTCCGCAAGGCATCGCAATTGGTAGATGCTCACATTTGTCGTGATTCGGTTGCGTCTCACGTCTCGACAGGCCACTGAACGCGTGAAAGCAATTCAAATTAGCGTTGACAAGAGTAATCCCGAGTAAGCCTGAGGTCGCTCTCTAACCAACCGTCCAACCTCCGCCATAGGCATTTCCGTTCACTTCTCCTCAAGTGCGCGTCAACCTCGATGTCATCAAAACTTATCCACTCTGAAAAACCCTTCTTTTCAAACATGGTCGTCGATGCTGTTCAATGTCTGGATCAAGATGACTTGGATGAATCACTCATCGGCGTGAAAAAAATTCCCGGTGGAGGCATGCAAGATTCCCTATTGATTCGGGGTGTCGCTTTCAAAAAGACTTTCACATACGCAGGAGCAGAGCAACAACCGAAATCCTTCAAAAAGCCCCTCATTCTCAGTCTAAACGTCGAACTCGAACTCAAGGCTGAGAAGGACAACGCCGAGGTTCGTGTGGAAGCAGTTTCGGACTACCAGGCAATTGTTGATGCCGAGTGGGAAATCATTTATCGGAAACTTGAGGCCATCGAGAAAACCGGTGCAAAGGTCGTGCTGAGCAAGTTGCCAATTGGCGATCTAGCGACACAGTGGTTCGCAGACAGAGATATTTTCTGCGCTGGCCGTGTTCCTGCTGGTGATCTTCGCCGAGTCTGTCAAGCTGTTGGTGGATCCATTCAATCGACCTGTTCGGACATAGCTCGGGAACACCTTGGTACTTGTGGTTCGTTCGAGGAACGACAGATCGGCGGTGAACGGTACAATATTTTCGAAGAGTGTCCCAAGGCAAAGACATGCACTCTAATTCTTCGTGGTGGTGCGGAACAATTCATCGAAGAGGTCGAACGCAGTCTACACGACGCCATCATGGTAGTAAAACGGGCCATTCAGAATGGCGATGTGGTTGCGGGTGGAGGCGCCGTCGAGGTAAGGTTTCATCCCTTCTCCTGACACACCCAGAGCCAGACGATCTACAGATGGATGTCTCTGCGCATATCCGAAAATACGCCCTATCGATCCCCGGAAAGCAACAGTTAATACTGACTGCGTTTGCAAAGGCACTGGAGATCATTCCCCGTCAAATATGCGATAATGCTGGTTTGGACTCCACGGATATTCTAAACAAGCTTCGTATGAAACATGCCACCGGTGCAAAGTGGTACGGCGTGGATGTCGACGGAGCTGAGGGTGTCAGGGACAATATGGAGGCATTTGTGTGGGAACCTTCTCTCGTGAAGCTAAACGCGATCAGCAGTGCTACTGAAGCGGCTTGCTTGATTTTGAGCGTTGACGAGACGGTACGAAACCCGCAGAGCGAAGCGGTACGTAGCCATCTCAGTAATTGATAGCTGAACTAAACCAGATGCTTTGACAGCAAAATCCTGGGCCACGTGCACCACCGGGTGCGGCCCAACGGGCCCTTAGAGGTAGAGGTAGAGGGATACCTAGACGGTAACGAGACGTAACTTTGCAACGATGAACGCATGATGATGGAAAGATGGCGTACCACCTGTTCAATACACGCGTGCTAATGTCTGAGTTGCGTTTCACGGACAGGAGATATGTCTAGAGGCGGCAATCAACCGGGTCCGCCGTTTCAAGGCCTCGGGGCTACCAGCCCCAAGCGCAACACGCAGGACAGCGCGTTGGTATTATCAAACTGCCACTGACTAGAGGTATTATACGCATAACGCACACAACTATATGTAAAGGAATCACGTCAACTACCACGGCCCTTGATAGCTCCACAAAAGCGACAGGACCAAAATTCATGGGGTATGTCTCTCTCTCCACACGTTGCACATTCCCAACCAACTGGAGGGTCGATTGGCCGTACTGCTAGGCATGCGTCACATTGTAAGACCAAGTTTGCATTTATCAGGGTGCAGACTGGACAAGTCCATTGTCCGTCAGTAGACGAATTCGGAGTATTCCTTACTCGGGTCGAAGTGGGTTGTGAAGGGCCCGACCTTGAGCCAGAAGTGCTATGGGTAGTCAAAGTGTCGTCGCCGTCGTTCGTCAAGTCGATCATCACCTTATTCATCGTACTCGCTTTTGCAGTCTCGTGCAGAATGTGCGACCCGGACCCGCAAGTCTGCTCATCTCGCTTCCTGTGTTCCGCAGCCTTTGAGAACATATTGTCAGAGATAATTAAGGTTCGGGGAACACAAGCTTACACGTGCGGCGAGCTCGCGAGGGCTTAACTTTTCCAGTGCACTGGACCTCCCCCCGAGCCTACCCCCATTTTTAGTCAATGTCTCTGTTTGGCGTCGCCTTTCTGCGGCTTCGAGGGCTCGAATCTTGCCAAGATAAGGTGGGAGATCGTGTGAGACACCGACACCCAGCCTGTGGCCAGGAGAGAAGAAGCCCTCGCCGGCATAGCCAGAGCGCTGAAGTGCATCGTACTCATCCTCTAGCCCAGCGAGGAACTTGTAAAACTTCTCGTCATGAGGCCCATGCACGTTGTGTGAGAGCTACGAGAGCCAATGATCAACGGATTGTTCGATGAGCGCAAGGGAAACTTCACCTCGTGCAACATTGTTCGTACCACTGCATCCTCTTCGAGGAAGGTATCGGGCGCCCAGGCTGGACGTAGCCTCAAAAAGATCTTCTCGCCACCATTTACGTCTAAAGGACGCGGATGGATCAACGCGATGAACGCAAATCTAGGATCTGTCGCTCACTCAACCCTGCGACACTCGCGTTTAAGCAAACCGGCGTGCAGGAGAAACTCTACATCAGACAAGAATGAACTCACCAAGTAAATTTGGAGTGTCAGGGAAGAACTCGGCAAGTGTCGGAAGGACCCAACCGTGCTTTCGCATGATGGGCTTCACCAGCGAGGCCACGCGCTGCAACATGGATAGGGCCCGATCGGCCTTGGACATGTCTTTGAGATGGGCGAACGACTTGATGAACGTCTCGGCCATGTCGGACGTGCGGTGATGTTTGCAGATGCAGGCTGGTGCAAGCACGAGCTCTTGTATAGCTGCGCAGACATGATTGGAGGACGCGTGTTCTTGGTCTGGCCAAGCCCCAGCTGACTGGACTTAGTCAGCCCGCTCAACACAGAGCAGAGCACTAGAATGTTCACGACCACGAACTGTGCGGCACATAGGCTTGCCGGCCCTTCTAGCAACTTGGAGTGGCCGACATCCTATTTTTATTTTTACCGTGGAGAAAGCTGCCTAGCATTCGCAGAGACCCACCACCACGAATCGGAGGTGACTAATCAAGGAATGTTCCTGCGCCCAAACCGGACTCCAGCTACTAGAAAATTTTGTGCGGCTCCGATTTCTATGCCAATCGGCAGAATCTTCCGCTATGGTGGTCGCAACAAATGGAGTTCGACGGTGAATTACTTATGTATGTTCCCCCGCAGCAGCGCAGCCGGCCCGACCTCGCTCCAAATTTGCTCTAGATCAGGAACAGACGTCACTTGGCCATGCCAAGTGCCGTACGTACATATTGCAGCGAGTCACGGACCTAGACCGGGCACTCCCTACTAGGCTACTACTACCAGCGGGTCCGTAGAACTTTCCTGCCTTAGAATCAATCCTGGATACTGTCCCAACAAATCATGTTTCAGTGAATATTGGCCCGCAGACGCAGTATCGTCGCAAAGACACGCATCCTAACGAATTGACTTGCCCCCGGTCATTTGAACCCTTTAGTGGGTGGCACCGACCCTGGTGGGACCTAGGTTTCTTCATCTCGGGTCGATCCAGAAACAGCATGGTCTCCCAGCATGTGGCCGCCAGCCCCCTCTAGCCCCTTCTTAAAGGCTGCTGGCAGCGGGACTATGTCGTACTCGATGTGCCCATCCCCAAACCTATCCCCCCTTGGGCTTTGACCTGTGGTGTATTCACTTGCGATGAGCCTGGTTCCTCCAGGCACTGCACCTTCGGTCGATATCCGCCTTTTTGCCTCCGTTCAAGGTAAGCTTTTACTCTCTGCATTTCTTTTCAAAGCAAACGCCACTGTCACTGTCATTAGTTGCCGTCACAAGCGCTGTTCTGTACGACCATGGTAAGCCACCTCCATACACTAAACTGAACCGTTTTCTCACTGTCGCTCGGTGCACAGCTCTTGCCCTCGGTCGTGAGGTGAGTGGCGTGACCATGGTTGCTCGGATGAAACGCTGCTGACAGTGACGGATTAGGTAGAACTCATTTGGGTGAGCTGATTGATGGCGTGCATGCACTGATGGGCTGAGTACCTATCGTTGCAGATGAAGCCCTTAACATTTGTGACATTGTTATATGTGATCGTAAGCGAAATAAAGGTATTCTAGAGTTCAGACCTCACATTCTCCTCAGGAACGATACTTGGGCGATATTGTTCTCATGTACGTCGCCGCGTTTGGCTGCTGCCTTCACATCTGATGCTCCTGCTGTGCATTCCAGAGTCGGCTTGTGTTGTAAGTTTTTGTGCCTTGGTGTCAGCATACTCATCGCAGCCTCGTCGTTGGAACAGTGTGCCTTTCAACGTCGTGGTCAGAGGAGGTAACTATCACGCCTTTCTTGTAGCATCATCTTTACTGACTGCTCCCAATGCTCCCAAGGAGTGAGTGAATATGCCTGAACTCGAGACCTCTGACTTGTGAAAACGTTCTCAATTAGATGTGCGTATCTTTCGAGTGGTCCATTCTTAATTTAAATTCACCGTCGGGGTAGGTATACGGCTTTTCCAGTTTCGTGCGTGGGGGGCACTTGTATACGCGTGGGCCACGCAAGGTCTCTAGTTTCGTGTCCACCCAACACGCCCGTAACTCATGTTCTCCCGCAGCGACCATGCAGCTCCGCCTATACGCGATGTACAGACGATCCTGGCAGGTCTTGGTCCTCCTGCTTACGTTTTTCTTTTGCGAGATTGCCGCGATCGCATTCATAATCTGGCGAGCCATCGGGCCCGACAGCTCTCTCCAAGGTTCGTAAGCCCTTTCGTCAATTCGCGGCGGAGCTCATATCAAGGCGTCTAGCGATGAATAGCTCAGTTTCTGGAAAATATTATTGCACGTTCTATGGCTTCGACAGGGCCTTTATGTACATCTTCATTCCCTTTTTCTGTTTCGAATTCTTTCTCTTCGTCCTGGCCGCGCGCATATTCGTCGAGAACGTGAAGCAGAATAGGGACGCTGACGAAGGCAAGGGGCTCAGAGTGAACTTCTTCATGAACGTGCTGGCTCGCGACGGCATCTGCTACTTCTTCGTGTGAGTCAATGCGATATGATGTGTACTGCGCGAGGGCGGCTGTCACGGCGACTGACTGACATGGAACCACGGATGTAGGAACCTCGTAGCCTGTGCTATCGTCCTGGGTAGCTGGCAGGGTGTCCCAGTACGTCGTCTCTCTGGCGCCCGATCCGCGTGCATGCACTGTCGCGTTCACTGTCGTCTTCTTTCTTTCCCCCTCTCTCATCTTCTCTTCTTTCAGGAGCTCTATGCGAATTTGTGCATTCCGTTTGTCATGTTCTTCGAGGTGCTCGTCGGTACGAGGCTCATCCTCGACTTTCGTGAGCGGTATGCTCGCTCGGACGAAGACCCTGCCTTGTCAGGCAGATTCAGCTCCCTACACTTCAGAGAGGATGGACGAGTGGACATGTCGATACGATGTCAAGTCGAAACGATTGTCGTCTCTGACCGCAGGCCTTCAGTGTAGTGGAGATCATCATCATTAGACTGCTTGCAAGGAATGTAAGAACATAAGTAAACGCAAGCTGTGCCCTATCCTAGGCTGCTGTGTGCAACCACACAGATGCAGAGAGTAATGATAGAAGAAGAATCTAGAAAGCACTGATGATGGCAGGGGTGGGTGCCGCGGTGGTCACCAATGCATGGGCTTGTTCGTCATTCTTCGTGGCACTGTACACACGAGAATAGAGGATCGGGTGGAGTCCGCAGTTTGTGTGAGGACATGCCTGCGGCGATCCCTCAAGTGAGTTGCAGAATGTATTTGATCGAAGAGTAGCCATTCCGCAGCGGTCGTTTTCGCCACAGGTACACGGGTCACGGGTCACGGGTTGACAGGTCTCCAAACACCAACCCGCACACGTACCCGCAGGCACCTAACCTGATTAGCTGGAGCTCCCGGATGCTTTGTATTACGTTTTCTCTTTGCTATCGCAGACAAGTGATAGATACGATCGACTATTGGCACTGATTTCCTTTTTGGTCCGACCGCGCCTCAGCTGTCATTACTTAGCACACCACTGTAACAATCATGTCCAGAGCTGTAGAGAAAAATTGCGAACACAAGAGGAGTATCCAAGATCTTACCTCGGTCGGCTGGCGATATGCAGCTTTCCCGACACCAACTGAATGTTTTGCAGGGTGAATCGAGTGGGATCGATGAAACTGAGGCTGAAATGGAGGAGGAGACCATGGAGCACATCGATGCGCTACAGGATATCTTTGACAGTACGGAGGAGTTTGTGAGTTGAATCTAATATCTCTTTCGCGTCTCCATCCTCAACTCCTGCAGGAGATTTCGTTTTCTGCTGTACAACGTTCCGATCTCCTAAACATGGGGATAGAGCGGAAGCAACTGGCGTTCGACGGGACGGCAATTCAAGCCCGTATCGCAACCTCGAGTATCGATTCCAAGCACATAGACGCCCTTTGTTTACAGATCAGTAGAATCTTTCGCTCGACCAATAGGAGAGTAAGTCCAAATTGTTGTGTTTGGGGAATGTCACTGTAACTTGTGCATGCAGTTGGAAGCAGGTGCTCGAATGATCCTTGGTGCTGTTCTTCTGACGCTCGCCGATATCTCCCTTGATGCAGAAGAAAAGTACCCCATGGCAATATTTCCACATATGCAAATTGGACCCACCGATGGCGTGCTGGTGCAGAATGCGAAGAACAAGTACAGCATGTGGCTTACTGGAAATGTGAGCTACGGGATCTGCACCTATCGAGATGTGAACTATCGTGGTGCGTGCCATTCTCATTTAAAAGGTGCAACGTTGCCTGATAACATTGCCTAGGCAATGTGCTTTACTGTGCACTTCATGATCTTATGATGTATGCTAGAAATGGTGTTACATTTGTTGATGCGAAACGTGATGGAGAAATGTTAGTGGATTGCATCCCAGAAGCCATAAGTCAGGCTGTTGCTTTGAGTGAGGTCACTGGGTGTGTGTTTAACTTATTTGCTCTTCATATTATTGATTACTTTCTATCTAGCAATCAGACTATTCGGTATTGTTTGTCTGATGGAAGTGACTGGATGTTTTTGGCATACACCCACAACAGGGAAGGAAATCGCATCTCATATGAAGGTCCAGTACTCTCAATCATGGAAGCACACACTGTGCAGGAAGAATTTGTCAAGGATGTCCAACACCTTGTGGAGGTCTTGTACTACTGGGTATGTCTGGTTCTGAAGGGGGATTGTGACAATGGCTAACTTTCTCACATAGCTGAGGGCAGATGGTGATATCAGGAATGATCTGTTGTGTGATTTGGATGACAATTCTACATAGGTGATGAGCAGCTCAGTTTCTGGCCTTTGGCTCTGACAGATGAGAGACTCATGCACTCTCATCCCCTTTTTCTGTTTTAAATTCTTTCATGCACATTTGTTCAGAGTGTGAGGCAGAATAAGGAAGCCAATGAAAGTGAGGGGCACAGTGAGGTTCACCATGAATGTGCTGGCTCGTGACAGCACCTGCTACCTGGTACATGTCAATGCACTACACGAGGGTGGTCCAACTGGTGTGGAACCGTGGATATGAGTGACATCAGGAAACACGGATCATACTATGTCGTACCATATAATGTATCGTAGCGGCGCGTACGCGCCAATCCCCGACTCCTTATGTATGACGATTACAGTATTATTGTACACAGGCGAGTAAAGAATACTACTGCTAATGGGCGCGACTGTCAAGCGCTGGCTAATCATCAATGTTCATGTTGATGTCATTCGTCTTCTTTGTTGGTGATTGGCCAGGAAACTGTTCGTTGTCGTTCGCTGAACGCTTTCCTTTCGAAAGCGCTTTGCCTTTTCCCATGTTGGAAGTAGGAGTGGTGGGAGTGGATGAGGGAGTGGGTATCTGGGTCACTGCGAATGTCGTTGGGAAGTGGTGGTGGCGGCCTAGGTGTGTTCGCTGTTGTGCGTTCGTACTGCTCGTTCTGACGTCGGTGCCAGCGGTGGCCTGTGTGTAGTGATCTGCATTAAACTTTACATCCGTCAGTTTGACGTGTCCCACGAAAATGAGCAAAAGAAAATAGACCTTTGTACGTCAGATTGCTGACCGATTCGACAGACGTCTGCTGCAGCTGAGGCAAGAATGATCTGACATGGTTCGGCATTCGTCGGGATCGCGGTTTTGACGCTTGGAGAGTAAGGCTGCGATGCGTACGCATGAGCAAGAGCAAGCGTTAATGCCGATTATGCTCAGATTAAAGTGTGAAGGTCGGAAGGGCGAGAAGGGCGAGTGGGCATCCAAGCTCGGATGGGACGGAAAACGTTGGATAGCGGACTGGGCATGAAGCGGGCTAGGTTTGCGGTCATAAGAGCACGGAATGCTGGTTTACGAGGGAGTGCTTCTCGTTTATCTTTAGCATCTCCAGGGATATCGCCCAGACGTATGAACTCGAACGAGCGTGTCTCTGCGGCACAGACATCGAATGCGGACCTGGGGATGTTGCCCATTGGGGGGGGGAGGATGCGGACACGGGCGAGAGATGCAAAGGCATACGAGTTCATGTTTCGCGGGCGAGTACGCCCTGAGCCCTAAGAAGCCCAGCTGGGCTCAGGGCTTGAGTCCGAGTCCAGCACATTACTAGCACTTGCCTCGCCGTACTCGTTCTCCTAGGGGTGAAATGCAGCAATTTCGCCATTCCTGGGTCAATTGGTCTCGCAGACACGACACTTAGCATTGCGACAAGAGATGCATGGCCTACTTTTGACAGAAATTTGGTAATAATATCTGGGGGCGACTTCACATCCTCGCTGGACGGAGGAACGGGTCATGCATTTTTGGGCGGACCGAGGGTGGTGAGCGAAAAGGTGGATGCGAGTGCGGTGGGACGGAGGTAAACTTGAAAGCACGTTGTGCAGACTTACAAAAATTTTGCTAGGTCTCATTGCGCGCAATGAGACTACTATCTTACCCTCGCTAGGCAAGAGCATGAGTATGGGCAACTCACACACGTTGCGGGTGCGGACACCATGTAGGTAGTGTGTGCGTGGTTACATCCCAACCCCATCCATTCGTGCAAATGAGTCCCCCCGGCCCACCTGTTTTCACGTGCAGTCCTCCCAGCATTCCTCACCGCTGCAAGTCTTCTCATTAATGATTGGATGTTGTCGTACTGACAGCCACTCCTACAGGTTTGGCCTCCACCTCTACCACCGTCTCATGCCATGCACAAGAACGAGCGTGCGCATGTTCTCCCCACTCGCCCTCTCGGTCCTTGCTATCAACCTCTCGCGCGCCTAGAATCCTGCACGGGTAAACCTGCGGGTACCAGACTGGTGACCCGTACCCGCCAACCCTGCGGGTCATGAGCCCCTAAGGGTACCATGACGGGTCTCGCAGGTATACCCTCGCAGGTGCACTCCTGACTGCCACCTGCTCGTCGTGCCCATTTATGCACATGCCACCATCTCTCTGCCGATACGTCACGCGCAAGAACGACTGCCGCCACATGTTTGCAGCACGACGGGCATCCAGACGAAGAAGAGAGTCGAGTGCCGGAGCGTATCGGTGAGCCAGGGAACTGCACGGAGACGTCTGCGGGACGAGACCGCAACCATGACCACCACAGCGGCCACGAGCGCAGGGAGCGCGTCGAACGACCACCCAGAGGCCGAGGAAAACCATTCGGAGGGGACGAGCACGTCGAATGACGCTGAAGACGCGCCAGGCAACATAGACTGTTGTTCAGACGCACCTCCAGAGCCGCCCAACACAACTCAGAACGAGTGCGCGAGGATGGGTGAGTTGGCCAGGCTGGAGGTCGAGACCGAGGGAGGTTGAAGAGGGCGCGGGCGAGAGCGGCGACGACGAATGTCGACCTGGGAAGCCCAATGAGCCATCAGACAGCGCAGCGGGGCACACACACGTCGAAGCCGAGCCAGCTGGTCAGACTATCAGCGATGTCGGAGTCGAACGAGACGAGGGCGCTGCGGACGAAAACGGCGGTGCAGGAGTCAATGAGGGAGATATAGGGGAGCCCCCACTGGCAGACGTCCAGATTGAGGGGGAGCGTGGCCAGGACATGCGCAGGGAGTCGATCGAGGCGGAGCGAACGAGCTCGTGTGGGCACGAGCGACCAACCACAGGAGCTGACGAAGACGTTCAGCAACCACCAGACGATGACGGCGACGACGACGTACCTGAACCACCCCCACTACCTCCAGTACCACCCCAACCACCAGACGAAATCTCACCCTTGCCCTACTCATCCTGCACACTTGCTGCCCGCCGTCTCGTATATCCCCCTCACTCGCTGGTGCGCCTCACCTGTCTACTTACCCACTCCCGCTCGTTTGCTGACCCAACTGCCTCCACCATGCATTACACCTGTTCACCGGGCGTGGAGACGTCTGCGGACGAGGCCACACTGGCCACAACAGTTGGCGCAAGCACATCGAGTGCATTGCACGACACCCAAGAAGAGGCCGAGGTTCCTCGAGACCAGGGCGGCGACCCATTGAACGGAGATAGTAGGCACGAGCGCATCGAGCGCATCGCACGACCACCCAAACACCAACGAGCCTCGAGCGGGTTGAATGATGCTGCAGACACGCAGACGTATGCAAGACGAATGGTCAAGCCGGGGTCCAGGATGGACAGGAGAGCGGCGGGACAGGGATGTGGCGAAAACCTGCAGGCAAGTCATCACACAAGCAAGCTCCGGGCACTGAGCGAGGACTTGCGACGACAATGCCACGGCGTGGCTACGAGCTACAATGAGGCAGCAGGTACTGGTGATGAGGTCAATGAAGCGACCGTTGACACCACTAACTCAAGCGTGACATGCGTGAGCCAGCAGTGCCAGCGGACGGATCATGAGAACCCCAGGATCCAGCCTAGATGACGAGCGCTGAAGCTCGCAAGGATGGAGGAATCGATGGCGAGGTCATAGAAGCTTTGATAGGTGACAGGAGCCAACGAGAGCCGACCCCAGTACTTTGCATACACGACGTAGTCACCTTAGATTGCTGACCTCACTATGGAAGTCAATGTAGTACTATAGTGAAAATGGGTCGGAAAGACCACGGGAAATTTTAAGAAGTGCTGCCAAAGACATGAGATAACACGCCTCA
This sequence comes from Boletellus emodensis, assembly GCA_038089935.1. NCBI lineage: Eukaryota > Fungi > Basidiomycota > Agaricomycetes > Boletales > Boletaceae > Boletellus > Boletellus emodensis. The sequence continues at coordinate 28,689 of JBBPLU010000014.1, forward strand.
TCGTAGTCAGTTCCCTAAGCTCCACGACACCACCTGTGTTTGCCAGGCTCCTGCTGTCCACTCGTGTCTGCCTGCTGTCTACTGCTCCTTTCTGCAACAACAATGGAAGGTAGACCCAGCAAGCGCAAGAAGAGTGTTCAAGAAGGTTCATCTGACTCGTCAACAATGCCATCCATCCGAAAGCTAGTAGATCAGTTGCAAAAGGAGTTGGAACAGGTCAAGCGGGCTGATCATGAAGTGGCACAACTTGGGGAGCACATCAATGCACTACAGAGTATCCTTGATAACAAAGGAAAGAAAAATGTAAGCCAAATCCAAAATACCTTTTACATCTCTGAGTCCTTCCTCAACTTTGCAGAAGATTTTGTTTTCCACTGTACAACACTCCGATCTTCTAAATATTGGAGTGGAGCGAAAGCTAATGAGATTCAATGAGATTGCAATCCAAATTTGTTCTGATATTGCCAAGCACATAGACGCTCTTTGTGCACAAATCAACCGAGTCCATCACTCAGTTAGTAGGAGGGTGGGTCCAAATTGCTGTATTTGGAGAATACAATGACAACTTATGTATGCAGTTTGAAGCAGGCGCTCGAATGACCCTTGATGCTGTTCTTCTCACACTCGTTGACATCTCCCTTGATGCAGAAGAGAAACTCCCTGTGGCAATATTTCCAGAGATGCAAATTGCATCCAGTGATGGCGTGCTAGTGAAGAATGCAAAGAATGGGTACAGTGTGTGGCTCACCGGATATGTGGACTACGGTATCTGTACCTATCGAGATGTAAGAGATCACAGTATGTGTCATTCTCATTCAAATGGTGTAGTGTTGCCTGATAACATTGTCTAGGGAATGTGCTTAACTATACACTTCAGGAACTTATGATACATATCAAAACACGTGTTTTGTTGATTGAGGCAAAACGCGATAGAGAAATTTTGTTGGATTGCATCCCAGAGGCCACAAGTCAGGCTATCGCTTTGAGTGAGGTAACTGGGTGCGTGCCAGTGTTGAGCTTGTTTGCTTTTCGTATTATTAATTACTTTCCATCCAGCAATCAGACAGTTCGGTATTGTTTGTCCGATGGAAAGGACTGGATGTTTTTGGCGTACACCTGTGACAGGGAAGGTAATCGCATCTCATACGAAGGCCCAACCCTCTCAATCAAGGAAGCAGACACTGTGCTTGTCCGACGCCTTGTAGGGGTCTTGTACCACTGGGTATGTTTGGTTCTGGAGGGCAGTTGCGATGATGGCTAACTTTCCCATGTCATGCATAGCTGAGGACAGATGGCGATATCAGAAATGATCCTCTGTGTGATTTGGATGTCGATTCTACATAGACGACGAGTAGTTCAGTTTCTGGACAGTGTTATTTCACGCTTTTTGGCCTCAACAGACCACATGTCATTGTGAATTCTTTCGAGAGCACAAAGCGGAATGGGGGAGCCAGCAAAGGCAAGAGGCTCAGGTACTAGTTCGCGATGGCATCTGCTACCACTCGTCAGGCAGGTTCAGCTCCCTGCATCAATCCGAAACAATGATCATCCCTGATGCAGCCTTGATTGTAGTATACGAAATCATCCTTATTAGACTGTCTGCAAGGAATGTAAAAATACAGGTGAACACAAGCTGTGCTTGATCCTAGGCTACTGTGCACAACCACGCAGACGCAGAGAATAATGATAGAAAAAAGGATCTAGAAAGCACTGGGACGCTAGTATCAAGGAAGGTGGGTCCGAAGCAAATAGAATACAAGCATCGGTACTGTAGCTGAATGATGAGAACTGTGAAAGCAAACGAATATAACACGGGAAGCAAAGAGCGTGCGAGGTCCTGTCAAAAGGGACGGACATATACTGATAGAAGGTATGCGCAGCGGTGGGTATGACAAACAGACAATGATGGCAGGGATAGGTGTCGCGGTGGTCACAATACATGGGCTTCTTCATCATTCTTTGTGGCGCTGTACACCCTGATTGAGCGTACAAAGTCGAGTTTCTCACGCGGGAATAGAGGATCGGGTGGAGGGCTCATGATTCCGGAGCTCGTGCGAGGACGTGCCTGGGGCATTCCCTCGGGTGAGCTGCGGAATGTGTTTGATCGAGGAGTGGCCGTTAGAGGGACGGAGGGTTCGAGGTGGGTGTCAGAACACTCTGATGGCCAATTAAACCGTTTCCGGCGGAAGCTGGCAACATATTGAGTCCCTTGTAATACCTATCGGTCTGGTGTTATGTCACGTACCTCTCGTAGTCCCACACAAGGTCGTCCACCACTTGCGGATCAAATGGCAGCTTCTGCTCTACAGCGACCTCCTGTATGAATTCGGCGAGGGCAGCCTTGGATCCAATGAGCGAATGTAGATGTTTGCAGGCATGCATTTCGAGCTCAAGAGGCGCTATAGGGATGAACGTGGAAGGCCAGAGTATAAGGCCAGTGGATTGAGCGGGGTGAGATGATTGAGGTGGGACAGGCTTGATTCCGAGGCGGCCAGCAGCTTTGGCGTTGATCGTATCTGGAACCATGGAAAGGCGGTAGTTACTTTCTTCACTCGAACGGTCGCCTTTCGTGCGCTGTTTCTTCTCCTTTTCCTTGTGATGATCCCAGTCAGCATTCGTAACCCATTTAGCAAAGTCCTTGCTGGCTTTCTTGAGCGAAGCACTTCCCTGGCTCTCCGAGCTTCCGATGGAGGAATCATCAGAGTCTTGGCCCGAGGGCGGTGCTAGGTATAGATTGAACTCGTGAAGTCTGCATTGGTTGTATCGTCCGAAAACCTGGTCAAGGACACTATCAAGGAATTTGCTTGGTCGAGGGTGTATGGAGAACTTGCGCCAAAGCATGTCTTCAAAGAGATTCTCCAAGGACTTGGAATTGTCCACATTTCGATGCCACTCAGCGACTGGGTCATAGGGGGGTACAGAGGGCGAGTCGTCTGCGTCCATGAGAGTGGAAAAACGGCTCTTGGTACTGACAAAATCCTCGTCGTCATCGTCATCGTCGATATCATCGTTACGGTCACTATGATTGCCATCACGAACATCGTCGCCTCTACCGCCATCTCGGTGTTCAGTGTCTATGTCCTCTTCGAATCTATCGTCAACGACGTCATCGAATGAAGAGGACGACGGTCGCGAGTGGGCGCCTGGTGGCTGTGGCGGGCGCTTGGTGTAGGGAAAATAGAGATGGTCGTCTATCAGTTCAAGATGTCCACCACGGGCCAAGACTCTTCTGGCTTCTGAGAGGACATGTTCCCACCTGTCGTAGGGAACACAGAGGGACAGATTGGCCATTCGGACGAGATCGAACGTGTTCTTTGGAAATGGCAGTTTATATTTAACGCTGACGTGAACCGTGAGCATATATGCGGCGTTTAGTGAGCGAAGCACTCACAAATTGCCCTGCTTCCACTGTACGTTAGTGGGCGATTCCATGCCGCGCAAGCGAGTGGGATCCAAAAGGTCAAAACCGATGACCTGAGAAGCCGGCCAGAATTCTGCAGCTTCGACTGCCCATGTGCCGGGCCCACATCCAAGATCGAGGATGGTCTTTGGAGGGGCGAGTAGGAAATCATGGAACGTCGGGGAACGTTTGCGATTAAGACGGCGCAAGAGGATTTCTGAGAACTTGTCGCTATTCAAGGGTCAGAGGGGGCAGATGACCAGTCATGGGTGCAGGACGCACTTGTCTAGAAGAGCTCTATCGTATGCAAGCATATAGGGGGCGTCGTCGCGTGGGTATGGATGATGCTTCATGCCACGTCGCACGATGAAGTGGTCCAACCGCTCAAAGGCATCTACGAACGAACTGCGCGGGCCGGAACGTGGAGGAGAGAGGGAGAGAGAACGTGGCTGTCTACGTGGTACCTGGTCGTCTAGTGGGATGCGACGGGGCGAACTGGGCGTGAAGGGGTCGTGATCGGCTGGAGAGGGCGAAGTCAAGGACTTTTTTTTCTTCCTGAGCAAACTCCTGATGACGCCCTCGCGCTTGGGAGACTCTTGGGTGGCGTCGGTGACGCTGTTGACGGGAGCGAGGGGAGGTCGCAGGTCTGCGGCGGATGGCTTCCGACTGAATGATTTGGATATAGGGGAATCTTTGCCCATTATGCTGAAATAGCCCGAGTCGACACTGAATACCGAATGGGGGCGACGACGGAAGTCACTGCCGCAGTGTGAATCAGAGGGATCGAGACAGAGACGGAAACAAGAGCGCGGGGAGGAATGAGGATTGTCGGGGGGGAACTGGTCGTCCTCGTCGTCGAGCAAAGGGAGAAAGGGAAACGGTACTGAAAGGCGATGGGGCATGATGGGGTATAAGACCGTGGCACGACGCCAGAGCGAGGGTGGACGGCTGCCAAAGCGCTTTGTGGGGAGGGGACAAAGGGAGAACGGGGCACGAGGCGGATGGGAGCGGGGTGGATGGGCGGACGGGGGCGCTTTGATGGCAGGAGAGTAGGAAGGGCAAGGCACCGCATCCTAATATTCATCCGGAAGGTAACCTTGATGCAGTGATCATTTTATCGCCGACGTCTGTCATGCATCATCACCTGGGCTGTGGTACCAACAAATTCACCCGCTCGAGCAATCTGGGCCATATTTCCACCCCCCAGCCTGCTCAAAAGTCAGTACTTCAGTACTAAAGGAGGAACAAAGCCGTACCCATAAGCGGTCATCCCTCCGACGCTCGGAAAAGTTTGGCAGCACACCCCGGAAAGACACGCACTCCTGGTCGTCATATCCCATTGGTCATACATCACAGCTCGGGTTATGGCACATCCCCGTGTTTTCTCCAATGAATTACTCTCAAAGAGCAGCCGTGTCCAATGTATCTGCATGGGACGACCTCACGGATTTGCGCTATTCTGCTCTACCTCCGTGATCCTGTCAGTGCCGGCTTGTACCTCGGACCATCCCGGACTACACGTCAACGGCTCTATCCATCTTACAGGCCCCTTCAGTACCACTCCAACAGGCGTAGCGCAGGCACGATCGACATCGACAAGCGGTAATCACACGGTACTCCCCGACCCACTCCCCGCATCGTCAGCTACTAGCCGTGCACGTGATACAGTCGAAGGGGAAAAAGAGATGCATGTATCGTAGTAAAGGGTACTATGAGCATACGCTGACAGGGTGCAGTTTGGAGCCCCACTTGCGGTAGATACGAAATCCCCCCACCCCATCGGAGAAAGAACACAACCTCAGTCCTCGTCCTTGCGTGGAGGTGGGCCGCAAGGTTGAAGCATCCGCTTCGAGGTTGTTAGTATCCTGTAGAGAGGCCGACACGAACCATACCTCTGTCATCTCAAACTTGACTCTCCCGATCGCCTCCCCGTCCGCAATAGCCAGGTAGGATGTCAACGGCGAGTGGCCGACGATGGACGCGAGTGTGTCTCGGTGTTGGTGGGTTACCCAGTCACTGCGGAAACACATGAGTAATGCCTGTCCAGGGCGGCTGACGTGAGACCCACAATTTAGTCAGGTCGGCGTGTCCTTACCACGCACTGTCAGCGAACAGGCGGGTCCGAGGATGGCATACATACCTGTTCCCGTGTACCTGGCATGCACTCGAACCAATGTCAGTACGTTGCCAGTGTCGGTCAAAAATATCGAAACACACAGTGCTCTAGTTGCGTGTTTGCAGTGTATCTCAGCTCGGACGACTGCGCCAAAGCATGTCAGCGGTAAACATAAGAACAAGAGTGTGGCCTCACCATGATGGGATGGTGGTGCTTGCTGAGTGGCACCGCCACCAAGTAGATCAATCACGTGGAGTCATACGAGCCACGTAAACATCGGCCTTGAACGCAAGATCGCACACCGCCTCGCCATGTCGACGGACACCTCCAAGATTCGTTCCAGACTCGCGAAGCTCGATAGATCGCTTGACGACCTCGAATCCCAACTCGAACCGCTGTTTGCCAAACCACTGCCCGAAACCTTGCTCGCGTTCGACACCATCCAGCAGGCAAAGCTGCAGGTCACCATCCCCTATGTCGTATATGACCTCATCTTTGGTGAGTGAGCTCATGACGCACCGAGGGTCGACGCGCTGACGTCCTCCATAGTGTACCTGAAGAGTCGTGGCATAGACCCCAAGTCGCATCGTGTGGTCGCTGAACTCGTGCGTACCCCTTTTGAACGCGCACCTCGCCCAGCTCAGAAAACCCACCTCCCAGGAACGCGTCCGTCAGTACTTTGACAAGATCAAGCATGCAGAAGAATCCAATGAAAAACGTATGACCACAAGTTTTTTTTTTTCTTGTCGCAGTCTGCATCTGATACCACATGGACAGGCAAGCTCGGCATAGACAAGGGAGCTGCCACTCGGTTCATCAAACATGCTATTGCTCAGGCAAAGAACGCGCAGTTGGCCGACGAACCGCCTGATGCCGTGCCAGCGGCAAGCTCCAGCTCCACCGGCGAGCGTGTTCCGGTCAAGGTCACTAGAAAGATGGTCGCGCGCGCGGAATACGAGAAAGAGCTCGAGGGACTGAGAGGAGAGGAAGATGATGACCTCCAAGTGTTCGAAGAGGCGATTGACGAAGACAAAGAGGTGATGGATGCAGATGGTCCCCCCGAACATGCAAGCTCTACAGCGCTAGATAAAGGCAAGGGACGGGCGTTGGAAGATGGATATTCTTTGCCAAGGCGTAAAAGGCCTCGTGTAGATTCATTCTCTGGTGGGTCCATTAGTACGTCCTTTCATCGTATCTGATGGCGTCCAGGGTTCAATGATTCGTCGATCTCAGCCTCGGCATCCCAGGTAATAGACCACAGCAACCAAGCAAAGCATTCCACATCAATGCAGTCAACACCGGACTCCTCACGGGGGGTATATGCCTCGACATCACAAGACCGAGAGGTAAAAAAGGTTGCCAAGAAGGCCAAACGTAAAGCAAAAAAGAAGTCATGAAACCCGTATCCCTGTAAGATACTCCATCTTTTCATGTCTCACATTTGTACATTAATTTCTACGAGATGCGCAGATGTACCCTACCGGTCCGCGACGTGTAAGTCGAGAGCAATCAGTAGACACTGAGCGCAAGTGGAAGAGTACTGAAGGACACACAGTCCAAGATAAAAATACATATCCTGATCGCCATCACATCACTACACACCCGCTCCGATCATCGTCGTCACTGGGCGTATTATTTCCAGAAGATATCCTGATACCCGGCCACCACTTCGTCTTCCACAACCTCCCACCCTCTTCGGGCTCGCTCGTGGGTCCTGACGCACTCCGTGCTTTCTTGTTCGCCTTCTTCCTTCGTTCTCTAATACGCCGTACCGCGTCGACAGTCTGCCAGCTGTAGAATGACTTGATGACCACTCTCGTCTCGTCACATTCGTCTTGTCCGACTTTAAGATCCTCGCCGTCCCTGCCGTCCAGATATGCTAGCTTCCTTGCCTCCCACGAACGCCACCCCATGCGGGGACGCGTGTCCGCCACCACGTCCTTGATAGAGCGTTCCCCGACCGAGTGACAGTCCACGACGACCAGCCCTGCGTCGTTGATGCCTCGCTCACGGACCTTTCGAACAAATTCCTTGAGTACTGTCCCGGATATAGGCGTACTGTCCGCCTCCAGGACTCGTAGCCTTGGGCAACCGCGGATGAGCGCCGTGAATGCGCCGTTGGTCAAATTGCTCGCACTGGACACTGTCAGGTGTTCCAGGGCATGACCGGGCTGAGGTGGTTCTAACCCCCTGGGCGAGGGTTCGTCCTCTGTTTCCACGGCAGGTTCCGGAGTAATCACCTCGAGAACCGCATCTGTAATGTCGCGAGCGCCTTCCAGGTCGAGTTTCCGGATGAATGGCGTGGTACCGAGAAGGTGTACAAGACCATCGTCTTTGAGCGCCTGTCCAATTCCCGCAAGTTCAAGGAATTCTAGGTGCGGTACCGCATAAGCGAGGTTCGAGCAAGCAGTATCCGTGAGCATGCTACAGCTGGAGAGCGCGATATGTCTGAGGGCTGTTACGCGTCGCCTGTACCGACGCCAATCTCTTGGATCCCTTCCTGCTTCCCGGGGTGTCAGCAAAACGGTCTCTCCGAACTCGTTTTTATCCTCCGTGCTGGACACGAAAGCCTCCAAAGCGGAATTGTGCAGGGTACGACAGTAGCTCAGATCGAGGACTTCCAAATGAGGCGCAGCTTTGCCCAGCATCGCCAGCGTGTCGTTGTTGACCATAAGAAGCCCACATAACCTGAGCTCCTTCAGTGCGAGGCGAGCACCTCGTGCCGTCACCGCTGCTGCGAACGCGCGGACGCCGTCTCCATTAATGTTGGGGCATCGACTCATATTCAGCGACGTGAGGTGTGAGCAAAGCGCAAGCACGTCGAAGGTAGCGTTTGTAACGGCCCGTAACCCCTTTACGTTCAAGTTGCTCAGAAATGGTGACCGAACGAGAAGACTGTGGAGCGACTGGGTGGTCAGGGAGGTACAGCCTTGCAGGGTGATCGCGGTTAGCTGTGTGTACGTGAAGTTGTAGATGGGTGCTAAGCACACGCAGAGGCCACCAGCTATATTGATCAGCGCAGTCGGTGTTAGGTACGTGTGTCCTGATAAATCGAGACTCTTTATGAAGGGACCGGAGAGCTGGACGAGAGAGGCAAGGAAGCTGGTGGATATGGCGGGGAACGCGCGCAGATCAACGGATTGCCAGAGCTGGCCGTCAAAGACTAGCGTGCGCCATGACTTGGACACCTGAGTTCATGACTGATTCACCGAATCAACAGGACGGGAATCAAGTATACCCACCCTACTCAGCTTGACGAGTTCTCGCATGGCGCGATTCCGTCCAACCCAACGATTCTTGGATGAGCACGCAGCTTGGACCGACCACTTGCCGTTGCGTTTCAGCTTCTCGTGATCCGCTTCATGAAGAGAGATCAGAGCAGAGAAGACGCGAAGCCGAAGTTCCTCTGGTAGCATGCCATCGAACAGATTACGCGCGTGGAGCGGCGGAGACACGAAATGGTCTTCGAGGGCCAAGTTTGGAACGACATCGAGTGCGGATTTGGGGAGCGGGGAAGAGTGAGAGCGCCCATTTCCCTTTGGAGCGGCGTGCTCGCCCGAACGGCCACTGTCGGAACACCATATGGTGGCCACGTCTGGGACGACTACGAGCAGGTCGTGTGGTTCCGCACCGGCCCGGGGCGAGGATGCTCGCGTGATGTCTTTGGCCTGCCATGGGAAGAGACAGTTTCCTGATTCAATCGACAGCGGGTCGTTTCCCACGGTGTCGGCAAGGTCGTTTGCTGATACTGAGGGTGCTGCGACGTCTGCCTTGTTTCTGGACAGCAGCCTGCGGGCGAGGTTGACGGGTGCCTTGGAGGACGCGGCGAGTTTGATCCTGATTTTAGACATGGAAGGCGTGGTGGAATGGATGGAGAGGTCGGACAGGGACCGGGCGCGGGAAGGGGTCCTGGCGAGGGCGAGAGGGTCGTCTGGGTGTGCGAGGGAACTCGCTGTCGGACTTGGGGGCGGATGGCTGGACGAGGTGGTGTGGATGGAGGTGGGGGTGGAGGATGGACCTGGTGTGGGGGACCAGTCGTCGAGATTGCACGCTATGCCTGTGGGCGAGAACGAGAGAGGCGGCAACGTGGGTGGGTGCTCCCTTGCTTTGCCTTTGGCGGCCAACGAGGCATGGGCGCCGTCTGGACAGACGGCATCGGACGGAGCAGAAGGGCCGGATAGATTAGATAGAGAGAGATCATCGTCATGGACTGGAGCGGGTTCGATCAAGAACGGAGAGCCCTCTGGATGGTCCGGTGACATGGGCGGATGGGCTGCGGACGGGGCTGGCACGGGGGGCTTTAATGGCCCGTCGTGGACGGGCTCGGGGTGCTTCATGGGGAGGGCAGGACGGAAGGAGGAGGGCGATAAGACAGCAGGTCTATCGCCAGCGGGTCGCTTGAACACGCTGGAAAGAGTCGGCTCGGGTCTACTCAGGGGCCACTCGCCCGCGCGGGTGTCATGCCAACTCGACGCACACCAGCTCATCATTCGACCGAGACGCGGACATGTACGCTCGACAAGACGACCCGCTGCACATGCACCACACAACAGTCCAAAAACCGACGAGCCGAACATCAACCGTTCAATATAGCAAAGTCAGACGCTTTACCAATAAGAATATCTGACCATCAAGTAGCATGCACAGACTGCCAAACACGGCCCAGTGTGCAAACGTGCAGGCTGGTGGCAATCAAGGCAAGGTTCAGGTGCCGCGCGGGCAACGCAGTCAGGCGGCGCCCGCTCTCGGGTTCTCCTTTGCCTTCTTCCAATTGGACGTCGCAAGCTTGAATCTGCCCCGAGACGATCATCCGTCAGCGTGCACACGGCCCAAGCCAATCCCGCTCACCGCTCCTGATGAGACATGTCGGGGTCAGACTCTTTCAGTCGTGCCATCTCGGACTGCATAAACTTGTTAAAAGCACTGAGCTTCTTCCGTCCACCGCCCCCGGCCGATGACTCTGCGAACAGGTTGTGTTACGAACAGAGCGGCGATGAGTGCAAAAACACCAACTCGTCTTCTTTGGCGGCTTCTCCGTCGCCACCTTTCCTTCTGCTGTGCGTGGAGGCATGGTTGCGTTCGGGTGCAGGGCGACTACCGGGTTGCGCAGGCGCGGAAAAAATGTTGAACCCTGGAGCGCACAGACCAGCAACAGGGGCGGTGCCGGAACACGACGATGCGCAAAAAATGTGGGTCCACGGCTGAGCGACGGGCAGAAGAACACCAGACGGGGTCGACACACCTTTCTGACGAGCGTGAGGAGGGTGGAAACAATCGAGAGTGGTCGTCTGGTGGAAGAGTGGCAAGGTTCATATTGGCTCGCGTTGACCGGTCCTTATACGAGCAGTTTAGTTCAAGTTTGACAGGCTCTCGAGGACCCACCAAGGAGGACCCCAGACACACCTTATTGAACTCACGTAACACCCGCAACACCCACCAGCGCGATCAAACCTTGCCTACCGCCCAATATCGGAGATCGCAGCAGCACGGCCAGCCCGCACTCTCTGCAGATACATCCAACACGTCTTTTCCATCCGCACAGCTTACTGCCGCGGTGCACGGAAGATGGGCTGCCGCTCGGGGCGTGTTCCCACCACCGTATCTAGGACCTCAAAGTCCACTCAACAGACGCTGGACCGCATGCTCGTCGGGTGCAGAATCAAGCGCCTTGATATGTTTCGTTCCCGTGCCCCCAGTGTATCGGGCAGTCTGTATATTCGCGGGAATCCTGCAGATTAGACAGCACCAGGGATCACAAGATGAATCAAAAATATTACACCGCGATTCCAACACCTCTGGCCACAGGTACGACACGACACGCCTCAACGTGCCCCATGCGTGGCATCGCTTCACGTTCCAGGGCCTCTTCTCCCTTCGTTGGCTATGCTCTTTATCAGACTGGCACCGCTCACGATTCCAGTGGTGGCGATCAGAAATTTCCGGCCTGCGCGAATGAATACGCGCATTTCTCGGATAAAACACACACTACCTTTGTTTTGCCGACTGACCCATCTCAAAGCTGCAATCTCTGTATACGTACACCCACCAAGGAAAAATACGACCGTCGTGGTTGATTGCTCATGTGATTGAACTGAAAATGATCCGTGCTCAGCCTATCGGGTCGTCAACGGCCCAGATATCCACACTTACGTAGCGACGAGATAGATGGAGCCACCGATCCCGTCCCACTAGGTAGGTTCTGCACAATGTCAAAGCTTTTTCCTGGAATGGTAGACAGTACATCCTCGAAACCTTTCCAACCGACAATAGGGTGCGCAAAAAGTTTCTTGGAAGTCGGACCTTTCCCCTTTCCGTCTCGCTCGTCTGCACTGGCCTTCTCCGCAGGATTACTGATCACCCCGCTCTTTTGCGTGACACATTGCACTAGCCGGATGCTGATCGGTGCATAGCCAGAATATACATAACTGATGTCATTCTCGACCTCCTCTAGTGCCTCTGGATTGTCATCAATGAGGAGACGCAAGGATCTGCGCACAGCCGTAAACGGCAACTTGTTTGGCACAGGTGTTGACGCAGGAAGTGGGTTTGGCAGTAGCACCGAAAGAGGAGATGCGGACAATGAAAGCAGGAGAGGTAACAAATGATACCCGTAGGCCTTTTCAAAGAAAAGTAAATTAGAAAAGAGATAGGAAGATCAAGCACCGGTCCTCGCCTGGAGAAACTCTTTCTTCGCATTCTCCAGCAGGCGAGTCTTGATGCCACCTGTGGTTATGCTCGCCAGACAAAGGAGCCTCGCGACGGTCTGCATATCTGCACCCTGCGCAATCATCTCTTCGATGGTATTGATCTGCGCCGTAGTTTCGTACGAAGCAAGGAGATCTTTGCAGTAAGGAGGTTGAGCATCAGCAGCATACGTAGCACCAACTCTGAATCGCATACTTTGCTGTATTTCAAGAGATTTGTTGAACAGTTCCATACGCGTCTGCGGGACCAATATCTCCGATAGACCAGTATCTGGTATATGACGTCAGGAACAATGGCCAAACGGTGCATGAATTTACTCACGTAGTCTCAAAGCCTCGTGCTCTGTCTTTAGCCCACCAAGCTTGCCAACAAAGTCACGCAGTTGTGCCACAGTTTTTGCCTGCAGACGTGCCTATAGCGCATAAGATAGCGTTCGCAAGCTTGAAAAGTAGTCAGCTCACTTTGTAGTCCTCGTCGATTCGATGCGCGACACGATTAAGTCGCTTGCCAACAGAAGAGAAATTCAAGTCTCGCAGTTCTGCGAACAAAGGGTCCGTCGCTGCAGATAAGAGATGTTTCTTCGTCCTCTCATTCGTGACTGATGTAATCGTTGTGGACGGTTGGGAGGTACTTGGATTAGCCGCATCTGGCGCAGAAGGCGGGCTCAAAATGCTCAGAGGAAGTTCAGCCTGAGCTAAAGAACAATGAGAAGCCCACTTGGCCGAGAACAATGACGCTCACAGTTCTTGATGCCGATCAACTCGTCAATGAGACCCTGGTATGTGAGTTGAGTCAGTAATGGGGTAATCATGTCGACGTGTCGATCCAAAATGATCAAAGAGTCGAACGGCGCAGAGGGATTGAGAGAACCCGCAGATAGCTGTTCGGGCAGAGGCTTGGTTAAGAGCGTAGCGAGTTTCTGTCCTGAATGTTAGATCGTTGAATATAGATCTGACTAACTACATCATTACCGAAGCATAATCACCCTTGCCGATGACGCGGGGAAAACGATTGAACGCATGTTGTAGGGCATCCAAGGCCAATGCTGAGTTGTATATGATAGTCTCATCGCCATCCTATGAGGAACGATGAAAACAAGATCCCGCACATCAGCTCAGACATACTGACCACCCATAGCTCTTTGAATGCACTATCATATTCGAGTGAAATAACATCTTCCTCAACAGGTATAAATTGCAGGTTGTACGACGAGATGGTCACGTCGCCAAGTACACCCTCCTCCTCCAGTATCCGAGAAACAAGGGTTGAGACCCGGGGAACGAGGAATAAAGTGTATCTGTACTTGTGAGATTCCTTGGAAGACCTCTTGATCTGGTCTAATATTCTGTTGGCAGAGATGGCACACAGGAGCGATACCACTAACCCGCAATTATTTTCACATGTTTGATGAGAGGTCTGCATAGATAAATCACATTCGTAGTGGTCGAGGTCAGAGGGCCAGGTTCGAGCCAGAACATTTTGTCGACACCATGATTCTATCAGGTGATCAACGCCAATATGACGTGCAGTTCAGACAGAAAGCACCTTCAAGAGCGCAACTTCCGTAACGAGTCCCAGGGGCCCGGAAAGAGTCGCGTCAAGCACGAGCGTCTTTGCACCATTCACCTAGGAGATCTGTGAGCACAAGGGAAGTCACGAGAGGCAAGGAAGCTTGCCGAATTAAGCGCATTCACTAGCGCCTTCTTTGCTACGTCTTTCAGCGCCTGGATGTCCAATGATTGTTCGCTGTCGCGCTCGACGCCAGACGTGGTCTGGAGATCTGCAGAAGATGGCGTCGAGGTCGCTGCCATTGCGGGAGAGCGTTGCAACACAGCCACGAATTACAAGGCGGGTCGGCAGAGGCGAACATGTAAAGCAACCTCGGCCACCTCGACGCCCAGGCTCGCCAGCGGTCTCGGGTTGAACCACGACCATGCTGGAGACCCCTCCTCCCCCTCCAGAGTACGATGGAAGACACCCTCTTCTCTCCCTGTTGTCGGCATGTTTCTGGGTAACTCGTACGTATTTAAGCCTCATGCATCCCGTGCAAAAGAATTGAACGTCCCACACAGTATGGGTGCTTTCGTGGGTCAAGTCGCTCGTCACCTTTGCGACCATCTCGGTTCCCCGCTTGATCTACTTCGTGCTCTCGTATTCCATGACGCTCACGGTCAGCTTTTCCCCAGTCGCGCGTCAGACAAAGTTCTGATCTTCCCTGTGTCTAGCTGAACTTTTGGTCCTTTGCATTCCTCTTTGCTGCGTCAGCAGTCGCTTTGAATTACTGGATCCGCTTGCGATATCTCAATACCTACTCTCAGCTCAAAGAACCACCGCTCGTTAAACCAGACGTCAATGCTCTTCATCCGGATGTCAATAACGCAGAACCACCGCCAGCGTTCCATAATTATTTGGACGACTTCCTGCAAGCCGTACGCGTCTTCGGTTTCCTTGAGAAACCGGTCAGTATTACCTCGTTTAGCTAGTCCTCTTCCGTTCATCCAAATTCCTGGCAGGTCTTTCATGAATTGGCAAGGCACTTGCAGACTAGGCGGCTCATTGCGGGAGACAGCATATCACTCGATCAAGATCGGAATTTCTACTGTGTCGTCGATGGGACTGTCCAAGTATTCGCACAAACTGTCCAGACGACGCTACAAAATGGTTCCTGGGACGACGAAGACATGAACGGATATCAGCTAATCAACGAAGTCCGAAGTGGAGGCACCCTGTCTAGCCTTTTCAGCATCCTTAGTTTGTTCACGGATGAGATCAAGTTGAGTTGGCAGGAAGACGTACGGCACATACCCTCCGTGAACTCTTCCGTGCATCCCACTCCTTCGCGAAGACACGTCGAACGAATAAATACCGACGTGTCGCATTTCGACCTTGAATCCGAGCAATCCTCTCCTACGCCTCTTTCTCGCAACCGGACGGCGTCAGTCTCGTCTTCGGGATCCACTGCTCACCCAACGGGATCGATTTTAGGCGCAGCGAATGCTAGACGATCTCACAGTCCTTCAAATGCCCCCTCACCCTTGCGATCAGATTCTATTCACCAATCACTTCGCCATGGCATTGTGGGACGAGCGACAGAAGACAGTACACTTGCAGTTATCCCAGCCGAGGCATTCCGAAGAGTGACCAAGAAGTTCCCAAAAGCGACAGGTCACATTGTCCAAGGTGTGAATCATCAGTCAGAGATCCGATTCCGAGATAACATTGTTGTGAAAGTGATCATGACGAGATTCTCGCGAGTAACCTTCAATGCTGCTCACAAATACTTGGGACTGACCACGGAAGTCCTCCGCACCGAAAAGGTCATCAACGAAATCGCATGCCATCCACTGCCAAATTCATTCTACGAAGGCGGCGGGCTCCATTCTTTACGCCAGCGTTTTGATGATGTCTCAGTGCAAGAATCTGATTCCGAGAGCGACTACTTTAGCCACGAGCCCTCGCCTCACATACTTGCGTCCGGAAAAGTTCACAGTAGTGCCAGCGTGGTCGGTTCAAAGGAAAGGCTCGCTGAAAGTCCCGTGGGGCCTATATCTATGCGTACTTTCCCACTTCGAGCACGTCAGCAAGTCCAAGCGGGCGACCTCCTGACCTCGACTGGCCAGGGCGGTGACGGCTACAGATCCAACTCTCGTACATTCAGTATCTTGAATACGCCCCGTATCACCACCTTTAAGAATGTTTCATTCACGGCCCGTCTCCTAGGGGATGAATTCGACCTCCGTTCAGAAGTCATGTCCTGTATTGCAAAATCCATCGGATTGTTGCAGCCTCCTATGAGTGGAGGAGAGTCTATCGAAGCTTCGCCAGCTTCTCCGCCCTTTGATGCATCAAAGTCACCGCCGGCAACGTTCCCCTCTCCTTTTGTATCTCTCTCTCTTCTAGATTCCGGTGATGACGGCACATCTAGTGTAACCGGGAGTTCTTCAAATGCTGCCGGCTATATGAGCGGCCTAGATAATGAAGTGGAAATTCTGTTCTTCTCGGCCGGCTCCACCCTCGTGAAAGCAGGTGAACGTAACACAGGTCGGATTTCTCTCTTCCAGATATGCGCCGAGGCGCTGATGAGCGGGCAGGTCTATACTATGTCATCGAGGGATTCCTAGATATACTCCTTCCAGCAGAGTCGCAATGTCCTGCTCCCCTGGCATCACAATTCAAGTCATCAGGTTCCGACACAGACTCCATATTCACATACGATCACACGAGGACAGATACTGGCAAGCGGGAGGCTCACAAACTCCTCTTCACCGTAAAACCAGGGGGAATCGCAGGGTATCTTGGTATGTAGTACTTCGTTCTCGCGCTCCCAGCTGACGTTGTATCAGCTTCGCTGTGTAGCACACCTTCGTATGTCGACATCCGGGCCAAGACAGACACATATGTTGGTTTTCTGCCTGCCAAAGCCTTGGAACGGTTGTTGGAGAAGCGACCTATCGTGCAGCTGACACTGGCAAAGAGGTTGATCTCATTGCTGTCTCCACTCGGCACGCATATTCGTGATTATTACAGAGGACGTCGTCTTACTTTGTTTTAGTGCTGCAAATCGATGCTTCATTGGACTGGATGCAAGTCAGTGCCAGTCAAGTTCTTTGGAGGCCGCAGGACGTCAGTGATAGCTTCTATATTGTCATCAATGGGCGGTTACGTTCCATAACTGAGGGAGAAAGCGGAAAGGTAACAATTACTGGTGAATATGGTCAAGGGGACACAGTTGGAGAGCTCGACGTGATCACTAACTCACAACGCCGAACAACGATGCATGCTATACGCGACTCGGAGCTAATTCGCATGCCCCAAACACTCTTCAATGCGATCTCTTCACGGTGAGCTACTTATTTGATACAGATACCCCTCATCATATTGACCTTTCTTCTTGCTAGTAATCCTCGCACTACCGCACAGTACGTTGGGACCCAAGAGCGATACTAACGTGCTTATCGATTCCTTAGACTTCTCCGTACCATTGCATCCCGGGTACGCGATGAAGTGGATGCATCCTCGAGTGTTCATCGTCCAAACACAGTGACCGAACTAGGCCGGAACAACACAAACTTGAAGACCGTAGCCATTCTACCTGTCTCCCGACATGTTCCCGTTGACACATTTGCGCGGAAGCTCAAGGCAGCGTTAGAAGAAATGGGTGCCAGAACATCGTATCTCAATCAAGCTTCCGTTTCGGGACACCTTGGACGGCATACCTTTTCCAGAATGGGAAAGCTCAAAGCCGCGGCATGGCTGGCGGATCAAGAGCAAAGGTATCGTACGGTACTCTACGTTGCCGATTCACCGGTCAATAGTCCCTGGACACAAACCTGTATTCGGCAGGTGGGGATAATCTATCGATCCAGAACGTTACTAACCCCGTTAGGCGGATTTTGTTATGGTTGTTGGTATAGGGGATGATCCGAGTGTTGGGGAGTATGAACGCCTCTTACTCTCCACAAAGACCACTGCTCGGAAG
Source organism: Boletellus emodensis (assembly GCA_038089935.1). Taxonomy (NCBI): domain Eukaryota; kingdom Fungi; phylum Basidiomycota; class Agaricomycetes; order Boletales; family Boletaceae; genus Boletellus; species Boletellus emodensis. The sequence goes on from JBBPLU010000014.1 coordinate 46,389, forward strand.
GAACTTGTGCTGCTCCATCCGGAACGATCGGTTCCCCCGGGATCCACAAGAGAGTGGCTCAAGGTCAGTACATATAAAGTCTAGCCCAAAATTCCTTCACGTCACGTTCCACATAGAATCGACCATGGGTTCATCAACATACCCATGTTGAATTGCCGGTGTGTACTCTACTACCGGACGACACGCTGTCAATAATTCAAATGGTCAGGGCCTTGTCTTGCCTTTGGCGAGGGTGTCGCCTCCCCAAGATCCTCAAGCGGTCGTTGCTTTCAAAAACTTCAAAGATAAAGTGCAGAGCGGCATCCAAAGATACAGAAGAGTGCGAGCAAATGCACGCCCCCAACGGCAGCCCATGGTTAATGATTTCTCGCGGCTAGCCAGGAGACTCTGTGGAATGTCGGTCGGAGTTGTACTTGGGGGTGGTGGCGCGCGTGGGCTGTCGCATATTGTGGGTCATCATTTTTACTATCTCCATGGGGATGCTCATATGGACTTCCTCATGCCTCAGGGTGTCATCCGAGCTTTAGAGGAACGGGGTGTTCCCATCGACTACATTGCCGGGACAAGTATAGGGTCTTTCATTGCGGGGCTCTATGCACGCGACTGTGACATAATCATGAGTGCACGTCGGGCAAAGCAGTTTAGCAGTCGAATGAGTAATGTTTGGAGAGTGCTGTCCGATGTCACGTATCCACTAGTGGCATATACGACGGTATGTGTTTTTCATACTGAAGAAAAAATACCCTTACGATCAGTGATTCTTTGAACAGGGACACGAGTTTAATCGTGCTATTTACAAGGTAATGAACTGCACTATTCCACAAGGCGGTGCTGAACAATACCAGGCCTTCTACGACCTACACATCGAAGACATGTGGCTTCCATATTATTGCAATACCACTAACATTATCACATCGCGGATGGAGATACACGAGACTGGCTATGCATGGAGATTTATCCGTACGTTGTGGCACTCTACATGTGCGATACTTTGTACTATTGGTTCATTAGGTGCCTCGATGACGTTGGCTGGTTTGCTTCCCCCGTTGTGCGACAATGGCAGCATGCTTGTTGATGGCGGCTATCGTAAGTTGCCCGACTTTTTCCTTGTGCCAAACTGACCTGGTTTGTTGCTGTCAGTCGACAATTTGCCTGTGAGTTGCTGGGATCGTTTCCCTAGCCTCTCGCGCCAACTTTCGTTTTCCTTCAGGTATCGACCATGTTTTCCATGGGAGCGAGCGTTGTGATCGCGGCAGACGTTGCCTCGGTAGGTTCACTCTCGCAGTCGAGATTGACGCGTTCGCTCAGTCTTTTTTTTTTCTTCTCTCAAGACGGACGACAACTCGCCGCGAAACTTTGGTGATTCCCTGTCCGGATGGTGGCTCCTTTTGAACAGATGGAACCCGTTCTCGACCATGCGCAACATACCGGCGATACCCGAGATACAGAGTCGACTGGCCTAGTTGGTCTTTCTTCTTTGCGAACAAGCAGGACATGTTGGCTGACGATTCCGTCACCCCCGCCTTTTAGCGTGTCGAGTGTCCGCACGCTCGAGGAGGCCAAGGTCACCCGCGGATGTTTGTACATGCAGATGCCCGTTCAGGAGGTGAGCTCACGCCCGCGTTCGCCGTGTAACGAACGCAAACACACGCACACACATGCAGTATGGCACCCTTCAGTTCAGCAAGTACGACGAGATCGAGAAGAAGGGGTATCGGGCGGCGGTCGAAACGTTGGACCGCTGGGAAGAGGAAGGGAAGCTGCCCAGCCTGACCATCGATGGTCCAAACGCAAACAAGAGCAAAGCTGCAAGAAAGGGTCGGAGCGCGAGACGCAATTCAGTATAGTATGCACCGCCGCTGGGTAAGCAAGCAGATCAACATGTCGAACTCGCAGCTCAAGGACTGTTCATTTCAAGATGTCTTTTACCTACACAGTTGGGGGGAAAACAACGAGCGTCACATGTTTCTGTACTCGATGTGTTACTTGTGATCTAAAGATGCTAAAGTGAGATCATTTGAGTGAGACGCTATATGAGACACTATATGCAGGCAGCACTGGGTTGGTTTGGATGATGCAATCGCTTTCAAAAGTTGGCCGAATAGAGAATAAATAGAGTGAACAATTAATCAATAATAATGGATATGCTGAAGGGAAAAAGTACACAAAAAAAGTCAACGTGTTGGCTGGAATGGAACACCGGGACCACAGTGATAGAAGCGAGTGGTTTGATACATAATGGGAGAATCGAAGCGAGCGCATCAGGGGGCTGATGCTACGTGTCAGTTGAGCCATCCAGTATATCCGTGGACATGGATGACACACCTATACGCCTAGTGGACAATATGCTGATGAAAACTCAGCAACAGAAGCGCATCCTCAACTTTTACGCCAGAGTATGTCACAGCGTTCGTCCCCAGGTCGTAATCGCTTGAGCCACCTAGAGGGGTCATCCCAACGACCTTTCTGAACTCCTGGAAACCAGACGGCGTGACGAGGTCGACGTCCATGGGCTCCACTCCGTCATCTGCAGGAAGATGTGGCCTTGACTGTTTGTTTGGAGGTGGTGACGACGACACGTCAGTAAAAGGGGTCACGGCCTCCTGATAGTCCTCATCGCTCCGGTCATCCATCTCTTGATCCACGAGATCCCCGTGGATGAGATCCATGGCGTCGTCGTCGTCATACACGGAAGAGCCAGAAGAGACTTCGTACTCATGGAGATTGGCACTCGCCCTTGAACGCTTCCCTCGCTTACGGGCGTTCTGGCGGATATTGCGGAACCAATTTGTCACCTTGCCAACATCCCTTGGGTACGGTGAGCAGCTCGTTCGAAACTGACGCTCGGTGAAGCATTTCACTCACATGCCGACTTCCAACGCGAGCGCGTTTCGTTCTTCCATCGAAGGTGTGAGTGTCCGATGGAGCAACCTCCTGAGCGCATCCAGCTGATGGGGCTCCGGACGAGACCGACGAGGACGCGCGAGTGGATCCTCCGCCTTGGTGCTCTCACTACTGTTATCGCAATGTCTGCCCTCGTCGGTGTGAAGGTCTTTCGAGTCCCTAGCGTAGGGAGCGACGCTCATGCGCGTTCGCGGAGAAGACATCCGCGAGCTCAAGGAAGGCGGCAAGGATGTCCTACTTTGAGAGGAGGACGGCTCGCGATAGTCGTCGATGCTTGCGGACGGGAGCTTTAGCAACGCAGGACGAGGGTCGGGATCCGGGATCGTCAAGGAAGGGTGGTGGGATCGAGGGGGAAGGGGTGGATGTGGCATGCGTGACGTCGACAAGCGATCGCGACCGCCTGTAGACGGTCGAGCAGAAACAGGTGGGGCAATAGAAGAGAGCTCTCTCTGCTTCTTTGCTTGGCTGCGTTGGTTCTGAAACCAGTTGGTGACGCTTTTCAAGTGCCTAAAAGGAACGTGAGCCACGCGAAACAAGGTTTTGGGCAGGGAAGACATACATGCCAATCTTGTCGGCAAGTTGCTGCCGCTCCTCGCGAGTGGGATGGTCGCTGCGGGAGTAAGCACGGCGCAGCTCCTCTGCCTGCTCTGGCGACGTGCGCGTTCTTGCCACGTCGTTGCGAGCTCTTCGGGGCGGGAGGGCATCATTCTCGGACACGAAACGGCTGTCTGTATCAGGCAGCACACGGTCCGAGCCAGAGTTACGTAATTGAGGGACAGCCCCCTCCTCGGAATCACGCCCACGATGGTGGGACAAGAGGAAGCGATCCTGTGCAAAGAACTCGGAGGGGCCAGCAAAGAACGAGCTCTCGAGAGCGGCCTCCTGGGAGATGTCCTGTGTGCGGGGTGCGCTGGGGAGGGGGTCTGCGAGAATGTGGTCGTTGAGATGGAGGTCCTTTTGCCTGGACTTGCGCGGCGACGGGGCGCGGGGGGGCTGTGGGGAGAGCTGTGGGGGATGGGGGGTGTTGAGGAGGTGTGCGATCGAAGGGAGGTTTGCGGGGGCGGGCTTGTTTCGTTTCTTGGTGGACGCACGCTTGTTTTGAAACCAGGCGCTGACGGTCTTGGTCTGCCTGCAGCGATGGCAACGACGCATGTCGGCATCAGACAAGGGAAATAAATTGATAAGACAGATATATCCAAAAACGGCAACTCACATTCCAAGCCGCTCAGCGAGCTCCGTGCGCTCGTCTAGGGTGGGGTGCTCGCCTCTGTCGAACAGCGCGTTGAGCGCGGCCAGCTGCGTTGGGCTGTGGCGATGGCGGGGCTTCTTGTGCGACAGCCTCTCGCCGTCGTCGCCGTCGTGGTGCCCATCCATCCCTGGCCCAGATGGCTTTTCCTCCATGGGAGACGCTCTGTCCTCGTCCCCATCGTATGCGACACTGTGCAGGGCAGGGGACGGGGCTGGCCTGTGGTGGAGCGCCCTGTGTGCAGCGAGAGGGGGAGATGCGTTTCGGGGGCGGTCCATGGGGTCGAGAGGAGAAGAGGAAAGTCAAGCTTGCGACATGACAAAGGCTCTGTATATCGGGCTCTGGCAATATTCCATATCGGCACCTTTTTTAAACATCTTGGTGCTAACACCTCCACGTTCACACGGCCACCCACCACCCTCTCCCGATCCCTCCAGACCTCACACAGGCTCGCGATGCCCACCAGCCCGTCTGCACGCCCTCATCGCTCCCGTCTCTCCTCTTTTTCCTCTATTTTTTTTTTTTTCACGAGCGCGAAGTAGTGGCACGTGGTATTATAGTGATTACATCATCGTGCCTATCTGATGCCAATTTAATTTCACTGGGTCTTCCCGCTGGCACGCCAGAACTGGATGCCAGCCAGGCTCTTGATATCTGCCTCAGCACGCGTGCCAGCGTACGCCCTCATATCCGCGTTCCATTCGCCCTTCCACCATCGCCCGTCGTGCGCTCACTAACAGTACGAACAGCCCTCTAGTCGAATGCTGTGGCTGCAACGGCAACGGTGCTTTCCTGAAACACTCCAGGCTAATTGCACACCGCATCAGAACATTGTACAGTATATAGTTCCAACAGCCCACATGACGTAAGACGCGATTACAGAATCGCCGGGGTGCTCTTCTTCTCCATGCTACCGCATAGATAAATGTGGCCCTCTACCAGTCCATGGCGGTGGGAGTGCACATAGGGTATTTATAGTGGTGATGAGAAATCCATCTCCATTGGGAGACCTCTAGCCGGGCCTGGCCAAATGCCACCATGTGAGAAATCCGCATGCACCCAACGTGGCTGTAACTCACCCAGACGACGAGCTCACGCCGTTCGGGGCCCCTTGGTCTTCCGTGTCAATGTTCTTGATCCATGCGCCGATCGCACCCCTGCATCCGTGCCAGCGTCAGAGATGGCAGCACACGCTAGCCAGTCACGTACAAAAAGCCCTCGTGTCTCAAAAAGAGCGCACGTTTTTGGCCCTTGCTCCAGAACCGTATCGCATACGAGAGCGTCGTGATGGTAGTCGCGTGTCCTGCGGCACCATGAGCACTCATACGTACAGAATCAACACGTCCCACCTCGAATGAAGCAGCCCCCAAAGTAGATCCTGTCCAGACCATACTTTTCAGCATTCATATACCTGCAGGGACCAGCCGTCAGTCAATCTCGACCAAGGTCCGAGAACAGCCGCCCACGCACGCAATCTGTCCAATGTTGTTCGACACCGCATATAGCAGACTTCTGCTGATGTCTTCTGCCCTGAACGTCCCGCGTTCGCCGCTCGCTTTTCTCTCCCCTGTATGCTTGAACACTTTACCAAACGAGCTCGCGATCGTCGTTGACTTGAGCCCAAGCTTGCTGTAATCCGTCCCATAAATGTCGCCGACGAGCATGTCCACCGCCGAGTTGTCCCCCTCTTCCGACAGGGCCAGCATCTCTGCCAAGGAGAAAAACAAGGGTCGGCCGACGACGAGCTCGCTCATTCCCATACTCACCATCAAACGTCCGCGCGGGCGTAAGCAGGCTCAGCAAGCCCCACAAGGTACCGCCACCCAAGCTCGTGCCGCTGACACGCTCGAACGTGCCGTCAGCGTCGACCTTGATGATGGACACCCCCGAACCGATGTTGACCAGCAGACACGGGAGCTCCGCCGAGGGCTCGCCGCTCTCGAACATGATCGCATATCGGGGCGGATTGGGCGACGGTCGCTCCAGCACGGGCTGATCGGCAGCCGTCGTGGACGTCACCACGCTCCCACCCGCTTTCGCAGCAGTGCCTCGGGTGGCGCCCGGGTGGGAGAACTCCGAGATGAGTTCGTCCGAAAAGTAGTATACCTCCTCCGGGATCATGGCCATGAACTTCATCCCTTCGATCAGGCACTCCATCTCGTCCTCGCGGATAACTTCGACGGACAGCTCTCTCTCGAACAGCTCCCCAAACTTGTGCGCGCCGCCCCCGGTCGCCACAATTTTGACACCCTGGCGCATCTCCTCGATGGAGACGCCGTTCGCGACGGCGGAGCGACCGATAAGCTCGGACATGAACGTGATGAGGCCGGGTATGTTGGAGGTTTCGAAGCGCTCAAAGTTGATCGAGCCACCGGGAATGTGGTGGACCCGCGTCGTGCGCTGGAGGATCGTGGAGCGCAGCAGGTCGGTGTCCAGCGCGTCGTGGTGGCCATTGCCATGGGATTCGAGCACGAGAGGGGTGAGGGTGCCATTGCGTGTGTGGGACGAACTGGGTGGGATGTGTGGCGAACGTGAGCTCGAGGACGGCGAGCCGGCCCCCGAGATAGAGAGGCTGCTGGGTTCAGACGAACTGCCTTGGGTTGCGACGATGGATGGCGAAGGGGGCACTTCGGGCGAACGGGTGAAATAGACCACTTTGGCGAGGGAGCCACCGATCTGAGAGACGACATCAATGAGGTCCACGACCGAGAGAGCGCGGGCGTACGTCGACGGCGATGTGGGAGACGGGCTCGATGTAGTTCGGAAGGTAGATGCCTCTGCTGTCCCGCGTCTTTGGGAGCACCTGTCAGCAAACCCAGGTGGAACCGGGTCGGGTTGCACGCACTTCGGGGGACTCCTCTGCCAGGATGACAGCACCTCTGGTGTTGACGTGGATCACCCTGGGGGTGGGCAGCGGCGGGGCAGGCATGGATGCTGAGCTGGCCGCGCTCGTCCTGTATTTGGGGGCTCCGGGTAGCTCGCGGCCGGCGGGAGATTGAGCACCGCCACAGTTATGAACGGATCAGAAGGCTTTTGTCAAGCAAGTCTCAGCGCCGCATGCTAAAGTTTCCACGTCGTCATATGTACCCAACAGCCCCGGCTATACGACTCAACCGCCGACCGCAGACACGACCAGCGCGCACGCGCTCTCCTGCTCTGCACGCACACCGAGCTCGAGCGTGACTCCCTGGCCCTGGGAGAACGTCATCCGGCACCGCACAAGCACCTTTCCACCCCCGCCCGTGACCAGCCCAGAGAGCTGCAGTGTGTGGACGGACGCCGAACTCGGTGTCTCAGTGCCCCCCAGCGGCTCCATGTTGAGGATCTCAATGATCGAATCGCAGGCGGCTGTGCAAACCAGTGAGCGTGCGAATGCGCGCATGCCATGATTGGGATCGTCAGTGGCCGTCAACTACGCATCAAGGAACACGACCCAGCGCACCTTTGATACTCTCCATGGCAGTGAGAGAGAACGTTTCGGTGGCAGCCGCACCTGAACGCAGTCGGTCCCACTCCGACGAAAACGAGGAATAACTGGGTATTATGTAGTCCCCTCCGGCAGTGAGCTCCACCTCTTCCAGCTGGTACTCGTCCTCATATCCCTCTGCTTCAGGCACCCCTGTCGAGGGATCAAGCTCTTTACTGATAAACTTGAGTACGCATTGGAACGACGCCGTCACATATTCCTCCGGCGAGTCGCGCGTAAAGGAAACATAGACAATGCTTGGCGACGTCGCTGATGTCAGTGTCGGAACGGTGAGGATAAAGTCTTCCGTCAGCCCCGACTCTGTCTGAGGCTGCATGATAACAGACACCTGTTCCAACACGGTGTCCGGAAGGGTATTTGATACATTAAACTGCTCCGGAATCAGCATCGTGGCAGTTATCGTCCATTTCTACTGCGTACCTGAAACACGATATGCTCCTTGAATATGTGTTTTACACATGTCACTTGGTATTCAGTCTCTGTCTCAGTCAGCTGCGCCGGCTTCGAGCTGCTGTTGAGAACAGGGCCCATGTCTGCGAATTCAGCAACTTCGGCTAGCTGTTGTGCATAAGTAGACTGTTTCTCCGCGGCAGTTGGAGGTGGGGGTGTCGCATTAGTTCTGGTGGGCACAGCAATCGTGTCCAATGTGCTCGGACCTTGAAATATTTACAAGATTAAAACATGGTGCACAGGATAGCATGTCCTTACGGCTCGCTTCCGCTGCCAACTGGGCGCGGCTAATTTTCGGTATTGAAGATGAATCAAATGGTTGAGCGGCGGCGGCGGGATCATTGATGTACGCAACAAGTTTCGACTCCAGTGCAGAAAGAGAAAATACGGATTCTGTTAAAGCCGACCGTCGCCGATTGCGTTCCGGTATATACAGTAAAGGCATACCTTCTTTTACGTATACATCCGCAAGTGGCTTCTCCTTGGAGACCCTCACATACATGGCTGCGCGGTCGCGAACCTCGTCGTCTACATCATCCAAACACCTTACCAAAGTCATCAGCCGCACTCGATTAAAATTGCAACGACCGACCTGCTGAGCAATACCCCAACACTGCGACGCAGGCCAGCATCAATGGCGTTGACACCGAATTTCGCGAGACTTGACACAGCAGCTGCACGAACTGTTGCGTTCTCCAGTACTACACGGTTGTAAATATACCGGATGTACTTTGTGGGCTGAGGAGCCTTCGGTCCCTCGACGCCGAGCAGGTGAAGGATACGGACGGAAAGTTTCGTAAATTCGCAGTCTTCGATAAACTCGCACAAGTGTGAAAGCGCCTGTTCCTTGCAGTCTGCGATGTACTTGATCATGTCAAACATGGCTTCCACCACGGCCCGTTTGAACTCGTAGCCACCCTCATCGCGCAAGACACCAGAGAGAAAGGCAAGCATCGAGACGTGCTTCGAGGGAAATTTGAGACAGAGGGAACGGATGGCGTCAACGACGATGACTTTGAACTCGTCACTTATCTCCGACATGAAGCCTGTGATTTGCTTCATAAGTCGATCTACCGAGGCTTCATTGCCAGTCTGGAGAAGCATAAACACTAGGAGACCGAGGGCGAGCGCAACCGTACCTTGAGAAGAGTAGTGATCGCATACGTAGCAACACTCCTGTTGGGGTCAGCGATGAGATTTTCAAGGTCCACATTACAGGCGGCTACGCTTGCTGGGTGTATTAGGGCAAGTGCGGCTAGGGTACGGGTTGCAGCAAACTTCAGGACAGGTTTGGGGGATGAAAGGAATAATTGTAGGACTAAAAAGACACATTGATAAACGAGTCGCTGCATCGGAGAGGAGAAAACGAACCTGCGATAGGTTTGGTGAGTTGTGCAGCAGTGACGTGCTTCATTTCACAGATGGCACGGGCAGCCTCAAAGTTTACCATATCGCTTTTATGTCGTAACCAACCATCGAGCAGGTCAAGAATCTGTTTTTGTATGCTTGGATAGCGATGAGGTCAGGACTCTTATCTCTCCAGGACGGGCTGCGTACTTCGGGTCCTCCTCCATTACCTTGGCAGCATACCGAATGAGCATACACAGAGCCATCGGATTTTTCAACGTCGTTCCAGCGCCAGATTTGCCGCCGCCAAGCTGCTGGATCATTTTGGTAACCGCCATCCTATCTTGCTGGCGAATGAGGTAGAGCAGACCAAGAGCGTGGTATTGCGTGATATAACTCGTTGACGGTATTGGTTGATACCCGCTATTCGAAGAACTTGAGGACCCGAAACTCAAGTAACCCCCCGGAGAAGAACTAAACAGAGACGGAGACGACTTGGCGTTGACCGCTTCCTGAGCTTCATTCACCCATCGTTTGACCACGTCCTTCGCGCTAGGGAAGAGATGATAAGAGGAAACCAATGCAGCGGATGATATAGAGGGTGTCCGATCGACGATAGCAGCCTTGAAGAAACGCTCGACACCCTGCGCCATGGAAGGCTACAAAAGGTGAGTCCATATCGTGACATCAGCTTGCTGAGCCCTCACATCGATGATTCGGCATAATGCACGGATGGAGTTTGGCCTGTAAATGACCTCAGAGTTTGGCTGCATGTCCTTCATGATACTGCTCGTAACCATGATCACATCCTCCGCCACGGTAGATAGCTCTTTGATTGCGAGATACACCATTTGCCTCAACGCGCTCTGTGTGGACATGGTCAACTTTCCCAAATAGGTGCGCTGTTCAACTTACGTCCTTGTGCTGGAACAGCTTGGTAGTTCCGAAGAACAGCGTAGTAGCCTCCTGTGAGCTGAAGTTCTCACCAATATAAAGGAGGTAAACGATCCTCGTGAGGAGAGCTCTACACTTGCGTGGGCTGATGGGCGAATCATTGAAGACGCGGGCCTCCTGGATGATGGTTGTCTTATTGTTATAGTAGGAGCTGAGACCGCTCTCCTCTTCCTTTTTGGACGCGAAAGCCATGGCAGACGATGGTGAGCGACTCGAGCCCGACGTTGTACTCAGCGAACGTGTTTCTTTTGTTGATACCTGTTTGGTCGATGTACTAGTGTGAAGCAGTAGTAGTGACAGTACTTGGCTGGGTTCAGACGTCTAGGAAGGGTGCAGCGTTGGTCACTAATGTCAGCGGGTGATGGTAGTGGGTGAGTGTCTTTCATCACGCATCGTTCGTCTTGAAATTATCTAAAGCGTTGAATCTGACCTGCAGGTCAGGGCAGAACAACTGCTGTATTTCAAGCTATATATCCGGCTCCAAAAGATTGCTTCACTGATCCGTCTGAACATCCTCCATGATGTTGATGTCAACCGCGCTGACAACATTGCCGGTTGTCTCGTCCATCAACGACCACACAGCTTCCTTCGGGCCGTAAAAGGCCTGACTGTAGTCTCGTGTTGCTGGTTAATTGGAAACTGGACGCTGCTGTGACGGTACATATTACCAAAGTCGTGGTTCACCCTTTCCCAGTGCTGCGCAGAAATCACACCGCAAGGCCTGTGTCTACGAGATCAAGTCGCCGGATCGCGACTAGCTCGGCTATGAGCCTCAGCGGTAGGTCGGACAAGGTTGACACCATCTCGAATACTTACTTATTTATCTCTTCGCTTTTTTAGAGTTTCATTAGTGTTTGAAAAACGTTTTTTTTTGTCTTGCGACGACGGCGTGGTAACCGGTTTAGGAGTCGGTTGGTTATGCCTGTCACAAGCTGAGCCAAAACCCCGCCGGGCTTTGGTCGGATTTTTTATAGTTATTCGAGGTTTATTCCGAGAAGATGTGCGTAGCAGGTGAGCCAACATCCACAGGTTCTGTGGCGTAGCAAGCGGAATCCACCATATCATGGAGAAAGCGGCACTCCTATCTGTGTTGCCGACCTCCACGCTTGTTCACAAGCTACCCAGCCAATTTTCTATCCGTCCGCAATTCCATTTCTTCTCGCCGCTCTATCTTCGCACCTGGTCCGTTTTTCTTTAAGAGGAATTTCTTTGTTCTGGTCGTGGGCGGAATAAGGTTGATGCGGCCAGGAAAGTCCCGCGGTCTGAATCGTACTAGATTATCTGATCTTATTGCCACCGCTCATCATTCTCGCCGCCACATTGATTCATCCTTCAAGTTCTTCCAAGGATCCCAATTTCTGTGAGTGCTATCGTAACATTGGCTCGGTTTCGAAGCTTTCGGTGAACCTACACGACCCAATGGCTTGATCCCGCGTGGCCTAAATGTAGAGCGCACATAGTCCGCAGACTCCGTACAGACTGAAGTCTGGTGGTATTAACTATTGGGTTGGATAGATCACATGCGTGAGTGAGGTGCGTAGAGTAAAATCATACAGATGCTCCAAGTACAGTACAATGAGTGCAATGCTGAACAAATCGAGCGGGAAAAAATGCAAGCGCAAGAGGATTGCGACCTGCGAGGTCACACTTGAAATAAGAGATATCACTGTTTCTTGCGGGCGTAGACATTTTGTATCAAGACATAAATTGGAGTTACTGCCTCGTCCAGTTCTGCGTTCACATTGCGTTCCATAGCGTCGACAAACTCCACCGGAAGGCCGTTGCCAAGTAGGAGTGGCCGCCCAGACTTCAGGAACGCCTACAGGAAGTAAAGACAAAGCAAAATAAAATTAAAATTAAAAAGACCACCGCAGGGATCGTACTCGCCTTGAGGTCATCCCTCATGACCGCTCCAACCTCGTTCCAAAATCTTGAGTCTGGATCGCTTCCACGGATCGAGGGAGAGCACGGTACCCAATATTCCCGATATACGACGTCTTCGAAAGCTGGATGGTTGGATATCCATTCATACAGGTGGGAGGATGCATCCGCCTCGCCTCCCCGTTCTTTGACCGCCCGATGTGCATAGGACATCCAAAGGGGCGCCCATGGAGGGTGGAAAGACCCGGCAGGAGGGAGAAATGGTCGTTTGTCCAACCCCAAACAGAATGGAAATTCGGTAACGTCTATGAGACCGCCCGGACGGAGGACACGACTGATGTGGTTGATTAAACCATGGTAGTCACGGATCTGATGACATACGAGTACTGTTTTACGGTCGACGGACGGGTGAGGGAATCGACCTACCCCTGACGAGATGAGCTGGCAATGGACGACATTGAAGTCGCCATAAAAATGTTCTAGTCCGAGGTTAATGTCGTCCACTTCGCTCCTACATCAAAGGACAATGTCCAGGGTGCGGAATACGGGTGTCTGCACTTTCTCACCTGCAATTTGGAGGCATAGATCTGGAGATGATCAAACAAAGGTAGCGCACGGAACCAGGGGGCTTACAGGGACTGCATGGGCACGAGATCGACGGCCACGGCACTGCAGTGAGGAAACTCTCTGGCAACGTCCATTATCCTGGGGGGGACATGAAGGAACAAAGACGTTGCCAGCGAGAAATGTTGGCCTACCAGTGGCCACTGCCACAGCCGAGATCAAGGACGGCCTTGACTTCGGGGCCGTCGTCTGCCATTATTTGTGGCAGGGAAGGGGGATACTTTCCCACTACTTTGCGGAATATGTCATATTGCTTGGCTTCGGAGGGGGTGAGGTAGGATGAGAAAGAAGGAGCGGGAACGGACCGAGGCGGTCGAGTTCCTCCTCGTCGGCTGGGAGACGATAGACATCTGAATAATTGTTGAGGTCTCTGCCGTATTCCTGGCGGTATGCCTGTGCACGCAGGGAGGAGGTGACGGAGAAGACGGAGGGGGTGGGTGATGCGGAGCGCATGGACAGGTCGAGCGAGGTGCGTGAGCTCGCGACGCTGGAGTCAAAGGACATGTCGGTGTAGCGATCGGACTCGGAGTCGCTGCCAGAGTCGTCGGGGAGTGGGCCAGGGAAGCGGGGGGACATTGTGGAGGAGAGCATTGGGGGCGAGGGGGGAGGACATGGGTATAAATGCGAATTGTCGGTTTGAGGGGGGGACAGGGACAGCTCGGCGGACATGGCCATTGCTCCGTCGCACAACTCGTGCCCGCTGCGACCGCGCGAACAGGAACTCCACCGAGCAGCACTTGCTTGCCTCGCCCGTTCTTTTCTCAGCGACGAGCATCCTTACGTGACATGCGCGACGATGCGCTCGGGTTTGGGCACATCTCCGATCCCTCCACGGGCGTCTCGTTCGGTCAGACGCTACTCGCGGCGTCAGTGGGTCCACGCAACCAGCCTGCTCACGGGAACCACGCCGACAACCGCCATCTCAAAGAAGTTGGGCTTTCGCGGAGCACGAGGGGTGCTCCCGGTTACCGCCGAGTAGCCGGGGTCCGGCAAGCTGGGACCGTCCAGATGGGCTACCATGCGATTGCAAATGACGCCAGTGAGTTCGTCGCGTCGAACGCTCCTTGGTCGGTCCACTGATCGTCCTCCTGGCGTCATCCCGAGGTACGTCTGCTGGGAATCGTGTGTGTACTTCCTCGGCCACATCAACCGACGAACTCGTGCTTTACTCAGCCATATCCTCCTCGCGTATATGCGCCCCTCCCACGTGCGGGGGCTAATCGGCGGCGGAGTTCGCCCAGACGGACGCCACACGAAATCGCCCATGAAGATACGACACGTTGAAACAGCAAAGACATTCGGATTAAAAGGTACGGAACTTTACGAACCAACCGGAATGGCAGAGGGTATGGTAATCTGTTTCACGAGTCCAGTTAATCCGAAACCACCACTCGCTTTCCGTCTGGCCAACCTTGCCTAGCGTTTCTTCAGTTCCTGGAAGCGACGTGCCAGAGACTCAAAGTCGTCCTGTGGACTCTCTTTCGCAGCCATCGTGTTCCCCTCCAGCCTTCCTGCTGACTGCTCTTCCTCCTCTGTAGGTGGAAGATCAGGCAGTTTAGCGGCACTAGCACTCTCTTCCGAGTAGCCTGGAAGCGACCCTGGTGGTTCCTCTGGTGATCGAGTCTGGGCGCCAGTCAGTCAAGTCCCAACCGACGCGGCCAGGCATAGTACCAGTTTCCCTGTCTCATCCTTGGAAACCGCTTGGTTGGCAAAAGGTGGCCACTTAACCCCATACGCCTTGCTTATCTCCGTTAGATAGCCGTCAACCAGTTGGACTGATGGTGTTTCGACGACCAGCTTCTTCGCCACCTGGTCACAAAATATACACTCGACGTTAGGGGATATGCCACGGGGACTGTCATCTACTTACTCGCTCGTTGACACAATCGTCGCGGTTCTCCATCACAGCAGTAGAAAATTCCCGTCCGTACTTTTGCATCAAGAGTTCACGTAGCACATGGAGTTCTTCCGAGTGATGTATACAGTCCAGAAAAATCAGCCGACAAGACTTGCATTACCTTTGACCTCGGTTCTCTGCGCAGCATAAATGATGGCGCAAACGCCCTCCTTGATGCCCGGATCAGGTTCGCGCGTGCTATGAGAGATGCGAAAGGAAATAGACAGTCAATCGTATGCTTGTCGTGTACCGACTCACTTTTGATCGAGCAACCCGAAGCGAGCTATCAAGAGCTCACAGTAGAGCTCCAACAATTCCAGGAGTTCGAGGTTAATGTCCTCATTGATGACTGAGGAAGGGGACAACGGTGTGCATGACATGCTCCCGCGAAAATCAGACCGAGGACGCACTCGCTTCGACTTTAATCCGCGCACTCTCGATCTTTCCCTTCTCCAACGAGAGCGCGATATCGCGACGGGAACTCTTGCCCAGTGCCTCCCTTTTCTGCTGTATTGTTCGGAGACGTTGGACGGAGAGCCTGGCACATCACTGACATCCTGCCATCCACGCTTTTGCAAAACCAGCACCCACCGAAGCTGCACCTGTACAGAACAAGGGGGTGAGCGTCATTCGACGTGCGAAAGCGGTGAGCCATGCCTTTGCCTTTGCAGAACTCCAAGTAGAGGTAGGCATCGCTGAGAGTGGCTTGCCAGTGCGCAGGCAATCAGAAGACCAGCCGGCTCGGTCCGGACCGATATCGCGAGTGGGACACCACCCACCACTGGTCGTCTGAATACCTGGTGTGCGCCAACCTCAATAGTGTTGCTGTACTCTCACTGGGCCATACGATGCTCAATCGAGGTTTGTATCTGTCTGGCATGTACTATCCAAGTGTACGTTGTAACAGCCTGGCTCGGCCCGGACTTGGTTCCCAGTGCGTCCTATCGTCAGCGTTCCCCATGTCCCATACTGCACAATCGACATGGCTATCCGGCCACAGTCACAGGAATAGTTTTAAAGTATTCCTTGCGTCTCTACGCACGCATCACTTCCTTGCATGATGTCCTTCCAATTCCGCGACGCAGACCCTGCGTATCTCTACCGACGTACATCGGCTCATAAGGCGCTCGTCCAACTCCTTTTTCTGGTTCTTCTTCCGCTGCCGATAAGAGCACAACCCCTTCTGCAATAACAACAAGAACCGACAGTCCCAAATACCTGTTTCATGTCCCATGGACGAATTTGAATCCTCGGATCGTGTCCACTTGCTGTTCCACAAGGATGAAGTATTGTCCATCATCAAACAAGAACGTGAGCAGCTAGACGCCCCTGCGACGATCGCATTGGGTGGATACCCATCTCATTCGTCCTGCCTCTGAGCAGGAACAGGATCCTGGAGTATTCAGATGAAACATCATCGCCATGTGATCGCCTTCTCTCCGCAGTTTGTAACCCATTCGTCCCTGTATCAGATGCAGATCGCGAGGTTCGTGATCAGTCAATTCCTATCTCAAGCCACTGAAACAGGTCCTGGCATTCCAGCTCGTATCCCCGACAAGTCCCGTGCTATATAAAGCCTTCGGTGACGACGAAGCGCCAAATTACGATGACGGATTGTCTCTCAGCCTGTCAGATCGAGAGCGATCCTTCGACCTGGGAGTCGTTCTTGTCCCATCCACATCTAAGACCCCGTTCTCTCACAGCGCGGGAGGATCCCACCTCCCCTTCTATCACAGCTTGGATTACAGCTTACCCAGCTCTCAAACCCGTTGCTTGATGCAGAGTTGTGTCATCATCCCTATCCTTACGGAACGGACGATCACGTATTGCCTTTGACGATTACTGTCAGCTTGGATGAAGCTACCCTGGAGCCGTCGCCTAGCTCGGGCATGGAAGGGTCGCTTGTGGACAACGAAGCGGTCGCTGTGCCCCAGGATGGTAAGCACGTCTTCCGACGACTAGATCCACACGCGTTTTGACCTGGACAAAAATTTGCAATCAGGTACCAACCCAGCTCGCCACGCATACCGGGCGGTCCGGATGGGCAGTTTTACATATTGATGGCATACGCCCTATACCACTGTCCGTCAAGACGACTGTCTCGGCTGGTCGACAGGGCATAGATGTACCCGAGGTGCCGCAGCGCCCTTTTTTTCTCCGACATCCACGACGATATCGCTTGGCGGCGGTGATGTAACAGCGGACGAAAGTCGTCGACTGATTGATCATCATCAGGGTCGGAGATGCCCATTGGTCATGCACGTCCAGGGCGGGATGGAATCCTAACTTGAATGCTTGGTGAAGATGCTTCCCGCGTTTCGTGAATTTGGCTCCCTTTCAGTGACCCATCATATCCAGGGGCGTTGCCTACATCCCTCTTGCGCTCGCGAGTGGACTCTTACGGCGTCACCCAACATGTGCGACAAGCCCGAGCTTTCTATCGACAATGAACCCCACGCCGTTCGACCAGCCGATGCGGCGGGCCGCAAACAAGAGGCCGAACAGCCAAAGTTCATAACGTCTTTTCGAGGTTCTTATCCATGAACATCGGCTTGGAACTCAAGCTAGAAGCATGCAGTGCTGAGATCGTCAGCGTGGCTATTACCCAAGTTCAGCATGTCGCAATGTATGTTATGTTACATGTGGAGTAAAGAGAGGGGCATTAAAGTGGAGCCTGAGGGGAAGAATGGCGGAACAAGATAAGCCTTGCAGCTAGCAGTTGCAAGCTTCGCCAGAATTCTGAGAGGCAGTCTGTTTGTTGAGATCAATACCCTGCCGTGCTGCCCCAGGTCCCCCACGAGAGCCAGCCGTCCGCGATGAAGGGGGTGCAGTAAGTGGTAATTTCTTGGCTGCAGTCGCTAAGTTTACAATGAGATGGAGAACCAGTCGATACATACCAATGGCTGTAAATATGTTTGTGACACCCTCCCCTGTCTTGGCACTAGTTTCGCTCCACATCAAGCCCTCTTCCTCTGCGTATTTTTGAGCTTCGTCTTGCGTGACCTGACGACGCGCAGCAAGGTCGGCCTTGTTTCCGCAGAGGGCGATCACTATCGATGGATCGGCTTGACGTTGGAGTTCCCTTATCCAATTCCGTGCCTTCTCGAGCGACGACGCCTGAGTGATATCGTAAACTACCACTGCGCAATTTGCATTCCGATAGTACATAGGAGCCTGCGTTGGAACTGCTGTTTACGCCTGCTGTAAGGGGGCGAGATACAAAGGACGTACGAGAGACTAGAAACGAATGCGAGCGCTATCAGGCACTCCGTATCACACCATTATAAAGTTCCAACATACCTTGTATCGTTCTTGACCCGCAGTATCCCTAAAGTAGTCGGTCATAGAAACAGATCACTCGGACTACGTGCATACCAAATCTCGAATTTCACCGTTGTCTGATCGTCTAGGGTGACTGTCTGCGTCAAGAACGCGGCTGGAGGAAGGGGAATGAGTCGAGAGTTGAAGAACAAGCTGTGAACTGCATACCACCAATAGTACTTTCTCGATAGTCATCAAATTGGTCCTTGACGAAGCGCAAGACTAAGCTGTCGCAAGACCGTTTGAATATGGGCCCATAACGAAACACAGCACCTTACCTGGATTTTCCAACTGCCGACTCGCCTGAAGAGGATGAATGAGCAAATTTTTTGGAAAACGATGAGGAAGGTGGATACCAAGAAGAACAAGTTTGAACTGGAACTGTTTTGACATGGGCTGCGGTCAGGAAACGAAGGAACGGGCTGCGAGCAAACACGAGTTGCCACGTGCTGTGCAGGACGGTGACTGTCGCTTACATAAATATTTATTCCCACGGGCACACATGTGCAAAATTTGCGCCGCCTCCGACTCTGCCTGCGACCGCCATCATCGTTCCCTGCGTTTACTCCTTTGTCCTAGGCTAAGCTACACCGTCCAGAAAGTTTCTTCTCAGTGTCCTCCGCACACGATTCTCTCGCTGTTTCAGTCCTCTTCGCCTGTTAAGCTCGCCTGCTCAGTCCTCTTCGCCTTGAAAAGAGCAGAAAGAAGTGAAAGCAGAAATGAATCGCCATCATCCTTACGCCGGTGGAGCCTATGATGGTGGGCATAGAAGGGGTGGTACTCCTGGTGGACCAGGACCCGATAGATCCTACAGTCACAGAGGCGGCACTCCACGTGGGAGAGGCTTCGGTCGCGGTCGAGGCAGCTTTCATGGTGGCTATGAAAACGTTCCTTCTAATTCCTATGATCAAAGTCAACATCAAGCCGACGTCGCCCCATACAATACCTATGACACGGGCCCCCAAGACCATTTCTATCAAAATGGAAGTGGCAGTTATGCAGGTGCAACTCCCTCAACTCAGTACACTACCCAGAGCACGTCAGACGGGTATACTCTTGGTTACGGCAATCTCGAAGGTGCGCTTGAAATTGAGACTGAACATACTGTGCGAATATAGGCTATTGTCGTGCATCGTCGCATCAGTTGAGCCGCAGTTAAAGTGGGGAAAACTGGCAGCCCGGCATTGCCTTTTTTTGTCGGGTTTCTTCTAGTGGCCTAACGGCATTAAGAGCCTTCGTCGCGAGCTTTGAGCTATTCATTAGCGAAAGCAGTGAAGTTGGACAATTCAGCAAAATGCCAGGAAATGAGTTCGTCGAAGTTATTCGTTCGTTTCATCACGTCCTGGGCGACGTGGGACCTTGAGTTTCCCCAAGGAATTTTGCTCTGCGACTCGATGCGCTACATGCCTTCATTCGTTTTGCCACCGACTTGCTTGGTTTTCTGCCTTCTGAAGCTCTTGATCTCACCTGTATCAACCCTTGTTAGAAGCCTCCGACGCTAACTATGACGACGGAGGCTTTGGTCGAACACCTCGAAGAACTCCCCGCCGCGAACGTGATGACAAGGTCCATGATTCCATTATTGAAGAACGCATACAGCGCGAGCGACCATGCCGGACGCTCTTTATTCGAAATATCAAGGCAAGTTTCCACTGGGTGCAACACTCGACTCGATGCTTGCACTCCCCGTACGAGCTCGTGCTAATTGTTTTATTTTTCTTAGTACGAAACTAATAGCGAAGATGTCCGTCGCTCGTTTGAAGAGCACGGTGAGATTAAGACCTTTTTCGATTTGATCGCGACACGTGGGATGGTCTTTGTTACCTACGTAAGTTGTCCAAGGTGGCAATCTCAGCTCTCGCTAAGAGCTTGCTGTTCAGTACGATCTGAGGGCTGCTGAGAGGGCCAGAGAACGCCTCCAAGGTTCAGAGATTAGTGGTCGACCTGTGGGTTACCGTTTTTATATCTAAGTTGGAGTCTAATCGAGGACCTTTTGGGTTGCATTAGATCGATGTTCACTACTCCCTACCGCGTGACGATCAGAAACAAGGAGGCAGTGACAGGGAAAAAAATCAAGTGAGTTGTCGATTTGCGGTAGTCGTTCGCCTCTGAACGTCGGATTAGCAATATCAGGGCTGCCTCGTAGTAACGTTGAAAGATTCTCGCCAGCTGATTGACGACAACGAAGTGCGCCGTAAATTCCAGCAATTTGGGGACGTCAAGGCCGTCATCCCTGTTGGAGATCGCACAGAGTATGTGATCCTTTCTCTTACATGCTTCTTGGTCATTCACGTTTATCCTCTAGTCAGCGATATGTCGAATACTACGACATGCGGGTATGGTACCATATTGTAGTGTGTGCAGTCAATCTCACGCTCAGCTAGAATTGTGACGAAGCGTTTGATCGGTTACGCCATCAAGGCTTACAAGATGGAACTATGGATATTATCTATGCGTGGGAAGAGTCCGAGGTAACTGGGCCGGCTACACAACGGTAGACTTTTCGCCAATCCTTTCAAAAGCTTTGCTGATTAGACCTGTACTCAGCCGTGAGCCCAGGTATGATGGGGGTCGAGACTGGGATGACCGAGGCCCAAGCTTCCGAAGTCGCCGGGCCCGAGGCAGAGGTCGTGGCCGGGGTCACGACGACGGTTGGGATCGTAGGGATGATTTCCGAGACCGTGACAGACGAAGCTTTGATGACGACCATAGGGGTGGGCGTGGTGGTACCCGAGGCCACAGTAATGATAGGGGTGGATATGGCGGGGACCGTTACGAGACACGTCCACCCTACTCTGCTGGTGGCAGCTTCAACGAACCCACGAGCACGGCGACCGCTTATAACCAGCCTCCTTCCGGACCTGCTAGTTCGCAGGTATGTTCTCGTCACTTACTTGGGCATGCATGCATTATGGTACACCGTAGGGACCGGAGGATCGTTTGGAACAAGCTAGAAGGGTACAACAGTTATTGGCTGCTTTGAAGCAACCACAGAATGGATCTATTCTCCCTGCTGCACCCACGCAACCAGCACCCGGCCCGCCACCCTCGCTTCCTATGCCATCCATTGCCCAACCGCCACCAAGCGCAGCCTCATATTACCCACCACCGTCCATGCAACAGCCGACGCACACATATCCGGGAATACCTAGTCAAAATACGAATCCTTATGGGCAAATGCCCCCACAGGCTCAAACATCACAACTAGGGCAGGGAATGGGAAGTCTTCCTCCGAACATTCTTGCGTTGCTTCAACAGTCTACCCAGCAGCCTTCAATGGTGCCCCCGCAGCCGTCTGCCCCGCAGTATGGGATGCCTCCGCCGCCTCCACAAATGATGTCACCCCCTCCTATGTCAAGTATGCCGCCTGGAGCTCCCCAACCGGGTGGCCCAGGATACCCACAACTGATGGCTTTCCTTGTGAGTATCTGTTCATTCATACTTTCCCTTTTTGACGGTTTGTTGACAGGCGTCTCAGAAACGAGGTTGAACTACGCGCCTATCCAAGTTTTTTTTAGCTTGTCATGTAAACGCTCAGTAGTACGCTATCTTTATGGATTTCGTATTCCTTTTTCTGGCTCGCCAGCAGTGCGGTCGCTAAGCGCCTTGCATTTTTCGTATCTTGCGGATCTACGCGTGCGGTCGGGTTCAATCCATGCTAAAGGAGAAGGCGAACGTCGATCCCAAAGGACCTAGATCTAGGAGCTTACAGAGTGGCAGTGTGACTCAGCTATACGACCCGTGGAGCACCCACACAGTCGGACTGATACGCCCACTGCGGAAAGACAACATTCGAAAAGCATGTTACTGCAACAGGCTCTTTGGGCGCTACAAACTTTGAGTGGTACTCATACGAAAGAAAGTCGTTAAAGATTTCTATAAAAAAGATTCTATCCCCTCGATTTTGATTCGATCTTCTCTACAACGTCACCAACACGTAGACGTTGGCTGCGAGGACGACAAGACAGATGAAATATCCAATGGCCGTCACGATCTTGCCGCTGCTAAAATCGACCACCCGGGTCTCGGGATGAGTTTCCTTGTCCGCCGACAGACCACCGCCGTCGACAGCGCCATTCGAGGCGGAACCAGGCGAGGTTGAGGCCGGAGACGGATTGGATTTCACGTCCGACTTGACGGACATGATGCGCGACGAAGACGTGAGCCAGACGAGCGGAAAAATGATGAATGGGAGCACGACCGACAGGACGACCTGACTGGCGACCAGCAGTGTGTTTATACCGTTCTCGCCTACGACGCAAGCGACGATGACGGAGGGGACGAGGGCAATGACGCGGGTGATGAGACGGCGAAGCGTTGGCTATGAGAAGAACCGTCAACACCTATGGAAGCCCGAGCGAGGAAACTATTACCGGAACTTTCCAGTGCAAAAAGCCTTCCGAGACACTCTGACCAGCCACGGTAGCAATGAGGGATGCGCTTTGGCCCGAAGCAAGCAGGGCAAGAGCGAAAAGGAGGGCGGCGCCTACCGTGCAATCAGCAAACGTGCTTCGTGAGTCAAAGTACGCCTACCATTTCCGATGCTATGCTTGACTAGGGAATGGGCATCGAATAGGCTTGCCGGAGACTCGCTTCCATGGTCCCCCGAGTTATAGTAGAATACAGCACTCGAAAGAATGAGGATCCTGCGGTGAAGTGAGCAATGCAAACAATCTGGTCCACCTAAGCTTACATGGCGTTGATGACGACGGCGAAACCCACCAAGCTTCCTATGACGTCAAACATACCGTGGTATATGTGTGATCTGACGAAGCCGAGCTTATTGTTCTCCCGATCAGCGTGCGTCAAGACATTGGGTGGATATTCTGTTTCGTCGGAGCGCGTAATACCGAACAGTCTTCTCCAACTGAATATACGACGAATGAACTGGAGCATGCGCTGCGACAACGTGATCTGATGCGTCTCCGAGAACTTTGGCAAATTGTCCGCCGAGTCTCTCGCTAACCGATCTTGCGTTGCGAGATGAGACCCGAGGAAGAGGCTGTGTGGCATGATGGTGGCACCAATGATGCCCACGGCTGAGACGACGATGAGAAGTCATACGAAAGAATAAGTAACACGCACAGGTGTAGAGGGAACCAGCTGCGAATAGTTCTTTTGAAGGAATGAATCCATGGAATGTGTCCCCCCAGTTGATAGTCACTCTAGATATGATGACCGTCATGCAGACGAGTACGGCGAGAACCTGGACGGGTATTCAGGTAATTCATCGGAGAAGAGTAGCTGCTTTACATACCAACGCGGCAATTATGCCTTCAAATAACCTCACCGGTCTGCTCTTTAGTGGGTTTTCGAAAGCGAGGATCAACAAGACATCGGCGGCAGTTAGCAAAACGGTTGACCACAGGGGAAGTACAGGAAAGAGGAGAACGAGTGCGACTGCAGACCCCAGCATTTCGGCCAAATCAGTGCTGATGATGGCGATCTCCGCGAGAGCGTAAAGCGGGTAAAAGACTCCCCATCTCCACAATAACTTGTACCGAGGACGATCGTGAAATAACAGGCGGCAATGTGAGGCAAGATCTGCGTCAAAGTTGACTTTGATCACCCAGGAAGCAAAGGCTGTATTCACCGAGACCCGTTACGACGCCCAAGCGAGCCGCAAGCACCTGTGATGGCTCAGAGACGGGATCGGACGAGGAAAACAGAACAACACGACCTGAAAGAAGACACCAAATATCCCTGAGAGAAGGACAATGAACAATAAGCTGTAGCCATATTGCGAGCCGGCCTGCAGATCGACGCTCCAATTTCCACTGAGCGATGGCCATGATCAATCCGATGGGCCGTGATCAGTGACTGCATCACTCACGGGTCGAAATAGGCGACGGAGCAGACGACTCCAACGCCTGCATGCCTCGCTGCGTGGTGGTAGAGCTGCCATCCGACGTGATAAATTTTTGTAGACCATCCGACTCGGGGAGCGGGTTGATCTGCTTTATCTTCTGTGCCAACGCCCGCTTCCGATTCCATCTTGACCAGCCTGAGAGGACAACAAGAAAAACGACGCTCGGTGCAACAACAAGGAGGTAGTGGACGCCAACATGTAAACAAGCGCGAGTACAAAATTAAGGGCAAGGTTCATATACGACATCCCCAAACCTGCCTGGACGGTCTTCAATTACCATCCGATAATGTCCGAATCCGCCTGTTGCCTGACTACGCCCGTGCGCGACCGGCACTTCAAGAACAAACGCTGGCCTGAGTCGTCAAAAATCAGAATCAAACACACCATCTTTTCCAAGAGTCGACAATACGTCATGGTCAAGCGCACACGACGCAAACATCTGAGCATATCTCAACACCCTCAGTCATTGTGTTGGCACTGATACCGCTTACCTCTAGCCCTTGCCTGCTCAAGGGGGTCGCAACCTGTTGAGATGAGTGCAACTGGAGGCTAGTCGCAGCTGTGGCAGGTAGAGAAGAACTTCCCGGAGGTAACCCGGTTTCAGTGTACACGGTGGTGGCCGCATTCGCAGGCAAAGGCGGGACCTGGGTGGGGGAAACAAACGTACGGCTTCGGTTTTTTTTCCCGTGCCCCGAGTGCGGATGTCTCTGTTCGGGCAATGTAACATTGAAGGCGCTCGTGGCAGCCAGTACTGCAAGCTCGTCGTCGTCAAGAAGGCCCTGAAGCAGACCGACTTTATGTAACCACAAAAACGATTTGATGTATTACGAGTCACCTTCAAGTCACCATCCACTACCTTGGTTGGTCTGACGGGGCTGAGGCTTTGGGACACCCGGCCTTCGAGCGTTTCCCAGTCTCGCTCTGGGAGGATCGGCAAGGCTGCACCAAGGCTAGCAAGCTGATCGGCTGCCTCGTTTCCTTCAATTCCGACATGGCCGCGAACATGCTCGAACTCGATCGTCTGAGATGTCTCGCGACGCGCGCGCAGAAGTGTGGCCAGGTATTTGATGAGAGCGCGGTTCTTGACTGGTTTCCCGTCTGCGGTAAGGAAGCCGTTCTCGATCCACCTGGAAACCCAGGCGGTGACACCTACGTGCGGTGAACGTATGCGTCAGAGAAGAGGGGAGTCGCCTACATTGAATGGAGTAATAGGAGTCGGTTTTGATCAAAAGTCGATGCTTGAGAGGCGGAGTCGTCTCGAGCACACGGACGATTGCCTGTATGCGGATCAGTGGGCGGGGGTGGGCAAGCAGGAGATGGCTGACGATGAGCTCGGCGCGGTTGTTGGTCTGATCGCCGGGACATCGCTCTGAGATATTCCTAGATGTCTGTCGGGGCGTGCTTGAGCACACAGAGGACGGGCATACCTGGGATCGCCATGACCCCACCACACGCCGATTCCGGCGACGGCGCCAGGCTGCCCATTGCCTCGACAAGCGCCATCACAGTAGACGATGTCACAGTCAATCGCGTTGTGCGTTGTGCGTACTCTGGGATCTGGGGGGACGATGGGTGATGTGGTCACGCGGGCGACAGACACCCGCGCAGTGCTCGGTCTGGCGGCCAGGAACTCTTTTGCCTCTGTTTCGGTGTTCAGCTTCTTGAAGAGTGCGCCCGCGAAGCCCTTGACCTGGGCCTCGCAGTCGGCCCTGGATGGGGTCAACGGGGGCGGGATGGAGGGCGGTGCGCATACCAGGAGAGGTAGATGCCTGGCGCTCGCCCCACACGGACGGCATAGTAGCTCAGTTTGGACGCCCTGGGCATGGTGGGACTAGCAAGCGAGAATGGAAGCTGGCCTTGTTCCCAGACGGGCCACGTCCCAATCCTAGACAATGTCGCGCCCAAATCCGGCTGGTTGCTTGTCCTCGCGCTTTTGTGCCCGCCGTCGTCGTGCAGGTATATAATTTCGTGGCCTGCCCCCGTCGCCAGCCTCCAAGAGCCGTCTGCTCACGACCGCGTCGACGACACCCGCCCCATCCCTGCCTCGTCCGTCGCACTCTACCCGACCCTTATCGCGCACCCATACCCATCCATCCGCGCCCATAATGTCTTCCTTTAACTACGCTGCTCCCCCCCAGTCGCCCTCGTTTGGGTTCTTCCCTGCCGCACCCGCCGCACCCCACGCATTCGCCTCCCTACACGGGAACCCCCGTGACGCGCACGCCATGTACGCCGCGCTGGGCTCGTCCACGGGCTTGCCGTCCGGCGGTCCGCAGTCCCACAACAGGGGGAGCACCCTCAATCCTCTCAAAAAGCTCTACAGGAAGTAGGCTGTGCCGCTCCTGCATGACACATAGACGCGTCCCTTTGTCGGAAACACTGTAGCATAGGTCCAGGGAGAGGTGGTGGTGGTGGTGGTGGTTGGTAGTGTTCGATCTGATGTATTCCTTGTGTAATCGCTGTATCCATTATGTGGTCCCGGACCGGCAAGTTCCGCGCAGATCCCTGCAGGCACTTGGCCCGCCCGGCCTCTCTCTGACGTGCGCCCACATGGCCCCCGCCCGCGCATCCCAGTCGAGCAACATCAACGCCGTCTACACGCTCTCCCTCCTCTCAGAGTACAACCACTCCCTCGACTCTCTCCCCCTCGACCTCTCCCGCAACTTTGCTGACCTCCGCGAGCTCGATGCCGTCCTCTCCTCCTCCATGGCCTCCATCATCATAAAGATCAGGAACCTCACCAGAACCATCGAACGGGGCTCCTCCTCCAAGCACGAGCGTCTCATCCTCCTCGCAGACATCGCCGACGAGGCCGCCCGCCTCAAGCTCGGTGGCGAGGACAAGATTCGTGTCGCCTGCCAGGCTGGTGACAGCCTCAAAGGCCACATAGACCACATGCGCCTTCTTCTCACCCAGATTCCCTCCTTTGACGTTTCCGTCTTGAACCGGAGGACCACCTACCCACACATCTCCACCCGCTCATACATGCCTATCCCCGAAAATTCGCGTCGCAGGAGGGGCAACTACGGCTCCATCATGAACTCGGCCCCAGACGTCAGCCCCACAAAGCGCAAGCGGAACCCTCGCGACGACGACATTGACGTTACCGGCAACAAGTCTCCCCGCAAGGACAACAAACTCGGCGACGCTGCCCCGTCCAGGTCTCGCAATGGTGCACGTTCCAGAAAGTAGGTCTCTCCTGCCCGCTATGTGGCCATAATTGACGCCCACTCCCAAGACCGGACCGCGCACCGTCCCCAACCGAGTCTGTCCTCTCGGTCACGTCCCATATCCCTCCGGCCGCTCAACCACACGCCAGCACCTCACGCACCTCGGCACACCCCGGGCGCGGTGCTAACACCGCCAACAAGAGATCAAAAACCATGGCTGCCTCCCAGCCGTATGATGATCCCCTCCCCAACGGTCCGACAGCCCGCAAAGACGCCTTCCCCGTTCCCCCAACAGCGTCAACGAGCCACCCTTCGCTGCCTTTGCCATACGCAAATGGCACCAATGGTCTGCACAACTACGAAATGACCAACGGCCACGCAATTTCAAACGACTGGTCTGGTCCGCCGCCCCACGGACAGCTGGAGGGTCCAGGAATGCCGGTGACGCGTAACACCCACACCAGTCTGCCGATAGGTCCCGTGCCCGTGATGACGCCGATCCTGCACATGGGTGCCACAAACGATCACCCAGCGAGCGCAGTAGCAGACACGGCTACAGAGGCCGGCGAGGGTGAATGCGAGGGCGACGATAGGACGTACTGTTTCTGTGACGGCGTAAGCTATGGAGAGATGATTGCGTGCGACGACGAGGACTGCGAACGGGAATGGGTGCGTGCCTTTTTCTTCCTTTTGTGGTTCTTTATCGAACAATCTCTAACTGCGGCCCTGCAGTTCCATCTCAGTTGTATCGGTCTCGCGTCGGTCCCGGAGGGTTCGTGGTTCTGCGACGTGTGCAGAGCCAAGCAAAAAAATTCGAGGCGCACCGGGCGGGGTGGCAAAAAGCGTGTCGGCGGCGCACGTTCGGGCGGCAAGGCCGCCAACAACTCGTGACATGATTTCTACACGCCCTCCAGCGTCCTCCGTTGTGTACAGTCTCCTCCTGTCTTATTATTCACTGTAATCGCGGAACCGCTTCCTTTTCCCCAGTCTGCCGTGGTCGCACTGTCCAGCGTACAGCTTTCGGCGCTTGTGCTCCCACGCGCTCAGGGTTCTGGGGTAACCTACCTGAAGGCAGGCAAAGTCTAGTTCAGACCTCTGAATAGAGGACAGCGTTTGAACAACCGAGTAAAAACATGATAGCAGTCTTGGGGTTGTCAGTACCAAGAGACAGGACAGACCTTTTCTTTCGTGACATGCACGACTCACTGCAAACGTGTTTGGTGTTTCACGACCTACAGTGAGTCCCGGTGGATATTTGCAAGCTGAGGTGACGTTTACCGAGGAGTGCCGTACAGTAGTAAAAAAAAAAAACAGAAAAGAAAGCGAAAGATCATATACATAAGTAAAATAGCTCAGCGCCTTTTAGATCCGCGACTGTCATCCAAGCTGGGCGACATGCGACGCTTCCTGATCAGGTTGTCAACGTTCGCGTCCAAAAGCTCGTACGACGGGACCTCACCTGCCATGTCCACGATCTTCCGGTTCCCGCGATGGTGTCCTCGTACTACCGTCCTTGGCAGTACCACCGTAATCCAAACCCTCAACCGCAGGCGCATTTCCATCTCGGTCCTTGTATCTATTTTGATTTCGAGGTCCAGTCGGGACGCCGGGAGGCAATGGGGATGCTGGTCTCGCAGGACCTTGGGGTGCTGAGAGAGGAAATCGATCAAAGACGCGTCCATCAACTCGCAGAAATGACGTACGGCCATCATATCTTCCTCTCCCGCGACCAACGAATCCTCCCCGTCCACGTAATCCTTGTGCCATCGCCCTCCCACGAAACTGCACTGGAGGAGCACCGCGACCGACATGTCCGGGCGCTGGAGTGGGGCCTTGAACGGGCGTCTGCACGGGCACGGTCACGGGAGTCGAGCTCCCCTCCATGCCACCGTACATCCCCTGTCCCATAGGTCCCTGCTCCTGCTCAGCGACAGCGCGTGACCGCGTGAATGCCACGGATTTCATTATGTGTAGCTAGAAGTAAGAAGAACTCATCCATACCTGCATACCATATTCAGCATTCATCCCCATTCCCATCATGCCGGGTCCTGGGCCACCTCCATATCCGTCCTGTATGCCCAACTGCACACCCTGTTCGGATGTGCCATTCGCCACGACTGGTCCTACCGGGCCGGGTCCTGGTCCATCTTGCATCATCGGGCCTCCACCCTGCATCTGCAAACTCATGTCACCGTTCATGCCCATGCCCATCGACATGTTCATCGCTCCCATGCCAGATATGTCCATCATCGGATTCATTCCGACATTCGGACCCATCATGTTGGCATTTGAGCTATTGTTCATCATCGCATTAGCGCCAGTCATCACCATCGTACGCAGGTCGGGAGGCAACGCCGTGAGTTGGTCTTCCGGCATGGCTGCAAAGCTCTGCGTCACAACGTCAGCGCTGTGTAGGTAACGCAACTCCCAGATTGTCGGACACATACGAGTACGTTAGTCTTGAGCACATTTGCAAGTTCCCCTAGATCCCGTCTTCTGTAACAGTACGCTTCCCAAGAGATTTCATCGAACCCATAGTTGAACCAGTCACTAATGTCCGAGCCTGGCCGACGCCATGGTTTCTCGGTCATTGCGTGGAGATCAACTTCAAGGATGGAGCGGCCGTCCAAAACGCCAGGTACATCTGGGTTTATCGAAGGGTGCGAGGGGGGAGCGGTAGCAGGGGGCAGCATAGATGGGTCCGGGCCATCATCCAGCCGAGTATCTGGGGTGGGTGACAGGCCGGTAAGGGGTGCGGAAGCCATGGGTGGAGGAAGTGGTTTTGCCGGGACACCTCGTTCATGGGGGGTGTACTCCGTCGTAAGTTGCGAGGGTGGGGCTTCAGAAATATGAGCATAAAGGCGGGAGCGAGAAGAACCGGTATACGTTTACTCGTTTGTGCGGTAGGGCGGGACTGAAGTGACCGCCCTGCAGCATTCTGTTGTCTACAGCAGAATCAGCTCCAGGCTGGAAGGCGAAAGCAAGAAAAGGAGGGTATATGCGCACCGGAAGTCAAGGGATCGTGAAGTCGGTTCCATAATGATTTCGATATCCTAACAATGAATGTGAGACTGCATATAGAGACTACCACAGCGCACATACGTCCTCTTCACTTTCCTCCTCCTCTACTGCACCATTTTCTCCGTTTTCTTCTTCGTTTTCCTGTTCGTCTACACCAGGTGGTGGACCAAACGGAGGCTCTTCCTCGGGCCTAGCTTCCAAGTTCTCAAGCTCGCCATTGGACGGCTTTACCACCTCGACCGGGACACTGTAACAGAGACTTCAACGACACCCAAGAAGTTCACCCACCCGAGAAGACTCACGGTTGCGGCACTGATGATCACACGCAGCAGCAGATATGTTAAGAATTTGGTGATATTGAGCGAACAAAAATACAGCAGGCGAAGGCTCTTTCTCGGAGCCTCCGAGAGTTCAAGCCCGAGCTGTTCTTACCAGATGTCGCCACCACCACCGCGCCCGTCTCACCGTACAGAAAGGCGTCGTCGTCGTCCCTGGTGTTACTCGAGTTAATGGATGCAGTTGTGCTAAAGAACGGACAGACATTGAGCTCGGCACTTCCCACCCACAACCGCGAATATGAGCGACACGCTCGAAGGTAAGAGACAAAGCCGCGTGACGGGATCACACCGTGACTCCATGTGACGTACCCTGCTCACGTGCCACCAATACGGAGTGCACGGGCTTTTGCTTTTTCGATAGGCTCATGCTCGCTCCGCGCCTCCTTTCCTCGACGCCCCGTGTCCTCACGCGTGCCTATGTCGTCTCCGTCGAGCCTTCCGTCGTCTACGAGGGCAAACCCGTCCCACGTCGTTACGGCGAGCGCAAAACCCATCTCTACAATCAATACTCGCGCATGCTAGCCCAGAGTAACGACGCACCTATTATATTCCTGCAGCACAAGGACTTCACCGCGCGCAAAATGCAGGACCTCAGGCGAGAGGTCGAGCTCGCGAGCGCGCGATTTGCACCCACCCTCACCTCGCCCTCCCCGTCACCCGTCCCAGCAGAGCCTCCCCAGCTCACGGTCATGCGCACATCCATCTTTGGCGTCGCCCTGCGCGACTTTGCCCCCATAGACGCGGACAAGACAAAACAGATTGCAGACCTCGTTGAGGGCGGCTTTGCTGTCCTCACTCTACCCTCGCTTAGTCCACCACAGCTCAATGCCATCGTTCGTGCCATCGACCGCGTAGTCCCACCAAAAAAGGGACGGGCAAAGGATGCAGAAGCCAAGTCCGGCAAGGGCAAGGGGAAGGAGGAGGACTCGGATTGGATTCCCGGTAGACCGGTTCTCAAGGCCAAACCTGTGCTGTCACCTGAACTCAAGGTCATGGGTGCTCTCATCGAGGGACGCATCTTCTCGGCTGCTGGAGTCAAGGATGTCGCAAAACTACCACCCCTTGACACGCTAAGGGCTCAGATCGTTGGATTACTCAGTACGCCTGCGATGCAACTCGCAGCAGTGCTTAGCGAAGCAAGTGGAGGCAAGCTTGCAAGGACACTGGAGGGGTTCAAGAAGGGATTGGAGGAAGGACAGAGCTCGGAGACACCACCATCATAATATTGATTGGCATGCTTACATTCATACTCCTACTCACTCTTGCAAGCAAAACTCCCAGGTCCGATCCTCACCTCCTTCACCTGTCTTTCCGTGACCGTGCGCCCTCTCACCTTTTGTCATCCTGTGTTCGTAACCTTTCCACATGCGCCTGTCGAACGCGAACGACCGCAAAAGTTTGTACTGTGGGTTGGGTTCTTCGCCTGCCCTCGTGGGTTTTGGGGGAAACTTTGCCAATCGGGGAATGTCCCTATCGGCGGGTTAATTATTGAAAATATGCTGAGCTGAACACACCATTCGGTATATGGAGGAACGTTTCGCAGTGTGATGAACACAGTTCCTCTCCAACCTCCACTCGTTGTGGTCGGCATGTCTACATCAGATCCACCTTCTTGAGCATCGTCGTCGTCCTGTTGTTTGCGCCTACGAGGATGAATAATCGGTGTTGGGCCAACCGCCAGGCAGTGCGGCGCAGAGCGAAGGAACCCCATTATAAGACGCTGATTAGATAGAATATTTCTATCTTGGTTTGTGATACCCTTTCCTTGGCGAGCGAGCGAGTGAACGAAATATGCATCCTACGGATCAAATGCGTACCTGCATGAGGAAAGTTCCAGACGATCCGATCCCAGCGTCTCCCCTTCAGAACCGAGTGTTTATGTAGTTTGGTCGCGTCGACTCCAAACAGCACCTCGACACCGCGCTGCTTGATGGTGCCCACAATGTCTTTTGCGTTCGGGTATTTGGAAAAACATACTTCTTGTGAATCATACGAGGTCGCTGTGATGTTGGCAGGTACAAGGTATTCCAGAGATGGCGGGGCATCTATCACGAGCGCTCGAGCAAACGAAAAGTTTCCTTCTCCTATGAGGAGGATCTTGTCGGTGGGCTTGAACGGAACGGTCGGCAAGCGAACAGCTCCTAGCTTGCCCTTTACACCACCCCTGGGCTGCTTTCGCTTCAGCTCGGCGATCTGTGCAGCATGTTCTGCCTTTTCCTTGGCCTTCAGTCTTGTCTGTTGTGACTGAAGCGTCGCCTTGAGCGATGTCTTCTTCTTGCGACCCATAGTGTCGCCTGACCAATTGTGTAAGCAGGCGGTTGTTTGGATCCAAAGTTGCTGCCAAATACGCGCGTCATGCATAACACGTCACGCACCGTCTTGCATCCGCACCGTCAATCGCAGCTCTTCTCGTCGTCCGTCGCTCATTCCACCAGCCACATTTTCCAGTATAAAAAACAGATAAATGGTGCGTTTGTTGCGTTGGTGACACGTGCAGACTTGGGACGGCATTCCAGCCTACGCAATTTGAGTTGCGACACAAGAACGCCCAGTTCGCCAACGCAGTCAAAACAGGAAAGAAGGCAGTCAAGCCTTCGCGACAGGAGCAACTGTCAAAACGGAGTCCAATCAGCTTATGGGCTCTTGGGATTGTTTTGTTTGTCGTCCTAGGCGGAGGCGAGTATCTGACGATCCCTGTTACAGTTGTTCCCCTCGTCTGACCCACATCATTTAGTCATATTCGAGTTGGCCAGAATATTGTTCCTATAACATCGAGTCGTGAAAGGGATATCATTCCGATACTCCAGGAGTCATGGCACACTGTTGTGTGGATCATTGGATGGTTGTCGGCCATTGCATATTTGTTAGACACGTATTCTTTCTGTTATAATCTAATATTTAACTGTCTTCCTCGACGTCGGCCCCCGAGTTGCTCGCTGTCGCGCTGATGCTCATGCTTTGGCTCCTTGCGCTCGCCGCCCCACTGCCTACGGCTGGCTTGTTGTTCGAGGTTGTGTTTGATGGCCTGACTTCCTCGATGCCTTCCATAGCATTACTCTCGAGCTCCTTTTCATCGATCCTGACCTCGTCGCCCGCCCAGATTCGTGCCGTGGGTTGCCAAATCATAGCAATATTGTCTTCCGATGTGCTCGCCGCTGTCCACTGCTCACCTATGCCAGGTGCCCAGCAGAAATCAGACGGTCGTGCGGTATGACCTGCGAAACCAAGATCATGACCACGTGATACCATGGCACTTGGAACTGAATGGGTTACCTCCGTGGATGAACATGAGTTCTGGTGGTCCATCTTCCTGATCATCAGGCGTCTGTTCAACGCCGATCTGTGCAAGGTCCCAAACGTTGATACGCCTGTCACTCGATGCGGAGGCAAACACTGATGCAACATGGGGTGACCACGCAAGGTGCAGGACCTCATCGGTGTGTGACTCAAAAATGTGTATTCTCTTCGAAGTGTTACGGATGTCGTGCAGGGCAATAGTCTGGAAAGGAGATGTGGCGTATGCACGCGACTACCGAAATGATCTCTGGGACCTACCTTGTCTGCACTGCCAGTAATAAGGAGGCTCTCTTGAGCAGGGTTGAAGGCACAAGCAAGGATTTCTCGGTCATGGGCATGTACTTTGGTAGTCGGCTCCGCTGGAGACCGGGTATCCCACCTAGCATGACGAGCGATCCATAAGAAAAAGCACGACCGATTCCAGATATGATAAGCATACGCACAAGAGAAGCAACTTGTCGTCACCAACGCTCGCGAACACGTTTTCTTTCGTTGGATGCCAGTCAACGTCCTGCCCCGAAAAGAGTCCATATAATCACCGAAAAGGTCGACGATGTCGCTTACCCCAACAACGGATGCATGGCCTTTGTAAACAGTGGTGGGCTCGAGGGTGTTCTTTGCTTTGGTGTATGAATTTACGTCCCATAGGCAAACCGTCATATCCTCAGATGCACCAAGGATATGACCTGTCTTTACCGGGTTCCAGACTAGTCCGAACCTGCACCCGTCAACTTTCCGGTGAGCAGAAGGCGCGCGTCGACACACCCTTCTTTCGTCTGTCCAACGAGCCTTATATCTGGCCTACACACGCCACCTCGCTCTGGCTCGCTGGGGTGCTTTGTTCGATCAAAGATAAAAACTTCTCCAGATACCGCTTTCGTGGCGATCAAGTCTGGATTCTGCGGCATGTATCGAGCCCGGTTCACTTCGCCTGCATGATTGATTTTTTGAATGATTTGTATGCGCGGTTGGGGCGGAATGGTGTGTCCGCCGAGTTCGCCACGTTCGTCGTCGTAGTCGCTACGATCAAGCTTGTCTGCCAAGGGGCCGTCACGCCTTGGGAGATGAACGGTCGCGATCTGAAGGTAGTCTTGTGCTTGACCAGATGTGTGCGTACCGAGAAGCAGTCTGTGGACGGTGTGGGGCTTATTTGGAGGGCTAGAGAGCGATTCGAAGGGGGACAGAGGCTCGAATGAGGCAGGACGCACGATTCTTTGTCTGGGAACCACTGGCACGTCAGACTCGGCCAGTCCAGCGCATGCGTGATGACAAGGTCGTACAGATAGGGCGCGTTCTTCTTCCTGGGAAGAGGATAAGTCACTGGAAAGCAAAACGAGATGGCTCTGCTGACCATGTTTTGTACTCCTGGGGGAGTGGGTCGACTCAGATCCTGACGCTGAACTTGGATGGCAGGCAGAACAGACCTCATTGATTAGCTTGTTCTCCTCCTCGGCAGCGAGGTCGTCCTCCATGTCCTCATCCTGTACTGTTGGCTTCATTTCTGGGTGTTTTCTGATGTGCTGTGATGAGTTGAAGCGTCAAGCACACTGAGAGTGGCTTTATCGGTCCAGACGCGTCGCGTCACGATCAAGGCTCGGACATCCGCTTCAGACACACGCGCTCTCACACGGGCGATGTGTGCTAACTGCAGCAATACTCTATGCAGTGCATTCGCAGAGCGACCAAACGCTGTGGTCGACAGTGTTCTCTAGCAAGGTGTAGTGAAGACGAGACGTGGGGACGAAAAATCTATTGGTACTCCTTTTCCCATTTACTAACAAGTTTCTCCAAGTCGAACCGTGGGTCTTCTGGGTCTGTGATCACTGCAACACAACAACGGTCAGAGACGTAAAGAGGTGCAGGAAAGTGGTGGGGGGAGCTCGTCGTTGGCAAAAGAGATAAATGCCAATTGCTGAAAGGTCAACTTACCGCCATCAACCTTGGTGCTGCTCTCCTTCTTTTGACGCCATGCATCCTTGGCCTGTGCTACTAGTTGCTCACGGCGGTGGATCGCATGATGCTCCTTCTCCTGGTCATGAGCTTTTTGCAGGGAACGGTGGTGGTAGATGCCGTAGAAGACGCCCGATGCCAGGGCCGTATAACGGACAACCTGCAGCAGTTTATGCGTGCAACCAGGGTGTTAACCATTGGTCGGAGTGAGATGGCAGACTGCTACGTACGTTCAAAGTTGACGACATGACAGCGCGGAAAGACTGGTCTAACGAAATGTTGGGAAGAAAAAGGGACAATTACGGCGCCGAACGGCTACGAAAATCAGCATTTGCGTACAGCCAGGACTCGTCTGAAACAACTTGCCTGCGGATTACGGTCACTCGAGTTTCGGTCAAGTTGGAGGCTGGCGGAGCAAGTCGGTATATTTCTTGCTGACTAAGCAGACGTAGGAATCTCCTCGTCGCACGAAGGACAGCCGAGGCAGCTCGTCCTACCGCGAGCTGATGACCGGCGTATCTACGACCGTCACTCCGCTGGGGCTGTTGATACGGATGGCGCAGTGCTCGGTTGCACCGCGTGCACCGTCTGTGAGAAAAAAAAAAAGAATTTGCGAAATGGCCATCGACGTGGGTTGTGGAATATGCAGGGAGCGCCAACTTGCGCTGCCGCACAAATTCAAAGGCCCCGGTAGGCCCCGCCTTCTCCCTTCAAGCCCACCCGAACAACACTCCCAGCGATAACGTCCTCCATGGATGGCGACGTTGATATGGATGCTCCCCAAATCTCCACGTTGCGCGAGGAGACCACACCACCGCCCTCACGGGGCTCAAAGTTCAGAGTCAAGTTGTTGCTGAACGACAAGAAGGGCACGGGGAAGTCGTCGTCCCCGAGCGTTCCCGCTGCGGCACGGAAGAGCGCCCCACAGAACCAATCCCAGCCGCAACCCCAAAGTGAGGAGGAAGCTGACGATGACGACGAAGAGGACCAGCTGATCGATGACGACGAACCGGCCCCATCCGTCTCCGCCCCGGTTGCCAGCGCGCCAGCAGGCACGAAGCGCAAAGCACCACCAAAGAAGTCGTCACGCCCCCGCAAGAACGACAAACAGGACAAGGAGGACAAGAAGCCCGATGGTGAGTATCCCCATTGCTTACGTCGCTGTTCTCCGACCGAACTCCCGTTTCTAATAGAACCTCGGGAACCTCCAAACAACGAGGATGCGCAGACTGTCGCTGCAGCTACTTTGCCCGAGAAACCGCCACCCAAGAAGAAGGCGGCCCCCCGCAAAACTGCAGCGGTGTCCAAGCCAAAGACCAAAGTACCCCCAAAGTATGTTGCTATCCAGCTTCGCAGAGCTCGACTCTTACAGATCGCATGCACAGAGGAGCCAAGGCCCAGACAATTCCTCCCGTAGAGGACACTGCGATGAGTGAAAGTGCGTAAAGGTGTTGATTTTATCTGCCGCTCCCTTATCCCGTTCCCAGCACACACAATCACAGCCCCGTCTTCACCGTTCCCCGCCTCACGTGGTCCATCACCAGAGCCCGAGGAGGTCGAGCTGCCCCCACCTCCTGTTCCCGAACAGCCTGAAGAGAATGTACCTCTTCCCTTGCCGGTGTATCCTCTCCCTTCAAAACCTTTCCCGGTCCAACCACCCCCGAAAATCGGTACAGGGTTTGCACCTATGCAGCCTTTGGATCGAAGCGGTGCCAAAGTTCGTCAATGGAGAATCGCAAATCGGGAGATCCGGGGCATCGCGGGTGGTCGCTGGTTTGCTCGTTCATGGGTGGGTGACAAGGAATCGGACTTTGCGACTGCTGCGGCGATGGCTTCGGCAGCGACCAGCGCCAAAGTTGCAGACTCGGACAAGATCACCGTTCCAAAAGCATTGAGCTCTATATCTGCGCCTGCACCAGGCAAAGCTGGGAAATCCAAAGCGGCCCGTGGCTCTGCAGCGATGTCGGCAGCACCTTCTCGTTCGGAATCTACTGTACCAGAGCTACATGCAACGAAAGCGCCCACGAAGATGCGCAACATCATAACTGGTCCTGCATCCGAGGCTGGCGATGAACCTGAAATAATTTCCCGGGAACCGCCTAGCCTGTCTACAATATCCTAGACCGGTTTTTATATTCGTTGTCCACCTATACGCTGGGCTTTGTCAAGGTGCTCGGCACGGCCTCGGTCGGACCCGAAACAAACAAGCGCACGTTCTTGCCGAAGCACAGATCGACCAGCGATGAACGTACTACACAGGCACACTAGTACTGACGAGACACGGTGCGTGGATGAAAGAGACAGACGGGTGGGGGAGGGCGTCGTGCTTGGACAAATTATATGTCCGAGTTGGCTGTACACTATCACATACACGCGCCTTGTCATGTATACTTAATTCATGAACAACTTTGCGAGCCATGAGGGAGGTGTACAGGCTCAACACTCCATACCCATCATGAAAGTGTTCTCTAGCCCATCTACCTCTACCTCCATTCCCGCACCCTCACCCTCACCATCCCCCTGCCGCAACTTGAACCGAGCCGCCGTTCGTCTTGCTCGTTTCGCATCCCTCTTCAGTGCCTTCCGACATAGCGGGTGGCTCTTGGCGGCAGCATCTTCGTACGCCGACAAGTCCCTCGCCTTCCGAAGCCGTTTCGGTGTCCGCAAAGACGGCGCATCCGACAGCGCAGCACGTGGAGCAACATCAACCTGAAACCCGGACCGAGGTTCAGGATCGGGATCAAGTGAGTGCGATCGTTTGAGCGGTAAATGTACGGCGCCATCGTCCGCCACCATGGTCATGCCCTCCCTGCCATTGTCGTTGTCGTCCACTATCACGACCTCTTCAGACGCGAACGCGCCCACGTCCGCTGCACTGAACAAACCTGCCAACTCGAACGGTTCGGAGAACTCGGTCCGGATGTGTGCTTGACCGACGGTCTCTGCCCCGGGGGCGACAACAACGGTACCAGCACCAGTGTCACTGCTCGGGATCGTGGACGGTATCAACGAAGGGTGGATCGCGGGCGGGACCGAGTGGTAGGGTATCTTTTGGTGGTTCCAGTCCGTCAACACGTGCCGTGCGGCAGCGAGAATATCTGGCGTGCCACCCTGTAGATTGAAATCGTAAGAGAGAGGAGATAAAAGAGGGTGGCATGAAGATCACCTTGAGGAGCCTTCCGCTGTTGAGCGCCAACATGGTCAGAAATTCGAGCGTGTTCGAGAACTCTGGGAGCCCATAGATTTTTTGTAGTGTTGCGTGCTCGCTCCGAGCAAGGATTTCCTCCACTTGGAAAAAAGGAGGAGAGCATCAGGTCGGCCGCCCAGCATAAGGATCGTGATGACTCACCGACAGCAATCGGATCGTCAATATCCTCGACCTTGACCACGTTCCGGAGTAATACACTGCCCTTTTGGTGTTGACTGATCGCAACGTCATCCTCGTCCTCATCGAACACAACGCCAGGAGAGTCGATAATCTTCAGACCGCGCTCGAGTTGGACCGTCTGCAGGTCCTTGGTATGCCCAGGCTGGGCAGCAACTGCACACACCTACCAGAGATGCGTTCGTCACAAAGACAAGACACCCGATGAGAAATGAAACAAACTTTGGATCGTTTTAGTGAGTTGATCAGACTGCTCTTGCCCACGTTCGGAAACCCGACGACACCAACCATCACACTTTGTGTCGCGCTCGGTTTGCACGCTTTCAAGAGCCGAAGTAATGCTGGTGCTGTTGCACATGACAAATTGGAGCGCTGATGGGACGCAGCTGAACGAAACGGGAGCGTCGGCGTGTAGTGTCGGAGATACCGCAGCCACTGTTGCGCATTTTCTCGTGGGACGAGGTCTAGGCCACAGGTCGATTTGATCGTATTGTAGCCTATGAGGAAAAGGGAGCCCACGCACCTATTTTGTTCAGGACGAACACGAGCTTCTTGCCCTCGCTTTCCCGTCGTCGGACCTCCTCTTCGACGAGTCGACTCCGGCACCCCTCTGGATCGCGCGCGTCGAGAACGAGGATGATGATGTCGCTCTCATCGATGACCTTGTGTAGTGCACGCACGTAGTGTCGTCGCATCTGTTCCTTGGTCTTCTGTACAGGTGATAGTACCGATGTCAAGTTGTCAGACGTTTGCGCCTGGTCGAGCGAGGAAGCTAAGATCGCGAGTGAGGACAATGTAGGCTCGGAAGCCATCGTTGCATCTGGATCCGTGCGGGCGGGTGGCTGGATGGGTAAAATGACAGAAGTCGGACAAGCTCAAGCTGGATCAGCTCGGATGGGAGGAGAGAGACCTCACCGAACGTGCTTTTTGTCTCCCTGCATTTCGGAATTTGAGATCAGGAAATTTTGGGACGCCTGGATCTTTCTTCAGCTCTGGAAAGACAGCAGGGGGGTATTCAGTAACGTGTACTGGGTTGAATTGCGGCAGACACACACTCGGTTTATGTGGGATGGTAGTTTTGTGTGATTCTGGCCAGAGATGAGGGTGTTGGACCGGTGTGAGGTGGGCATCACAACGCACTGTTTCTGCCCATCGTTGCGGTGTGCCCGGAATTCGTAGCGGAAGTGGAAGACCCGGCCTGACCACACCTACCGTTATTGACTTGATCATACGCTCTTACGGTATTTCTTGGTTATGTTATTGGTGCAATGCTTTTGAGCTCATACGCCTACGTACGACACTACGGCGTTCTGGTGCTCAACGTAACTGCAGTGTAAGAGTCGCGAACCCAACTTCATCCCGACCAACTATGCAAGCGTTTGTCAGAGATCCATTCAAAATCCTATTTTGTGGACGGGACTTGTTCTCATGCACGGTATTCCGGGAAGTTCACAATGCGAAAGGTGAGCTCTTCCACAAACTTGGCAGCGACATGTAAAGCTTGGACCCATGTTGCACCGAGTCCAATGCCCGCTGATAGGTAGACCCGAGAGTCGTCCATGCTGGACCGCCGAGATTATACGGCTCGTGTGTCCGGTACATCAGCCTAGGTGTAGGATTTAGATTCGGCTAACGTTCTGTCCAAACAGACGTTTGGGATAGTCTCCACATCGTCACGAATCCTGACGTATGGACTGGGCGCAGAGGTTCGCGGTTGAGCATATGCAAGTGCTGTGTTCCACACCCTTTAAATTGTGGTCTCATGTCTTGCTGATCGTAGCACCGCTCAAGACAGCCGGGGAAATGGCTGGAGTGCCGGTGCATACAATACCGGAAGAGAGGGCGGCATTCAGAAAGTGGCTCGTAAGTGTGCCGTCTTCAATCAATGCATCGTGTATGTGTAGGGGATGATGGTTTCTGCTTAATTCACAACAGCCTCCACCTCCCTTTACTCCACATCCGGCCAGTCCAAGCTTCAAGGATGCCTCCCACCTTCTTATCACGGCTTCCTTTGGTCGTATTCTCCCTGCATCTGTCCTTGGCCTTTTCCCTGATGGGCAGCGGTTGAATGTGCACCCGAGTCTGCTTCCGGCATACCGGGGGCCTGCACCGATCCAGCGCATGTTAATGGCTGGTGAACGAGAAACGGGTGTGTGTGTCATTGAGATGGGTGAAGTTAGTCGGAAAGCAGGCAAGCTAGTGGATGCAGGTGGTATCTGGGGTGTTGAACAAATGGTAAGCAGTCGATGCCAGTTGAGACGTCACGGAATGTACACT
This sequence comes from Boletellus emodensis, assembly GCA_038089935.1. Lineage (NCBI taxonomy): Eukaryota > Fungi > Basidiomycota > Agaricomycetes > Boletales > Boletaceae > Boletellus > Boletellus emodensis. The sequence goes on from JBBPLU010000014.1 coordinate 87,807, forward strand.
TTGGCAGCATGTGCCAGAAGGTACCGATTTCCTCTATATGCAAGACACTCTTGCTGCATTGGGCGGAAAGCTTTTGGTCAATGTCTTACAGGACATGCTTTCAGGAAAAGTGAGGTCTCGTTTCGCGTGTTCGCGGGGACATGGAGCTTACGAGACCAGGCTCGAATCAAGCCTCAGGAGGCAGTGACAACTGCCACTGCTCATGCACCGCTGATCACTGCCAAAGACTCAGGGATCGACTTTGTGTCTCAAACAGCGCTTGCGATCGCCCGACTAGAACGTGCCATCGGGCATCAACGTAGCCTCACGGTGGTGGCGGCTCTTCCTGATGGACGGGGAGTGACAATTGCAGGTCTGCAAGTGATGGCAGACGAGCAAGTGTCGCCTGCGACTCCCGCCGAATCTGGGTGCCCTGGCACAGCCTATTACTCACACGAGACGGAATCGTTGATTATTCAGTGTGCGAAAGGGACATGGCTGAGTGTGGAGAGACTGCAGACGCAGGACAGGACGATGCTGAAGGCCAAGGAGTGGTGGAGCGGGGTGAAGGGGATGGGATGGGCTCGCGAGGGCGTGTTCAGATTCGACTTGAACAGTAGCTTGTAGTAGGACGTGTCACGGCTGTCACTGTGACGACTGCCAATTCGAGCCAAACCAGTGTGCTCGTCGCAGTTGCTCGCAATGTCTGCGAAGACGGTCCAGGTCAAGGAAGCAGATGCCAGGTCGCACGGATCCGTCCAACCACCCACCAAAACCGGTGAACGGGGTGAGCCTTCTTCATTCAGGCGATCTCCCGTACCAATAACATCCACGCAGCAGTCGCCCAACACTTGTACTCGTCCGACCCAAAGTACAAAAAGTATACCCAGCAGGTGGAAAAGTGCTTGAACGCGTTCGACAATGTACACGAGTGGGCGGATTGTATCGCATTCCTGAAACAACTACTCAAGGTATGCACGCAGCCGGGCTACAGACTTGGATGTGACGGGCCCCTTGGTGTAGACCTTCCAATCCTACCTCCAGTTTAAGGAGATCCCGCACAAGCTTATTGTAGCCAAACGCCTTTCCCAGTGCCTCAACCCTGCCCTGCCGGCTGGCGTGCATCAACGGGCACTTGATGTGTATATTCACATTCTTTCCGTTCTCGGTGTCAGTGGCTCGATGCGCGAGCTATTCCGTATGCTGATGTGGGTGACGCTAGACCGAAGGCTTGAAACGCGACCTCCCACTCTGGTCTTCGGGCCTATTTCCGTTCTTCGAGTATGCGTCCACGTCAGTCAAGGTTTGATGATATTTCTGTTTCAGTGTGCCCCTCTTATCCACAACCCGGCCAGCCCACCCTTCTTAACATATACGATACACATTATCTACCTCTCCAACATGATCTGCGGCCTGTGATGAAGTCCTTCATCCTTGCACTGCTCCCTGGTCTCGAAGAGGAGACAGGTGAATTTTTTGACAAGGTATGTGCCCTCTTCCTGTTTCATGTATCGTATAACTGCATCACGACTAGGTGCTGGGTCTTTTGGACCGGTTGTCAGGCACAGTATCACCAGTATTCTTCATGCAAAACGTTTGGCTCGTCATGATCACAATGCCATCCGCTCGGGGCACAGCCCTCAATTTTTTGTCGCGACGTCTTCCGCGGCTAAACGCTGACGAAGGTGAGCAAAGGATGTATTCATTTCTCTCCATGTCTAGACTCATTTTAGATATAACTATAATTGTCGGGCGCGACATCGGTCTAATGATCCGAGCTTTTGCGGCTGCACTAGAAGATGATAATCTTTTGGTCCGACGAAGTGCTTTGGACATGCTACTACAGGCAATGCGTATTGATAGTGTGGCCATTAAACGGGCCCACCACGAAGATGCCACGATACTCATGAAGGCAGCCATTGGTGTCGTTCTAAGACGTGATTTGTCTCTGAACAGACGATTATACACGTGGTTATTGGGCCCCGACGAGAAGAGCGAAGCACAGTCTGTATATCTTCAGCAGCACGCGTTACAGCTGTTGTGTTCGACATTGAAGGTGGGTGTTTGGTTTAGTTTGAGGTAGTTCTGACCCGAGACACCAGAACGAGATGTTCACCCCCTCTGGCGAGTACTCTGAGTCGCGGCCTTTCAAGATTTTCATATCTCTACTTGACAAGTGGGAGATCGGCTCTCCGCTTACCGAAGCCCTTATATACGATGCTCTGAAAGCCATCCGCCAACATTTGTCAGTCGAAACAGAGACAAGAGAAGATGTATGATCTTCCAATACCGTGCCTTGCTGGCGTCTTACATTGTGCAGATCACTATGACAGCGAGTACATTGCTAGAGGCTGTGGAGCCGAGCATCCTTTGGAAACATTTGCTTAAAGCCATATTAAAGACTATCAATTCCCATGAACAAGAGCTAGAGGTATACCACATAAGGGTATTCACGCCATTTCGCTTATAGTGTTTATCAGGCTATCGATCTCACCCTATTCCTTCTCTCATCTCTCCCTATGCAAGATGAGGAAGTGAGAAGCATCCATCTCCCTGTAATTTTTGCTGCTTTGATGGAGACACTGCTTGTGAGAGCTGAAGTGACTGCGGCATTGCGGCATTTAACTCGACTCAGGTACACGTCCAAGAGGACTCATCTCGTGTCTTCTCGCCCATGGTGCGAGAGTGTCTCATACTTCAAGATGAAATCCTGCAACATCTTTCCCCTGTAGCTCTGCAGCGGCGCCCGAGGCTAAAGGATCCATCACAAGAACTAACGCTCAGCTCCCTAGCATTTGGCGCGGCTTTCTATGACCTCGAAGTCCCCTCTTGCATTTGCTGTAGCTCTTCGGCCGCCCCCTTGATTTCTGTTGTCGAACAATCGTTTGCATTCAGTCAAACTTGTGCACAGGTTGTGGTTCGGCAACCAGACGTCAATTCATCCTTGCAGACTTCATACTCCCGTGTTTTGTCGTTGCTCGGAAAACTCATCGAGTTTGCTGAAAAGGTGTTTGATGTTCCGTTTGAGGTCTCTTGGGACCCATCGATGTGGGTTAGCGACGTTTTGGATAGTCTAGATGTTGGGGTGAGAGCTTTCCTACTTACTTGATACTGTAGGCTCAACTTTATTTCCAGAGCATCGATTTTAATTTGGTGGACAACTGTATTTCTATTCTCGTGTCACTTCGACAGTCCTCCAAGCTTGTCCCAAATTTCGTCCCTGACCAGAAAAGGATAGTCGGTCGCATGGTGAAAAAGGTTGGTACTTATTTTTTTTTGTTGGCTTTCGAATAATATCTTGATTGTGACCGCAGCTCTTTAGGTTTCTTCATGAAGACTATACAGTTTTTCATGTCCGTGCTGTCGGCCTGATATGGACATTAGAATCGTTAACTAGTCACCATTTTGTTGAGTCTATCGTCGCTCAAAGTATGAATTCCCCAGAATCTAACACTGTTCACAACGCTTTTGATGCCTTTGGTGTCCTCTGGAGATTAACAGGTCGGTTTATTTTAGTTTGATGGCGGGATATGCTGAATTTTTACATAGATGATGAGAGTTTGCCTGGCTTCTATTTCAAAATTCCTTTGATGATCGTTCTGGAAACACTGAAGCACGAATGTCCTACTTCACGTCGTGTCGGCGAGACTTGGATGAGATGTAACCTTAGGTCTTACATACGGTACGCGCGTGGCACTGGTATCCGTGGGGAGTGTTGACGACGGCGGCCCTACAGGATATTGGAACCACTTCTCCACGATCTACTTGATCCTAAAATTCGACAAAAGCCTACTGTTGTGAAGATCAAAGGCAAGGAGATCCGGGGTTACGTTTACGAGCAAAAATTCGATCAACGCTTTGTCCATCACCTCCTCGAGATCCTGTTTTCTATTGTCCAGTTCGGCGGGCCGGGATTTGCCAAAACTGCCCGAAGTACACCAATCAAGCGAATTCAATGCCAGCCACTGGCAGAGAGAATGGAAACCGGTAATCATCTCTCAAGCTCCTGGTTTTCAGGTATATTTATTATTCATCAGCACTCTTCGACCCAAATTCCAGCTTCTTGGACGTCTTGGTCGAGTTATTGTCGCGGTATGCGTTACACTTTATGATGTTCCTTGATTATATTTTCATTTTTGCGTAGGTTTATTCAGTCAGAGCCGAAAGAACATACTGCACCAATAATGGGACCATTGAACACTAGGATCCAGTCGACATCGATCGATATCTTGCAAGCCATCGTCGCCCGTGGAGAGGTCGATCACCTTGCCCTTGAGACACTAGAGCCCATAATCGTCGGAAAATTGTACCTCTTCGTTCATCTGAAGCGCCTTGACATCCAGAATAAGCTCCTCCGCATCCTTCATTCATTAATCTCAGCCTCTACAGTTCGTGTCGCTCAGACGAATGCCGATGAGCAGGGTAGTTCTGAAAGCTCCCATGTTTCCGGAAAGAAAGCATACACAGTAAACTCTCTTCTGGCTCACACCTTGATAGATGGAATTATCGTACCGCACAATCGACCCATACAGCAACATTGGCTTGACTTCGTGCTCATGGCTATTCCACAATTCCAACCCGCACTTCAAGGGGTGATTCCCCCTTTGGTTGATTGCATATGCCGATACCTTAGATCACTTCTGAACAATGCGGTTCAAGCCAATCAACCGGGCTCATCGAGCGTAGTCACGGGGGTCGCGACCGATGCAGAGTTCGTCATGCTGCTCAGCGCCTTGGAGCGATTACTTGTTTTAGGTTTGGCAAACCATTCCGATGTGGCGCAGCAGGATGAGGACACACTAGCACAGGAAAAGAGTGGCGGGGAAAGTAGCGGAATTCTTGGCTATGTCTCGAATGTGTTCACTGCAGAAACCCCATCATCTTCCGAAGATCAGGTTACAGTGAGTCGATTTCGCTTGGCCAGTTGTATTTTGTCTTAATCGTGCAGGTCCACTCTCCTGGCTTCCGTTCACTCAACGACGGTGTTCGCGTCTTGTTCGTAATATGGATCAAACTCGTCTGGACTAGTCCAAGTTTGAAGCGCTCTGAGGATGACTCGCTAGCAATGATCTATAGTCGAACGCGAGGTCGTTGTCGGAGAGTGCTAGAATACCTCTTCCGGGCCTATCCTTCAGAAGTGCTGGAGGGGGTGGTTAGTTGTTGGGATCGCGATCTTCCTCTTCATTCCAGGGACTCCAAACTGGCTGAAAGTGCTGCATTCGAATTGATCGACATTCTCATTGCGAATGCCCACTCTGCTGTGCACATGATATGTGAGAGTATAGCCACCCGGTCATCAGGTGGTCCCGAGAGAAGTCGGAGATATGTCAACCCTGATGTGTAAGTGCAGCTGATAAGTGGTTTGTTCGAATACCTGATAAGCTCGCCTGCAGTTCCGATAGCACGCTGTTCAAGTTCCTGGAGCAATATTTATCGCGATTAGAGGGACCATTGGCACTTCAGGTTTGGCCGAGGTTTATGCAGCTGGCCAAGGATGTTGCTTCCAACATTCGGGAGTTTCGCTTGCAAGTCTATCTGACTCTCAGGTAGGCCTATCCATTTGATTGGCCAGCTACATGATGCAAGACCGCACGTAGGTGTCTTTGCGTGTTGGGTGATAAAGTCACCCAGACCACGGCCATGGATGACAAACGAATCAAGAAAGATCTCCAAGAAACATTTGGAAAGCTTCTGGACGCCTGTGTGACATTTGTCGGCCGGACTACAGAGCCTTCCAGTTGGATAAGACGTACGACGAGAGAATCGTTGATCAATGGTAGATCATCACCGGCACCTCGCGGAGGTGAGATAAACGACAGTGAAGCGCCTGTTTATTGAGGCAATGTGTAACTGCAGATGCAAAGCCCAATGAGAAAGTCGACCCTAGTGTGGCAACTTTACAAGACATTACAAAACCGACATGGGGAAGCGAGCTGCCGTCTCAGGTAAGCGCACACGTCAGCCTAATTTGACAGAACGTTGCTATTTCTGAACAGGTCGTCGATTTTATTGCAACCACTGTGGTTCCTAACTTGCGGAAATTCCTTACGGATAACGACAGGATAGCGAGTACCTGCAGTAATATTGTGTACTACATAGTCAACTCCGCTCTCAAGGCGAAGTCGCGGTAAATCATCTCGCTTTAACCTGGCTGCAGCTTCTGACTCGTGCTCAGCCCTTTAGATTTGGACGATACGGTAGTCGACATCATAGCAGAGCTCACCAAGCTACCCCCTACATTGAAGGTCTGGCGTACGCCAGTCTCTGACATTCTATATGATAGCCGGTTGTTTCAATCCAATCCTACCGTTACTCTCAGATGGAAATCGATTATCAAAGCTTTGTTCGACACAGACAAGACGTCGTTTGGCGAGCTGCTAGGCACGTCTAGTTTTTGGAAATGTTACACGTTTTGATCGAACCCCTTCAGGACGTATTGCTACCGCGCCATCCACCAACATCTTCGTGAACCGCGAAAACGAGATGCTGGTCCGGTCTCTCAGTTTGCGACGACTGTCACTCGTTCTGTTCGTGGGGGAGAAAAACCACTTCTTGACTCAATTGCCCAGCGTACAGGAGAAATTAGTTGACACACTACGTAACGTTTCTTCGCCCATAGTGCAGAGTGAGGTGTTTTTGTGCATCCGCGTACTACTCTGCCGCCTCTCCGCGCACAACCTGACCAGTTTCTGGCCGGTTATCTTGACCGAACTGGTAAGCACCCCATTTTGCGTGTCATGCCTCACTTTGATCACCGGATTGCAGTATCGGATCTTTGAACAAATTATTGTGAATGTACCTGCCGACGAGTCCGAGGACCTTCCTCTTATTCTGTCTGCAAGCAAATGCCTGGACTTACTCCTTACTCTTCAGACCCCCGAGTTCCAAATGTATGCCCCATATTTGCATGTTATATCCTGTCTCGAATCCGCTGACGCATGCGTCCCAGGCATCAATGGATGTTCGTGACTGACACGGTGGATGCGGTGTTCCGCCCAGATGACTGGAACCCCGAAGCCATGTTTGATCAACTCGCAGAGATCGTGGGCAGCCTTCCCATCCCAGACCCGCAGGTGAGTTGTTACGCACGCTCTAACCCGCATTTCACTTGACGCGCCCACGCCTTCATTGTTACGCCATCCTAGGAGCGCACACGATCCAAGAACGGGCATGTCGCGTTTCCGTCCGTCTCCGCTTCCGTCAGCTTCCCGTCGACCGTGGAGACGCAGTCGATGCGGCGACCGATGCTGAACACGTTGCGACAGATTGACTCTGTCCGGGATTTGAGACCCTTTTTCTCGCACGTGAGTATCTCGACGTATGAGAGTGTGTACGCCAGTGGGGGAAATATCGACTTGGAGGCCGTGGAACAAGGATTGTTGGACGATATGTTTGATGGTCGATGATCAAGGACTAGAGACTCTTTTTTGATTTGATTTTACGTCCATCCCAGTTTACTTTGGCTATATACATGTTTCTTATGATACTAGCAACTGTGACTATCTGTGAGCAACGCCGTACAACGAGACGCTCTCATCTAAAGGCATGACCACGACTTGGAGGATGCCCTCCAAGACTGGCGAGAGGCTAAGACAACAACGATCTCGAGACTCTTTAAGCTATAGAACTCCAAACTTGTGACTGTACTACCACTACTCCCGAGATGAATCTGCCGTGCGGGAACCCACCTTTTCTGCCATTTGTTTGCTACATGTTCCTTTCGTCATTCATGATCGTGGAACGCAAGGTGCGAGGAACATGCTGAAATAGCTAGTTGGAGATGGCAAGCACGAGTGGAGCACAACAGACTGTGAGGGGTATAGCAATGTGTGCGACGTTCAGATTATAAAAGAAACGTCCGACAGGCGAGTAGTATCACGATTAGAAATCGCCCCAACTACGACGGAATTTGTACTGCACGCGTTCCTAGGTAGTCAGCGGTCGATCTAGCACCTCGGTCAGGCCAGAGCACGCTCTCATACCTTGTATGGTACATTTCTCCTGTTCGAGGCAGAAAAGGGCGACAGATGAGCCTACGACGGTCCCTACTCAGAGTACGACAACCGACCTCATCTTCTCGGCTGGCGTCTTGGGCTGCTTGTAGCCCTGTTCGCCAGTGCCCCACTCGGACAGGTTCTCCTTCTCCTTTTCGGCGCCCTTGTACTTGTCTGCGGGGTCTTGCTTGGGCGTGCCTCGCACTATCTTGGGTCGCCCCGGTGACGGCGACTCTGGCTTCTCCACGATCGCTTCCTCGTGCGCCCGCAAGGCTTCCTGGACGGTGATGCCCTGATACTTGGCCTCACGTTCGGCTTCGACGAGCTCGATGGCCTCATGGTGTGCGAAATGCTCAATGTCTTCGGGGTGATTGTACGACTCGTCCGTCTGCGTCTCGGGCGTCGCGTGGTATTGTTCTGCGATTCGAAAACGAAAGCGCCGAAAAAGGGCGCGTCGCGTCGTCAAGCGTTGTACACACATTTCACACACACACACACGGGCGGAGGGTTGGGCCCGTGCCAGGTGGGGAAAAATAAAAAAAAAAAAAGACGCACCTTCGTGATGGAGGAAGAATTCTGTACAAAGAGGAAGCGTTCGTGAGCGTTTCCCGCCCGAGCGCGGGACCGATGAAGAAAGAAAAAAAAGACGCACCGCTTTCGACGTCATAGTGGTGCCCCTCGGCACCGATGTCGTCAAAGGACGGAAGGCCCTCGAACCCGGCGGTCTCGAACTCCTCGGGCGTCACCTTGCCGTCCCCGCTCTTGTCCATCACCTTCAGGACGGTGTCCACGACGTGATCCGCTTTTTTCTGGTGTTCGATTTCGTCCTGGGCGGAAAAGACGCGGGGATATGGCAAGTATGCGCGAACGAGAGAGGGGAGTTACCTTGGATTTCTTTTGGGAATAAACATGGTGAACGCCATATATGGCCTCTATCTCTTCGCGATCCCACACCCCGTCTCTGTACGGCCCAACAACACACGGGGAGAATGATGATAAAAAAGACGAGCGGTGGGGGCAACACGGGGCTTACCGGTTCAGGTCGTGCAGCTGGAAGAAGCTCCCGAGGTCAAACGAATCGCTGGGAATTCAGAGTGGGTGTGCTCAGCGCCGCGGGCGTACGAGCAGAAGAAAAAGGAGATTGGATACATACATGTGGTGCTCGGAAGCCATCTGCGGAAGACGTCAGAAGATGCGTGCCCGAAATCGGAGCGGAGACGTACATGGCGGACGGCGTAGTCGGCTGTTTTGGCGTTCTCTGCGGTGTCATGGCCGTGGTCGCCGTGGGCGGTGACGAGGACTGCAGAGAGGAGGATTGCTGCAAAGGGCTGCATCGAGTCGCGGGGTGAGCGGCAGCCTGGCTTGGCTCGGGGTGAGGCAGGCCATGTTATTGATCCCGCGACCCAACGGACCCCGATCACCGCTGGCACCGCCAATAAATATGGACTACGTTATTGTCTATCACGAGGTCTTATGTCCCAGCGAGCCGATCCCACAACTTGTACCCTGCCGCACTCGTTCTCACCGCGCGCGCCTGACGACCCCGTCCGTCAATGCCTCCAGTGCATCCCTGGCCTCGCTCGGGGGGAGCACCCCAAGAACTTCCCTCGCCTTTTCAGCATATGCTTGTGCGAGATCACGTGTGCGAGAGACACCAGAAGACGCATGAATCAGCGACAGAGCCTATCAGAGTTCGGGTGGGAACATCGTTCACAAAAGAGAACAGGAAAGGCTCACTCGTTCGACATCCCCATCATGTTTGAACTTGCGAGCAATCAGGGGCTCTAGCTCGGGGTACTCTTCCGCAGCGTACAGCACTGGGCCGGTCGCAAGACCTAGACGAAGATCGGCCCCCGAGCCTGGCTTGCCGATCGCTGCCGAGGACGAGAAATCGAGAATATCGTCGACAAGCTGGAAGAACGCGTCAGTTCAGAGAGGGGCGGGGGACGCGACAGACGACCCACTTGGAACGCGATGCCGACGTTTCGGCCGTAAGCGTACGCGACCTCCTTCCAGATCTCGCCCTCTGTGCACCCCCCGAGAACGACGGCAGCGCGTGCACCCTTTGCCATGAGCGATGCCGTCTTGAAGTACGTCTTCTTGAGGTACGTGTTCCACCTGTCCGGGCAAGGCGCTTCTGCGTGCGCGGGCTCTGCATGCAGACTGGACATGTCGATCTCACCCGACGCGGACAATTCTGACGGGGTCCGTCCGCCCGTCCCTCTCATCTGCAGAATCTCGCCTTCGACCAAGTTGGCGATCACGCTCGCGATCAACTCGACCACTTCGGCGTCGCCGAGTCTCGACAGTGCCGCACTCGCTCTCCCAAGCAAAAAGTCGCCCCCGAGGACAGTGAGTTTGTTGCCAAACGCGGCTGGCGCAGAGGGCGCGCCACGCCGGAGGCCCGACGTGTCGATGACGTCGTCGTGGAGAAGAGATGCGACGTGTATCATTTCGACTATCTGGGCGAGCCGGAGTTGGGTGGGCAGGAGAGTGTGCGCTAGCCGGGGCAATGCGACGGCAGAGTCGGCGCAGAGGGACGGGGGCGGTGAAGGGTAGGTGTCCGCTGGGGGAGGCCGGAGGTCAAAGGGCGAGTCGAAGGAGGCGGTGTGGTCTGGCATGGAGGGATTGAAGTCGTTGAGCACGTCTGGACGCGAGAGCGGGGCGTCGAGCTGCTCGGCGCTGAGACGAGAGTGCTCCGCAGACCAGAGCTTGAGGGGGAAACGGGAGCCGAGCCCATTCGTTGCGCGGGAGAAGAGGAGGACGAAGAGGGGGCGGAGTTGCTTCGAGGGCTGGTGGAAGTAGTACGACGCGATCTGGGAGAGTGTCGGGTGGGACGAGCCAAGGAGGCTGAGGAGCGTGGAGCGGACGCGGGCCATCTCGGCTTTGAGCAGGGCGTGCGGGTCGACCGCCGCCGAGGACGGCGAGGGCGATGCGGGGCGGGCATGCGACGACGCGGGGGGGGTCGCGAGCGCGCTCACGGACTGGGGACGGGCATGGCGGGGGAGGCGGGGGAGGCGGGGGGGCGCGAGGGCGGGGCGGGACAGACGGACTGTGCTGAGCCACGCCGACATCGTCGCCGTCAAAACGATGCGACGCGCTTTTTTTTCCCGCGGATGGAATTACTCGACAAACAGCTACTTGGAATCCGTCACCGGTTCAGCCCCCGCCCGGGCGACGTCGCCGTGCTCCGCGTCCGGCTCTTGCTCCCGTTCGCAGAGCCCGTCGGCGTCGTCGCTGTCGGGCCCATCGTCCCCCGATGTCTGTTCACCGACGGCGCGAGGAACGTCGCCAGCTTCCCCGCCTGTCGGTCGCTCAGCGCCGGCACCGGGACCGTATCGTAGCACACGTGCCTTGGTCCGCATCGCATCCCAGTCCGCCTCCAGCGACCCGTTCACCGCGAGCAACAACAGCGGCTCCTCTCCACACGCCCTTTCTTCCACGGCGAGGACGAGAATCCGTCCGAGCTGAGTAGCACAAGTAGTACCAGTAGAGTATCCATCGCCAATAGAACACCCACCTCGCTCTCGACCATCGCCTCCCCCTCTCCCTTTGTTTCCGCCCACGCCTCCGCACCGAGCCCGGCCGCCATCCTGACTTCGTCCTTGGACCTCTGCGGGGCTGATCCCGCGCTGACAACACTGCCTGGCTTAGAACCCTGTGGCGTGTTGGGGCGCGACGATCCATTCGACTTGACAGAGCTTGGGCTCGACGGCGCTTCGCCAGGTCCCGGGGTGGCGGGATCGCAGATGCCCGGCTGCGATCCGGGCACCAACGTCCCTATCGCAGTCTCTGCGTTCGTCTGGGAAGCGTACGACACCAGCGCGCCTTCGGGAGTGAGCAACAGCGCGGTGTGTATCGACGGCGGGGAGAGTAATTGGGACAGGTACGTGTGCAGAGCGGGGAGGACGAGCATCGTGCTAGCTGGTCGGGATCAGGTCTCGTTGCCACATGCGCAGGAGAACACCAGTACATTCCCCGGGCCGGGCAGATGAGCGCTACGAAAACAAGTCGGCGAGCCAACGCATCCAAATACCAAACGCATAAAGAAACAAATATTAAGAAAGGCGCGTCGGCACGCCCTACTCGCTGCGGAAGCGTGACAGAATGGGGCAGCCCAGCTCCAGAGATGCCAGACTCCCAGTACAACCCACCAGTGTCCTCCACATACTACACCAAGCCTTCCATCTCGCTCGCTCAATGCTCAGATTTTGGACCAGACAGACGCTACATCTACTTGCGCCTCTTGACATTGCTCTCCTCCTTTTTCTCTCCACCCGCAGGAGCAACAGGCGCCTTCTCTTCCTTCTTGTCGTCCGACGTAGGTGCATCCGTCTTCTTCGGATGTGATTTCGGGATGGGCTGCTGCCCAGCGCCAACCAAGCCAAACAACACACCCAACAACCCAAAGAGCGTAAGAATAGCCCCAGCCAATCCAGCCGCGGTCTCGGGATGGGATTTGACAGCAGAAACGGGGTCTTCACGAACATCGTCGAAGAATACACCAATCTTGGCACGCAGGAACCCAGCAGGGTCTGCGGTAAAGGCCGGGATCTCCTCGTCCTTGTCAACATCTACAGTTGCCTTCGCGGCCTCCTCGAGGGAGTGTTTAATTCCCCATGTCTCGGCGCGCAAAACTTCTGCATCTGCCACGGAATGCCCGACATAGATGTTATCAAACAGGATGTCCTCCGTCATGGTCCAAAGCTCGATACCGATACCGCCCTACACTAGACTTTAGCACAAGAATAGGAAGGGAAACACAGCGACTCACAATTGTGTTGAGCTGTTTGACAGGCTCGAGATCCTCAAAGTAGCCCGGGTTAGAAATCTTACGAGGTGCCCATTCGCCCTTGTATGCTGGGTTGTCGATCATGGGTGCATACCACTTGCCCTTGTATTTGGGATTAGCCTTGAAAGGACTGTAGAAATGTCCTCGCCGGTCAATTTAGAGTACAAGTACCGGTCAAGTGTCACGCACCGCTTCCATTCCCCACACCCAGGTGCCTCATCACACGCAGGATTGCGGATGGTGGGTGCGATCCAATCGCCGTCTTCCTCGTCATCCCATTCCTCGGGCTTCTCAGCATCTAAATGGCTATTAGGTTCATTACACCTCCTCCAACCTCATTCTCACCAGGATCAGGAATAGTGTCGGGCTCATCGTCGAGCCAGCCTGAAGGCTTGACAGCATCCTCGTCTGAGATCTCATAGGGTTCGCTCTCATCCCAATCATCAGGCTAATCGTTCAATAATGACTCAGCAACACCAGAAAAGGGATCAGAACCGTACTCACCTTGACGGCCTCAGGATCAGGGATTTTCTTCGTGTCTACCCAATCTGCGGGCTTCAAGTCCGCGGGATCATCAACTTCCTTGGGAGGGTTGACAGGAGGCGTAAAGTCCTCAAGGAGATTGCCCGACTTTTCTACCTTTCCGTTGAACTGCACCTCGTACGTGTTATCGGGACTGTATCTTGGTTAGCAACTGGAGTGCAACATTCTCGAGAACCGACTCACTTGACGACGAGGGTGTAGACATTGGTGTCCTTGCCAAAGCTTGGCTTAGGAGGGACAGTGAGGTGCTTTTCTTCGTACTCGCCAGTGACAGGATTCTTGTGGCGGAAGATGAAGTGAAGCTATGGCATGCCGGCATCAGCATGCTAGATCAGTGTGTGCAGGACTGAAACACCCACCTTGTTACCCGGACAGGTCAGGTCGGGGCCAAACATGACCACCCAGGGGGTAGTGTCGGAGAACTCCTTCCCGCTCGTCTGGAAGCCATCCTCAAGCAACTTGATGTAACCACCACCACAATTTCCACCCTTTTGGTACTGCACTTCGTACTGGACCACAAGAGGCTTGTCCTTGAAGTTCACAGGGGAAGTAAAAGGGGCAGAGATGGCGTGGTGTGCGGCCTTGGACTTGGCAACGAGGGCCTTCTTGCCACCAATGAGTGGTGTTTGGGGGTCCTCGACCTTCCACTGGCCAACATACGAGAAGGTCTCGCCGCCAACGGGAGTCTTTTTGGTAGCTTCGGAAGGTGTCCAGCGTTCAGACCAGTCGTCAGTGAACTGTTCGACAAACGGGGCGGTGACTTCCGTCGCCTAAATGGAGGGGTGAGCGCATGATCATGGACGCGCGCGCACGGACATTGGACGACGCGAGCACGGTAAACATACCTTGAAGACGGGTTGGTCGTCAGCGGCGTTTGCACCAGCAGCGGCGGCGACGATGGCAACAGAGAGCGCTACGCTTCGCATCGCGATAATACGAAGGACCAGGAAAAGTCAAGACGGAAGGAAAACGGTTGAGTAAACGAGCGAGCAGAGAAATGTAGGCGAGCAAGGTCGGCGTGACGCTCTAAATGCTGCCCGGTTAGCGACGCCACGTATACTCTCTCACGCCCAATCACGCCGCCACGTTCGACCTGTGTGTTCCACGTGCTGACATACATTCCTAGCTACATCCTACAGTCGTACCACCTCTATCCAAGCAGATCAGCGTGTCCCGAAGCCGATAGAGCGAGCTGTCGTTCGTAGTGAGCATGTATGCCGCGCAGTTCCACGACACACGCACCACAAACTCGTCGTCCAGGTATTTGGACACCGCTATTTGGTCCCCAAGCCCTTTGCGCCGCCGTGTCTTCAATACGAGGTCCCTCGCGAGCGCTTGCCCAGAAGCAGGCTCCAGTGGTCTAAGCTTGATGCTCGTGTCCGTCGGATCGCCTGCGACGCTTTGCTTAACATAGCCGTCATTCCGTCCCGTGTCGGACTACTCACCGGGAACAATAGACCAGTGGTCAAACACCTGCGAACAAAACGCCTGTCCCTGCGTCGCCGTACGCAAGTCCGTCTCGAACCCGTTTGCGTCAATAACAGGGATAAGTGCCTTTACGGTATACAATGGCGATCCTGCCTTGGGCGTATCCTGTGTGACGTGCCCTCTCCGCCTGGCAAGCACCGTATACACGGCAGAAATACAATCCGCAGGCGCTTGCACCTCTACATAGTATATAGGCTCCATCAGGCGCGGTGTAGCCTGTAGGATACGTCGATCGACAAAGTGCGGCGTAGAGGGCAGGAGGGGCTCACCATTAGGAATGAAGAGTAGCAGACGCGCCGCGCGGTAGGCACTATTTGTCCACCACCACGGAAGATCGGTTCCTGCGCCAGGCTGGCGTCTAGAATCCGGAACTTGACATTCCGCATCGCTGTCACAGGTCTGCTAGTCAGGCATTCCATTATAGAAAACACCATGACTTACGCTCATCACATAGTGGGCCTTCTCGCGCACCCCACTGGAATCCTTGCTTGACGTATTCCTTGACCGATCCCAGTAGCTTTTTGTCTACCTGAAACAAGGGTCGGCAATGCGGTTCGGATAGACATAGAAGGGAACATGGGCTACCTGCGAGGGTAGTGTATCGTCCAACAGGATGTTCGCTCCGCTGTCTTCGGGTCCAAACGCCCATATCGACCTCGAGGCTAGCAGATCCCACTGATATTTCTCCTGGAAGAATGTTCCTCGTTCTTTGGGGGTCATCCTCATCGTCACCCTGCCGCGCTCAATGTCTTCGGCTATTCCTTTTTCGAGCGGCTCTGCGATCATTGTAATCTTGTTTCTGATCTCCTCGTCAGCCAAATTAATGAAGGATCGCCCCCTTCACAACCCACTTTTTATTTGGTGTATCGGCGTAACATTTTAGTGCACTCGTTTCCAATACCGTTTCGGAAAACTTTGTGACAGGATCGGAGACCTTGATCTCGATTTCCGAGAATAGCTTCCTAAGGTCGTGCATGACACAATCCAAATATAGTTCCCCTGTACCAATGAGCACGTGCTCACCACTCTCCTCGACTTTGGTGGTGGCGAGAGGGTAGGATTTGTTAATACTTCGCAGACCTGACAGCATCTTGGGAAGCTCGGAAGGTGCAATAGGTTCAATAGCTATCTTGAGAACCGATTCGGTCATATGCCTGATAGGCCGGAAGATGTACAGGTCCTCCTCAGTATCGAGGGAGGCAAGCGTAGCAGTTTTGGAGATAGATGCATCCACACCACCAACGAGGACGAGGTTGCCAGCGGGAACCTCGTCTGTTGCGACAAAATATCTGGAAGGAAACTGTAAAAATGAAAATATCGCACGAGCAAAACACCCCTCACCTCGATTCATTTATCCAAAGTCCTTCGACTGTGGCTTTTATCATATCTTCTTCGTCCTCCGGCGAGTATCCCTCACCCAAAACTTTGACCTGCGTATCTTTTCGTAGCGTTCCACTCAAAACACGACCGAATGCTCTGAAGGACTGCGCGTCTGTCGTGTGGTAGAGCTTAGTTATTTGGACCATCAAAGGTCCCTCTGCGTCGCAGGCTTTCATAGACGTAGCAAGTTCCGAGGTCTGTGGACCCGTATACGTCCGCTCTACTTTGCTGGGTGACCCAGCCACTGGGGATGGGATATGCTCTACGATCATATCCACCAGCCCTGCTGCACGTCCAAAGAATTGGTCAAGAACGACTTTGAGCAGTGGTCGGACATCCATTTTGTACATCACGGGTTTCAGTGTGATGTGGAGGGACGCGAGCGTTTGCTTGAGGTCATCTGTCTCCTCGCTAAGTACATGACTGTAAAGCTTGTACAGAGGATCCAGGATAAAATGAACGAATGTTCGAGACTGTTCGGGGTCGGAAGCTTTACGGGTAAATTTTCGCGTTTCCGTGTTGAAGTAGATGTCTCCCCAGAGGCGATCGGCGAAAGCAGATACGTCGAGGGAGCCGTAGGTATCTGCATACATCTGGGCGAACGACCGGAGAGTAAAGCACCAGGCCATGTCTGTACTTCCGAAAGCGACGTTGCCATTCTCAGGGCTGAGGCGTAACTCGGGATCTGGATCGATACCACTGTTGAGTGTAACCAGTGAGGGCGGTATTTCTGGACGTGGAGCCGTACCAACCTAATGAATGTATTGATCTCCTCGACTGTATGTTTGATTTTGTAGTAGGCGTCAGCAGGCTTGATTCGCAACTCAAGTATGAGTCGGTCAATTTTGTTCACCAGGAGCGTGATTTTGATACCCTCTTGGAGGGCATGACGTATAATACCCTCAGTGCCAACCATCATCTGTGCCCGACATCAGATTATTAACAGGCGCGACTGTGTGAGACAGACCCCCTCAACAACGTCGACCACCAGTAAAACCCCATCAACCAGCCGCATTGTTGACGCGACTTCGTCGACAAAATTCACGTGTCCAGGCGTATCAATGAAGTGCAATAGATGTGATTTGCCGGTGGTAGTTGACAGAATCAACGACATTGGTGACGACTTGATCGAGATGCCACGCTCACGCGACAGGACATGGGTGTCAGTGTATTTTAACTGGGGAACGAGAAGTGTAAACCAAAGCCACTCGGGAAAACTGACTCACAAACCGGATTATCCGCGTCCCAGATGAGCTTATGTGTTTCGAGCACCAACATGTCCATAAGTGCCGTCTTGCCGTGATGCAAGTGGCCAACTATCGCGACATTCCGCACCATCTCAGGGAAAGACATCATGCTTAACAGGAACCTGACACGATGATCGAATAAGAACCAGCAGAGATTCGGGAGCATGCCACGCACCCCTTGTCAAAGCGCGTCCGGGGCATATCTTTCTCTTCTACCGTCCATTTTCGTACTTTGATGGGCGCGATGATTGGTTCTGAAAGCGGTTGTGCGTCTTCCTCCTGCACAAGAGCCTCCACGCCCGATCCATACACATCTTCAGCGGAAGGATAATATTGCTTGTCTTCGTGCAGAATGACAGCATTGTGCACGGGCTCTGGTTTCCATGTCGAGTTCGGTATCCTCGTTTAACCGTCGGGACGCACTCACCCTCCACCTCCATGAGTGCACCGGCTTCCTCGGTCTCCATTGGCTCCTCTTCGTAGCCTTCGAGAGCAGGTGCAGTTTCGTGTCGTGCAGGCCCGCCAAAGCTGGTCTGCATCGCTTCCTCTTCTTCATCTTCAGAGGCCAAGTCCGCCCCAATGTAGTTACCGAACTCGTCATAGTCCTCGAACGAAACCATGGTCAACGATCGAAAGTGGGGTTGCCGTATTCGCGCCCGTGAGCGTTGGACGCGTAAAAGTGGAAGAGAATAAATTTCGAACTCCGGGCTATTAGTAGGGAGCCTTTGCATGGTCGCGAAACCACCTTGATGACCATCATCCGATCATAAATCTTTGGGCCATGTCTACGCTGTCCGACGAAACGCTGAGAAAGGTGCATCTCTCCGCGTGTCTACACCACACCCTGGTTTCACCCGCCGCCAAAGATCCTAGTCCAAATTCAACAAACCGCAGTGCAATCACAGCGCGCTTTGAACTTGGCAAGACAGCAGTGTGCTGCCAAGGAGCGCGAACGTCGCATCGTCCAGCTGACCATCGGTGAAATAGCGTCCATTGAAGGAGATGTCAACCTGTACAAAGGCGTAGGCAAAATGTCAGCCGACCATCACGAGTCTGGACGACGAGCGCTAACCGGTTAACCAGGTTTATGATGGTGCCTAAGAAAGCCATGGATCAACAACTGAAGAACCAGGAGAAAGAATTAACAGACGATATCAGTAATCTTAACAAAAAGGTGACCCTGAACGTCCTGATTCAATAATCGGTTGATTAAAACATGCTTGTCCTTCAGTCCAAGTTTCTTGAGAAGCAGTTTAATGATGCCCAAGCTCAGTTACGTGACATCGTAGGTGCATCACGTCGTTCATGTAGGTTGGTGGCTGACCGTTTCTAATAGTTCCATCATAGCCCCAAACAATAGTAGACTGTTTAATTCCTGCTATCTCAATACAAATGCTTGAGAATCAGTGCGCCTAAACTGATCGAATCTCATAGTCGGAGTGGCATAATGCTATGATCGAGCATACTAATCATACAGATGCATACATAGGTCATGGTGTGTGGACCCTTTTCCGCGAGGAATCCACTAGGGAAGCTAGACAGGCGAGCGTTACAAGATGGCTGAGCTGCAGTCAATGATACGCCAGAGCACGCCACGGCGCCTGCTCCACAGGAAACGTGTAGGCATTGGCGCCGGTCTCCCAGTTTCTGGTTACGAACCATTGCACTTCCCTGAAAATAGCGCATTCATCCTTATGGGCCGCCCATCCGTTTGCCTGGCATGCCTAATGTAATATATCGTCACCCCCGTGTCAGCTAACTGATTTGGACGAACTTGCCTTGGAACAGTACCACACGGTTTTGCATCGCGCGCATTTCTTCACGTTCATATCCACTCTCCCACAACCCTCGCACCTCCCAATCCTACCCTTTTCAAAGATGTTCCTGCTCGTTCTGAGCATTGCTTCCAGTGTGTAAGGGAACACCTTTACGCGTGCAGACTCTTCCAGCCTCAAACCAGGTGGGCTGAAGGCGAAAGTGTGTTGGGTGGCATAAAGCACCGCAATGGTGTTCCCCGGTTTGCAAAGTGGCTGGAATGCGGCGCCGCGATCATCGGTATGGAACGCAACCATGATTTTGCGTCCTTTCCTGTCCTCTACCTCCAGCATGAGACGCACTGTAACATCGCTACTGACCACCCGACCGAGGAAGCACCAGTGCTTTCGCGGTTTGGCGGACGAGAAGTACGTGTTGTTTATCTCGCCTTCATCAGGAAGGCTAAGAAATGCAGGGAAGGTATTGGGGTTGTTGAGGTCGGAGGTGGATAGAGGTACCATTAATGAGTTGTCCTGCTGTGTGAAGGCCTGTTGTTGATATACTCTCCTTCTGCGTTATATATAGGCCTGGATCGTGCGATGGAGTCCCTTAGCGCCGTACATGAGGCGAGGTCCATTTCAGGGTGACGCGGCGTGCTCGTGCGCAAACTCCCCATACTGTCAGGCGCTGGCCAAACTGCAGCTGGCTGCCGTGCCGTGATCCCCCTACACTGCGTTAAGGTTTCCGGGAAGTTGTGGTGTGCGCTATTTGCTGTCAGACGCCCTCTTTAGCCATCGTCTCAGCCCCTGCATTGAGGGAGGCGCTGATCGGACCCCGAACACTCCGAGGCGTGTGCGGCATTGATGAGCGCCTAATGTCGAAAAAGGATGCCGGTTGTTTGAGCCGCACGGCGAGATCCGCACGCACCTGAATGCGTGCGATGGATTCCACCGGGCCGTCCTTCAGACTAATACGAACGTGCTGGGGTGCATTCCTTGACCGAAGCCTTCCATTCCTGCAAGGCCCGACCAGGTGCCTCATGCATGCCTGCGAGGGCAAGGACAAAGCAAAACATTCTATAGATCAGCTAGCGGAGATCCCAAACAGTGGCACGTACCAGTAGTGATGTGCAAAGTTGACCCACAAGTACGACATGGGTGTTTCAAGTAAGTAATTATGGTCTAGGGCGTACGTTAATTCTTTGGTCAAGGTCGGCATCCTGATATGGTCCCAAGTCCGAGGTTCACACGGACTATCACTGACTCATCGCCCGTCCGCGTGTGCCCGGGTACTTGAGTGAACGACAGGCTGTTGCCGGTGCTTCTCCATCTTCCTTGTGGTGAGTTCGGTTCCAACGAGACGTTCGTACCGTTTTGATTGTCTTGGCCACGTCAGCCATGTTACAACGTGTCGGTCCAACCAGGATTCCGGCATGTTCTCCCCGGGACTCCGACGAGCCTGGAGATGAGCTCAAACTGCCCAAGACGCCTTCCTTGGCCATTGTGATTGCCTACAACATGATGATGCAGGTACGCATTGCGCTGTATCAGTACATGGCTCCTCAATGGCTCGTGCTCCAAAGCTTTCGTTCTTCGTCATTATCTCCTCTTCGAGCAAATATGCTGGATACCTGGGTGGAAGTGCGACCTTTTCTGGGATCGTTATCGGTATACCCACCCTGTTCAGTGGTATAGCACTCATTCCAATGACGAGGCATGACAGAGGTAGATCACATCCGTCTTTGTTTTCATGGTCGAAATCTGTGTTGATCCATGTGTAGGACGGTACTCCACGGCATTGCATATAGGTTGCTTTACGGCCATCCTGGGCCACGTCGCGTACGCGATAGCATACCGTGCCGATTTCTTGTACCTGATCCTCATCGGACGATGTTTGAACGGCGTCTCATTTTCGGGTTTCATGTACTGCAAACGATACTGCACGGATCCTTTGCTTGTTGGAATTCGCCGTCGGACGATGCTTTGCAGCTGGCTGGTGATCGGGCAAGCCTTGGGAATGTCTCTCGGCCCGTTTCTCGGCGGTCTGTTGTACAAGGTTGGATTCCAAAGCGCGATATTCAACGGATATACCAGCCCTGGGTGGATCATGGCTTGCTGCTACGTCGTCTTCTGGTTCATTGTGGCTAGATATTTCGAGGATGTATCCACGACGGAAATGAGGACAGAGCTTCAGGAAGTGACACCGCCCGCGCTCGCCGTCGAAGAAGGGAACCCAGTCGAAGACCAGACTTCTGCCCACACCCGCCGCTCCCCGCTGCCATTAGAAGAATCGTTTGCCGCCCAATTACTCCAGGTCACACGCCCGCAATGGGGCGTCATTATCTGCATGTGTTGGTTTTCCATGCTTTGCTTCTTCGTCCTCGGGTCCTGGGAGGCAAACCTCCCCGTTTTCGGTGCTGCAACGCCTACCCTCAACTGGTCGCCCTTTGCGGCGGGAAATTTCATAGCGCTCGGCGGAATCACCGCGTTCCCATTCTTCCTCGCGAGCATGCTGTTTGCACGTCACATCCAAGATCGACATTTACTTGCTTTTGGGACCTGCCTTGGTCTCTGTGGGCTTCTGGTCTTCATTTCGCTTCTAGCCACCAGAAAAGTTGTGTATGGCTCGCTGTTTGCATGCTGGTGGCCCATTGCCCTGGGCTTCAATCTCGCCACAACTGTGACGCTCAGTCTCTTGAGCAAACAGCTCCCTCCTGAATGGAATAGGCGGACTTCCATGGTGATTCAATACTCGAATTATCTTGGCCGACTGACTGGCGCTATCTGGGGTGGATCTGGCGTCACCGTTGGCATGTTGAATTTCGTGGGGTTGGAGATAGGGCTCGTCGGCATAGGGGGGGTTCTCTTTACGACACTTTGGAGAAATCTCAAGACAAAGACCGGTTAGCTCTCTTCGATGTTCTCCGTTGCAAGTGGGTGCCAGCCTCGTGTGTTCTTCCTCCGACTTGTAATATGATGTTTCTTCTGCATGATTACTTTTTTGTGCTCCTGCATGGGAAAGTGAAGCGGACATCGGTGGAAAATTCAATGAAGGTGATCCACGCACGCTGCATGCGGACAATGTAAACTACGCTATCCCGCGGAAGACATGCATACGTGTGCCCAAGGGTTTGGCGTCAGTCACCCCTGTCCTCCTACGAGCATATAAGAGATGGAAAGTGTGTCCGTAGGGACGGCGAGACTGGGGTCCGGAGGCGTCTACTGTCCCGGAGGATGAGCACGGTTGGCCCTCATCGTGTCATGATTCCCAGACTTGTTTCTGAATGGGAGGTACGCAGTATGGAGCTCACACGTGTTATTCAGGGGTGATGGGATTGTCATACTTGACTTGATATGGTCGGCGTTCAATGATAGGCGCCAACATGGAGTGTGATTTTTCCTAGCAAATCGATCATCGATAAGACTCGGAAGATGCGATGACAGGCAGCTAAACGGCGTGGTGTTAAGGGGACGCTAGGACGCCCACATCGGGGTACTCACATGACTCAATGGCATGGCTTCGATGACGCGATGGCCCCATCACGATAAGCACCGGGCCTTTGGCGGCAGATAAACACTGCTTCATGACCCACCAAGGCGATGTAGACCTCTGTGCCTCATTGGCACCCTGTTGCTGTACAATCTGTAAGCATGCGCACTCATCGGACCACCTGTAATTGTACGCCATCAGAAGGAGGGACGGTGCGGTGATTTAAGTAATGTGGCAGCCTCCCGACAGAACAGGGTCGACAGCAGCCATGATGTGGCCAATGGAGCCAGCTTGCTGTATCGGCTGCACCGATACCGTCACGGTGACGCGCGACCAGCCGGAGCACCGACCATCCAGACGCCCACCAGTGTCACCGTTGGCCGTGCGAAGGAGCGCTTTCTTCTCGCACAGTACCAGCGCGTTTGGGCTTGCTAATTGGTGCACGATCTGGCGTTATCAACAACACCGCGTGGACAGCAATGAGGGAGATAATCTACATCCAAGCCGGCCCGCTCTCAAACTATACCGGAACACACTATTGGAACACGCAGGAGAGTTATTTTGTCTACGATCAAGACGCCGGCGACTCTATCACCGACCACAACATCTCATTCAAAGAGGGGCGTGATGATCATGTACGTCCTCCATGCTTGTAGAGGTGCATCACCCACACCCAATTCACAGAATCAGTCCACCCTCTGCCCGAGGCTCCTTGCTTTTGATCATAAATGTGCTTTGCAATGTCCGAGTTTCTCTTCCCACCAACTGACGACCCTGCAAAGCAAATTTCGGGACACTTGCAAGGCGTCCGTATCAGACGGAAACGCTGACGTGGCCAACAACTTGGTGAGTTCATCAAGCTCCACGAGACGACAGCTCGTCCTTCCCGCCGTGATAGGCATGGAGGTGTTGTCCACCAGGAGCAAGGGCGGATACCCCGGAGCGAATATCATTCCCTTCTTGACATGGCGGGTATCGATGAACAAGCGGAGCCGGTCGCTGCAAAAATCAGATATTGGTCCGATTTTAGTCGTGTTTTTTTCGATCCAAAGTCGATTCATGCAGTTCCGGATACACCGGAACCTGTCGAAGGTGACTGGAGTGCCAGCTGTGAGGTTTTTTCGCGGTATGACGACGTATGCATTCCACTGCGGCTCGCAGCTCGTATCCGTGTACTTACCATAAGGGTCGGCCAAGGATGTCGAACTGATGGACGGGTCCCTTCGCCTCCTAATAGAGGATTGCAACAATTTCCAGGTGAACCGTCTGGTAAAAAGGATTGAACAGCAGCTCTGACTGCACAGGGGGTACAAACGATCCAAGACACATCGATTTTTGGTGGCTTTGCAAGCTCCTTGTTGTCCGCCTTTCGCGAGGAGCATCCGAAAGCCACATTAATGACATTTGCGTGTCTTGCAAGCATTAGCCCGCCGGATGCCAACCTTGGAGATGTGAGCCCTTACTCACAACTGATGCCATACATCCACCCACCGGCATTTCCTCTGGTCAACAGTCGCACCAGGTAATGCAGGTTCTCAATGACACCCTTTCATTACGGAGCGCCATCGAGTTTTGCGATTCGACCGTTCCAATTTTATCTCCTCCTTTCTGGCAAAATAATTGTTGGTTTGCTGGCCATCATATTGATGTCAGTTCCCACTCCCCTGTTACTTCTGAGGCTGGATGACAACCGTGATAGAGCAAATCGCTTTATCAATCTTCGGCGATTTTGTCAACTTACATGGAGACTGCAACTCTCCCGTTGAGGTAATGGTTACATGCATCCCTTGCGGCTTTATCGCTTAAGTGCTCCTCGAATAGGCTGAAGGGTGGCTTGGATGACCTCCAGACGATGGTTTCCCACCTAAACTGGAGGAAGTCATCTCCGTTGGCTATGCTTGGTGGCACATTGCGTCTGCATGGCCTCTCTGGCGGGAATTTCCAAGACATTCCAAGCTTGTCCCTTCCTTCCCAAGTTCATCCCCAGGGCTGGGAACTGTTCGCACGACGAGACATATCTCGCGGGTTCTCCCAGGACGAAGTGGCGTTGTACAATTCATGGAGCAAGACACATGAACTGAAAGAGCCGTTCTTCGTGTGGTATGCAGCTCCCGTGTTCACATGGTGCATGATCTCATGCTAAACTGGCACGTTGGGAAGGCACCATTTGCCGAGCTACCCCATTCCTACTTCCTTCCCTCCAATCCTTCCGGACGCTCGACCTAAAGCACTTGAGTTAATATCCTCGTTATCAACATCTGCGTCTACGGGAGGTCACCTATCTGGGTATGCCCGATTCGTGGAGGATGCAGCAAAGCGACGGGACAGCGCGCTCTTGGCAGTGGGGCTCGAGAACGACGAGGTGAAGGAACTGGTCAGTGCCTTGTGGGATACTGTAGACGAGTATGGTGAAATTGGCGGGTAGAGGTGGTTTGAGCGAGGGTATGGGCGAAGGCGAGGATTGATCGGTGTTGCTTCAAACACAGGAAGTAGACACCGCCGCTGAGCACGCGGTTAGTACGCCGTGGACCATGACAACCGTGATGCTACCAATACTTGCATCGAGCAGCCGGCACCCTCATTCTATCCTTGTCGGTGGACCACTGCAATGGCCTGATTTTACAGACATTCCTAGGCAATGTTCATCTTCCGCTACTCTCTGCTGAAAGGGGGCTGCAGCTGCCACAGACTTGGTCAATAAATTTCAAGGCCCATGCCCCTGAACTTGAAATGAACACCACTGTTGTGTTCATGGTGCCCATCACTCGACCACCACTGCCGACAGCAAGAGTCCACACACCCCTGGCAGTTCATTGATATCATGATGCACTGCTTACGGTGGGTTGTACACTCGCCACAAGCTAACTGACTTTACGACTAGCAACGAACACGTTTAATGCCGTACATTGCGGCGATCCGACGACGCGCGCGCCGGAACTTCTATTATTACCTACAGGCCCAGGGTCATGGAGCCGAACTAGCCTCGCTATCAACCTGGTCCTGCTTTGGTTCACCTTTGCCAGGATGCACACCGAGTTGGCAGCTGGCCAGATGGATGGGAAAGGCGTCGTGAACTCTTCCCATACCGACGGTCACATTGCTGGTGGCGAGGGCGCGCACGCGGGTACCCTTCGAGTCACTTCGATCGCCCAGACGCATTTGGGAAGCGCTGGGGTAGAGGTACTCCAAATACACGCGGAGGGGGTGCTCCCATCTACTCCATCAGGTGAAGTGCCTCCCGTTCCCCCGTCATTGGGGTCTACTATCGGTGATGCGGCGATATCGCAAGCGTTTGCTTCAGTCCCGAGTACTACCATTGGAGAGGCCATCCACGCCATTGAATCATCAACAGGGAACTCTGTGGCTCTCGTGGGCGCTGCAGCCAACGCTAGTGTGATTGAGGCTGCAGAGGACGTCAAGGACAGGGCACAGGCGGTAATACTGACACGATTACGCGCCGTCGTTTTCGTTTACGCTGCCAGGCTTCCTATCATCGGCTCGTACTTTTCTGGTCCAAAAAACGTCGGCGGACCTGATGTTGATACGCTCGCTACCGAGACAACACCCTTACTAGGTGCACTTAATGATCCCAAGGCCTTCGCAACGAAGCAAGCAGAAGGATTACTTCGTCGCCTGCTATCCCCCTTGTTGAGTCGTATTCCTGATGTCGACGCGCTGGATAATGTGGAATCGGACAATCATGGACCATTGTTCCAAACCTTTGTAGAGTGTTACGCCCTTGCGAGGGATGGTGGTGGATGGCTATTGTAAGTCTACGACTCTATACACGGTGTATGAAGCTGAGTGGCGTGGAAGCACCCATCTGCAAGAACATTCTCTCGTGATAGCACCTACGGTATCTTTGGGGCACTTGTCGACCACGGATCTTGCCGCGAGTACCGTCGGCACGGCGGTAACAAGTGTGACCGGATACAGCATCATCCAGGGATTCATCAGGTCAGTCGTCAACGTTCCAGCGACCAGAGTGCTTTACATATCAAGGTTTTCACTAGTTCATTGGACAAGGTCCTTGCTCACGCTCCAAACCGTCACGCCGCAAAGATTGCCTGCGCACAAGCGGCCGTCGTCACTGGTGTCGCCTTATTTGTAAGTGCAAGCCACTGGTCAATTCCAACATGACCACCCGTCTCATACCCCTTTCTTCAGCCAATCACGAACTTGTGGACTGTCCACTCTGCCACACTTTTGCAGCGACTCGGTCAACCGCCGGAGGTTGCTGCTCCCGCAAGCCAGTTCCTCCGGGTGACCGCTGCAGGTCTACCAGGATATGCGATTGGCGAAATAGCGAAGTATAACTCTCCCTCTTCCATTTGGGGTTGATGTTGACGCTCCTAATAGGCGATATTTGACATCTCAAGGTGAGTTGTAGTCTATAGCAACATCTATCCTCTAGTGACACCAACTCATTTGTGTAAAGGGCTCTCACACGTGCACACACGCATCCTTTCGGTCACTGCACCTCTAAACCTGCTTTTGAATTATCTTCTTGGTGAGCTGCTTCGTGTGGACTGTTTGACCGCCTACGTTGATACGTCATAGTCAATGGGCCGATACCTGCCCTTCGGTTGGGCTTCGCTGGAGCTCCGCTGTGCACCGTGCTGAGTCACAACGCACTTGCGGTTATGTTGGTCATTTACATTGTCCAGCGAGCAATGTGGGAAGAGATGGAATACCTTCGGGGACGGAACACCGTTCCCGACGAACCCCTCCGTGGAGATAGCAACTCTAGCCGTCCGACGGGCACCGAACCATCCCAGAATCATTCAGAGGTTGGATTCTTCACTGGTTTTAGAGCGCTAGTTCTTGCGGGTGCATCTGGTGTTTTGAAGAGCGCCTCTCAGCTTTGGTCAAAGGATTTCGGAGGAGGCGAGTGCCTAATTACCGGTTCGTTTCCTTCATTACTGACGGACATCACAGTGGTTGCAAGCATGTATGAATCTTGCACGTGCCTGTGGAGAACATTGCTGAGATATTTCCAGACTGGGTCCAGACGCTCTCGCCACACAGGCGGTCTTACTCACGACAGCCACGACGCTGTACCAGGCTCCAAAGGCGTTGAGTAATGCTTCCTCCGATCGGTAATGAACATGCGCCTATATTACGCCCGCTTGTGAAAGGCTGAGCTGGCCCCACTAGCATCAAAAAATGGTTGACAAAGGGCGACGTACAGCGCGCCAAGATCGCCGCTTCCGTCGCATTTTTCAGCACATTAGGAGGGGTCATCGTGATCAGGTTGACTGTCATGTCGCGGATCGCGGACCGCAAACACTGACACTTTTCCCAAGCAATATCCTTTTTGCGTCCGCGTCTTCTTGGGGAAAGTTGTTCAACAGTGACCCGGGTGAGTACGATAATTTGATCTTTCTCGTTCCCGGGTGACCAAGCGTCGTTTGGAAGTCATCATCGAGAAAGTGTCGACGCTGTTACCCGCCATAGCCCTCTTTCAGGCTGTTCATGGTATCGGAGCGTGGGTGGATAGCTCCCTCGGAGCGCTCGGAAAAGCGGCCGTGTTCCCCTCGCTGAACGCCAGGTGACCATCACATCTTCCTGCGCGCACTTGTCGAAAAAGGATCTGACACGTCGCATTCCCAGCGCAGATTACTTTTTAGGTTTGTCTGCTATCGCATCCGTCAGAGAGCTACGTCGGATACCTACGTTTGGTCGTTTATCTTTGCAGGTATTCCTCTTGGGGTATTTCTGGCCCTGCCGAGAGGATGGGGACTCGGTGGTTTATGGGTGGGCTTAAGCGCCAGTTTGGCTTACTCGTGCCTGGTGGCTGCGGTCGTCCTGGTGAGGAGCAACTGGCGAAACGCCGCAGGCGAGAGCAGGGCGAACATCGCCCAGGCCCAGCCTGCAGCCGAAGCGAGGGACACTGATGCCTCCGCGTGATTCATCACCACGCAACCTCTTTATAAGTAATGTATCTGTGGGCTTTGCTTCGTAACCGGTGCATATTTATCAGAATGTCGTGGAATGGCCATGGACGCATGATTGAATTGGGAATCGACTTGCGGTGTACACTGGACGACGGCAGATTACCTTGAGTTGTAAGCAATGATAAACCAAATGTGTTCTGGGACGATGCA
Organism: Boletellus emodensis; assembly: GCA_038089935.1. Taxonomy (NCBI): domain Eukaryota; kingdom Fungi; phylum Basidiomycota; class Agaricomycetes; order Boletales; family Boletaceae; genus Boletellus; species Boletellus emodensis. The sequence goes on from JBBPLU010000014.1 coordinate 116,581, forward strand.
AAAGTGTTCATCATGACGTGCAGGTATATGAGTGGAATAAAAAAAACGAGAGGGGGACGTGGAATCGAGCGACATGAAGCATGCATCAACGCCTGTGCGGTAGGCATCAAGGCTATAAAAGCGCGTTTCCTTCGTTACCGGATGCAACGAGTTGATGCCAGTCTTGACGCCAGCGGTGCATGTGTTCCCTCAGCCTCTTGTCGTCCAGGAGCTGTTCTATCCAAGACAAGAGTGCGTCATCGTCTTCGGGAACGAAGAAGGACGACAACAACGACAACACGGTCTCAAAGCTGGCCGAGTTTGACGTGATATGATCTGCACGGCTCGACACATCAAGATCACATCGACATGTTACAAGGGGACGAAAGGGGTTACCTCGATAAGCCCAAACGATAGCAACGGCGACGGCAACAAACACCTCATTTCCGTCGAGCAGGAACGCGTCCCATAAGCGCAACTGTGTCTGGAAAGGGACCGAATTGGCGAACAGCGTGATGTACCACTTGGTAGCATACGATGTCGTCGAGATCATATGCTTCCTAAAGGCGGCATAAACATCGGGCATTTTGAGCTGCATGATTCGCTCCTGGATGTAAATCGACTCCAAGAGGCCAGGGAAACCAGGAGAGAAAACCATATGCATGGCATAGGCGTCATGCAGGCGCGTAAGTGCCACATAAACCTTCTCTGGCTCAAAGTAGCAGAGAAGCGTGGCAGCTATTGGGCCCATTCCCTGGACATAGCCGCACTGTTCACAACGCAGGGAAAATGAATGGAGGACATGGAAAAGGGAACGTTGACTGGATACACGACATGAGCATAGATACGGTAGCAAGAGAGAGAGCGCTCACCCCAGACCATACCGTGTCCTGAACAAGACGTGGCCGCTAATCGTCCTCGGGACATCGAGATCGATTTGTATGTCGTAGCTTGACGGCTTCTCAATATCAAGTCGATAGCGTTCGCTCAAATTGACAACTTGGTCGTAGCCTGATTTGGAGAAGTTACTCATGAGCACCTCCCAGGCAGCGCTTCTCCACCGATCGGGTATGCCTTTGTATACTCGTCTGCGTAGCTTGTGTGCCTTTGACGGCTTTACGCCCCATGACACAGCGTTACCGCCGCAATCACGAAAAGAGACTTGCATCATTCTGCCCCACTTGGCTATTCGGCCAGCTTCCTTGGACGGAGATGATGGTGGCGGTAATGAAGTGACGGACATAGCCTGACTTGGTGCTGTCTTGGGCCCCGCGGTAACGGTAGAGAGGCGCCTAAGCAATGGCACTGACGGCAAGCAGACTAAGCGATCATGAGAAGGAACGGTGAAGAAACCATAACTACGGATAGGATGAGGAATGAAAGAATGTGCAGATGGTTCAGCTCACCGGTCCAGGCTAGCAAGCACGTTGACCTCTTCTGTAGGAAGATCGCGCGATTTCTCTACGGCACTGTCCAAAAGGGAATTGGCACGGAGGTCGCTTGCTCTGCTCGCACGTTGACGGGCACGGGTGCGTTCGACGCCGTCCTCGTAGCCGTCGCCTTTGACGCCAGTTGCGTCGAGGTGTGCGTATGTGCTGCGCACATGGAAGGAGTCCAGGTCTTCCCCTTCTGAAGGCACCAAGGACGTCTTGCTGGATGGAGGACTCAGCTTCGACTGTTGTCTGGTGGCCGTTGAAGAAGAGGGTGTTTGGGTGGCTTGTGGTGGGGCCAAGGATGGTGATGGTCTTGGTGGCAGGAAAGCCAAAGCAGGGTCTGGTAAGGGGGAGTCGGATCTCTTAAGAACAGATGGGGGACGACTATGGGGAGGAGTAGGAAGTGAATTGAGCTGCACGGATGGAGAAATGGGCTCTAAATCAGTCTGTGAAGTACACGAAGTGACGGTGCTCTTGGGACGGTTCTGGCCGGAGGAGACGCGTGGCGAGCGTGGAGGGTGGTCGAGGGTGTCTCCTGGTAGGGAAGACGTGCGAAGATAGCCCGGACGAGCGAAAGCATCAGAGAGGGAGGAGCGACGATTGTTCGCAGGGATGCTTTGCAGGGAGGGATGGTCAAGAACGGACGGACGATTAGCTGGGGTGTACGGTGTGGGCTGAAAGAAAGCGTTGTTGTAAGTGAAGCTGTCGCCGAGAGAAATGTCGAGTTCGCGCGAGGCAGACCAGCTGGCCCGTTGTTCGTCGGTGCCATACATCGAGTAGATGGAGAATATCGCGGTCTCGGTTGGGTCTGGGTCCACGACGGAGGACAGCATGTGCGGGCGAGACAGGGACGAGGAGGGTGTCGACATAAAAGAGTGGGAGTCTAATAAGAGTGTTGACTTGCATTGTCTCGAGCTACGGCCTCACTTGCTCGACTTTGCTCCTTACTTTGATACGCTACGCTGTGTACATCGCCTCGCACCGTGACTGCAACCCGTACACCGGTCGACTGGGTTGGCGAGCGCACTGCCTGTCCCCTCCCCGCATTCGGTTGACCTGTAGATCCACGATGTGGGAGCGGACCCTCCAGGACCTGATCCGAGGTCTCAGGGCGAACAAGAACGACGAGGCAAGGTTCATCGCACAGGCCAATGAAGAAATACGACGCGAGATCAAGAGCAAGGACATGGAACTCAAGGCTGGCGCAGTCATGAAGCTCACGTATGTACGTGTCTTCTCCTCTCCATCCATGCACGCCCTGCTCACCCCATCCTCCCCAGCTCGACATGCTCGGCTATGACATGTCCTGGGCCTCGTTCCACATCGTCGAGGTCATGTCGTCTGTCAAGATTCATCTCAAGACCGTCGGCTACCTCGCAGCCGCACAGTCGTTCAATGAAGACACTGACGTTCTCATGCTCACGACGAATCTCCTCAAGAAGGTGTGTTTTCCCTTCCTGCATCTTCCCCCTCTCTGTTCATGCTGCTAGGATCTGAGCTCCAATCCCGCCGATATCGCCGTTACGCTGAATGGTGTGTCCGACATCGTCACAGCTGACCTTGCACGAGATCTCAGTCCGGAACTAATCGCTATGCTTAACCATTCCCGACCCCACATTCGCAAGAGAGCCGTCCTCACCCTGTTTCGCGTCTGTGAGAAATATCCCGACGTCCTCCGTCAAAGCATTACTCGCATGCAGGAAAAGCTCGACGATTCGGATCCAGGTCGGTCCTCCCCAACTGCTACCCATGTTCTACATGTGTTCTTTCCTTAGGTGTTGTTTCTGCCACTATCAATGTCCTATGCGAACTTGCCCGAAGAAACCCCCAGGACTACCTACCATTAGCACCGCAACTCTTTCACTTGCTCACTACATCATCCAACAACTGGATGCTCATCAAGATTGTCAAATTAGTCTGCCCGTTTTGGCTTCTTCTCATGCCCGTGTGCTGATGGAATAATAGTTTGGAGCACTCTCCCCTCAGGAACCGAGGTTGGTCAAGAAACTCAAACCTCCAATAACTGATTTGATCACCACCACATCTGCAATTTCTCTTCTGTATGAGTGTGTCCACACATGCATCATTGGTAACATGCTCCAGGGAGCTTCCGGCTCACCCCTGGCTCGGACCTGTGTCTCCAAGCTTGCTGCATTCCTTCAAGATCCGGATCAGAATCGTCGGTGTAATAGTTTGAGCGTCTTGTGTGCTTACTGATCGTTCGGTTGACCAGTCAAGTACATTGCCCTCCTTGCGATGGTCAAAATAGTGCCTACCCATCCCGAGTTAGTGGCAGAACATCAAGACACGATTCTTGCCAGTGTAGACGATCAGGACATTAGTATCCGAATGCGCGCGCTTGACCTCGTGACTGCTCTCGTGAGTCACTTGTTTGCTTTCCGAGTATTCCCTAATGCAATGCAGGTGACACGGCATAACCTACAATCGATTGTCCAGCAACTCCTCTCTCACCTTGTTCAGCCTGAAGGCTCATCGCTACCATCAGCAGTTCAATCATTATCCCAACATGTCGTGCCCTCCATTCCCTCGAAAAACCCATCCTCCCCTTCGCAGTCCCCTGCTTACCGTCTCGTCCTCTCACAACGTATCATCTCCATGTGTTCCAGTTCGACGTATGACAGCGTGGTCGATTTTGAGTGGTATCTCTCCGTCCTAGTGGACCTCGCGTATATCTCGAACGTGGACATTGGTGCACAGATTCGCGATCAGTTGGTGGACATCGTCGGTCGCGTGAAGGCAGCACGCGGTTATGCTGTTAAGTTGATGGTCAAGGTCCTCTCAGATGAGACACTCTTGCTGAACGCCGGCGAACCAGGGAGCTGTTCCGAGGTCTTATGGGCTGCCGCATGGATATGCGGAGAGTTTTGCGAGTGCGTGACCGCAAATTGGTAGTCGTCCGTGCCGTTCTTCTAACTTGCTCTGTATCCACAGTGAGTTGTTGGCACCGGAGGAACTTTTGCCTTTCCTCCTACAGTCAAACACCATCCTACTGGATTCGGAGACCATTGCAGTGTATATCCAAGCCGCAAATAAAATTTTCGGATACTGGGCCACTGAGGCCGCCCAACAGTGGACGGACGACCTCTTGGAAAAGGTCAAGAGCGCAGTGGAAACCATGATTGAGCAAATGGAAGAGTTCGTGTCCAGCCCACATATCGAAGTACAGGAGCGGGTAGGTCGTTGCGCGTGTTCCCACTCCCCCATTTCGAGGTGTTGACGCTATGCAGGCCGCAAATATTCTCCAGTTGTTCACGTTCGTCAAACACGACTTGGTGATGTATCGACCGCAAGAAAACGGGTCGGCGGGTGCGGTTGCCTCGAGTTTTGATCCCGTCGCTGAACTGGCGTTTCCCAAGAGCTTGTACTTGATTCGGCCCCTGGTATCGTCGTATGAACTCGGACCGATCGCACCGGCTGCACAAGCGAGTGTACCCGTCCCAGAAGGTCTCGATCTCGACGCTTGGATTGTACCAGCGATGCAAGAGCCCCTCGTCGACGGCGACGATGATTATACAGTTGAGAAAAAGATCAAGAAGAGCAAAAAAGGAAAGGAGAAGGAAACGCCGAATCGGACGAGGGTGAAAGGAGGTAGGAAGAGGAAGGAAGATTCAAACGTGGAGGAGCTGGTGCCCGAAGAACTGGTGGAAACCGCGGAAGAACGAGCAGAGCGGGAACGGGTCAGTTTTTGTGACTGGGGCTGGTGACCCCGCGCTCATCATCCCTGACGTGATTTGGATTTAAACAGCTCAAAGTGGAGCGATTGGAGAGGATGAGGGAGGATCCGTACTACATCACAGACGAACGACCAGCAAAGACCATCGACGACGTCGACTCGATACCGGTGGTTCGGTTGGACGATTTGTCACCGCCGCAACCGAAAGGTAATGTGAAAAGGGTTGTCGGACTCGCAGGGCTGATGCGTCTGCGTACCAGGGGAGCCCCGCTTGTTTGCACTCCGCAGCAACGTCTTCCGGTCTGCACCGCCGCAGTTCGTGGTGGAAAAGGGAGGCGAGATGCCAGAGAGTGTCGTTCCGGTACTGCCGCGTCAAGAGTCCGCACCAGTCTTTCAACAGCAGACGCTTGGTTTGTTTGATCGTATATCGACGCCCCCTCCGTCGTTGCCGTCGTTCCAGCAATACGAGGTGCCAAACGAGGACACGCGAGCCAGCACACCCGAACCCATCAAGGTCACACGAGCAAAGAAGAAGGGCCCTTCGTCGACCAAAAAGAAACGAACGGTGAACCCAGACGATTGACGGGCTGTTCCCGTTCCGTCTTTGCGACGGTTTCTCAGACACAACTGCTCTCGTGACCAGTCCCCGTTCGATGAGAGTTTACATGGTATACAGTTATGGCGGGCACGCCCGGTCGCTTATACTACCGCTTTTGCGCTTGCTCGTAGCATTAGGTGGTTCGTTGGGAGTCCAAAATGTAAAGTGCGTGGATAGCAGGAAAAAAGCAAGCACAAAAAGCCAAGAAAGTCCCTGATCACAATGCCTTCTCATTCGGTGGACTATGGGTCATCTTCGACTCGTTCGACAGAGTCGACAATCTCATTGACGAGTTCCAGCGTGACACCGGGTATAATCCGTTCTGCATCCGTGAACGCTCGCTGCAACGCACTGAGTGCGACCCGCGCTTCCTGAGTTGCCACACGAGGGAATAACTATGGGGAACGATGATTGGACGCGGAGCAAAACCAAAGTATGGGAGGATGCTCACCGAGGCTATTGCGGGTAAAATGACTGAATCGAGCATGGTGGTATCAGGCAACTCCTCATCCTCCTCCGCACCCCGCTTCTGCCGCTCGACGACGCTCGCACCCCTGGGGTATGTAGTGGGATACTGGTTGCCGTACTCCTCTTCGTCTGACGGCTCCCGCTCGTGCGTCTCCTGGCCGTTATTGGACGTCGGACCGCCAGGGAGCGTATGTCTGACGGTGGCCTGTTCGTACACACTCGGGACGCGTACAGATTTGGGCGACGACGGGAGCGGCAAAAGGTCGACCTTGGTGGACAAGCTCGAAGTGGTCCGTTTGGACGAGATGGAGGACATCGGAGCGTCTGCACGTCCGGAGCCGTTCATCTCCCACGTTAAAGGCGGCCCCAAGGCTTTGATCGAGTTGTTGGCACGTCCGATCGTCCGCCCCGCGTGTCGGACGGTCCCAAAGTCCCACAGGTCCTCGGGGTCGCCGCTAGCGGGCCTGTGTGATAAATGTCATGAGACAAAGGACGAGATAGAGAGTGGAATATGAACGCTACGTACAGATCTTGAGCAGTGGGTTTCTCCTCCTCTTCCAGTCGTTCACCTCCCTCTGCCCTCCATCGCTCGTGCCTTTCAATCAGCTCCGTGAGGTAATTTGTCTTCTTGGCCATCCGCACAAACTTGTGCTTGAGGAGTTCACGTGCCGTTGGACGCTGTTGGACCTCAGGTCAACAATGGACATGAGACAGAGTGGGAGGGCACTTGACACGTACATCGCGGGGATCTCGTTGTAAACAGTACGCTACGAAATCTCTAAACGGTTTAGAGAAATGGCTATCCAACTGTGGCGGAGGGTTCTTTGGGATGAGGAAGAGAACCTGTCGATGACGACGTTCAGCGTGATATGCGAGTATCGTCGTCGGTGAATGATCATCACGCACCTTCATGGGGTGTAGCTCTGCATACGGTGGTTCGCCCTTTGCGAGCTCGATAGCGGTGATTCCGAGACTCCAAATGTCTGCTTTGTGATCGTATCCACTCTGTTTGATCACCTCGGGCGACATCCAGTATGGCGTGCCCACAAAGGTATTCTTCTTGGCGGACAAGGTTCCAGAAAGTTGGCCAGATACTCCAAAATCAGCCAGCTTGACATCCCCCGTCGCGGACAAGAGGATATTGGCAGCTGTGACCAAAGAAGTTGTCTCTCAGATACTGCAATCGATGTAAGAGGCTAGGTCCTCAACGAACCTTTGATGTCGCGATGAAGCTTCCCTTCTGTATGAAGATAATCCAGTCCACGAAGGAGCTCGCGGACGATGATGGCAATATACTCTTCTCTAAAGACGCCGGGCTTCATCTGGTCGCCTACTCAGTAAGCTGCATCTTGATCCAAGCGATGATCGCACCAGATCGGAGCACGAGCCGCCTGAGCAATACCTGTATGGGTATATTGAGTGAGGAAGCAGCTGTCACGGTATCAGAACGCACTCCATAACTATCCATAGGTTGGAGCCCTTGAGGAATGAACCATGGTATCTTGCGTCACAAAAGAGAGTATCAATCTCATCCGGTCCGCACACGCGCGAAACAAGCATGATCGAACGAACTTGGTTACGTGGGGCGAGTCCAACTGCGAAAGGATCTGTATTTCCTGCTGGATATCCTCAATCTCGTCTTCTGCGCTCTCGAGGTCAATGATCTTGATGGCGACAGTTTTCTGGGTCCTCTTGTCGTACCTGAGAGGAAGAAGCTTGATGTGGAGGGTGAAAGGCAGATGCGGGAAAGAGACAGACCCTTTGAAAACCTCGCCAAAAGAACCCTTGCCTGCGGGGTGGATGAGCCGTCTGCCGCTAGAAGGGATGGTGGGGTACTACCGATCCTGTCCTGCTTCACGTAGAATTCTTCTGGGTCTTGATGTCTGGTATCCTGGGGCAATCTGATGAGAGGTGTGTGCGACGAAGTCGCGGACGCTTGCTCACCATGGACTGGTAAAAGGTAAAGGAGATGAACTGTGCCTCGGCCGCGTGATAATCACGTTGCGGGTTGGGGTCAGGACGCCAGGGGTATCGCGATAATCAACGAGGGGGTCGAGGAGCAGCGAGAAGAGCGCAGCGAGTGGATTCAGCTTGTCGTCGTATACTCGCTCGTTTTGTCATTTTCAAGTCGTCAGCCTCACCCCACACGGGCAACGACCACGCCAGCAACAAACCCTCGTTGATGAAGCAACAGAATGCCAACGTCCATCATCAATTTCAATAGTATGTCGACTACTTGTCAGAGGTTCGTATAGCCAGTAATTCTACCCAACAACGCCCAAAACATACACGAGAAAATCATACCATCTTGCGATGTTCCTGAATCGTTGCAATAAGAATCTGCAGGCAAGAGGAGACGAAATAGACAGACAGGCGCATGTGTAGTCTCGTGGTCAACATGAACAAACGCCCGCTCAACGTTGGGCAGCTCTTCAAGTTTGTCTTGGAGCTGTTGCGAAATATCGTGTGCTTTCCACAATGGAGTTGAGGCATTCATGACTATGTCCACTTCGACAAAATAATCCTGCGAAGCCGGAATCATTGATATGGAGAGATTACCCAAAAACGGGGTGCGTACCGGGCCGCTATGATAAGCACGGACGGTGTCAATCTTGTCTATCTCTGCGCTAAATGTCATTGCTTTGTAAATGAGGAGCTGAATGAATTCATTTGGCGCAGATCTTCCTGCCAGGTGGCCAAACTCCTGGTAGATTGTATGTACCCATGCTACAATAACGCCTGTGGCAATCTGGGAAGAGCTGTCAATCCGAGACCAAGTTACATTCACGAACGCCTACCAGAAGGCCGCCAACAGGGTCTAACCACCATCGCAATCGACTTCCACCAGCGGACATGAGAAGGCCTGGCATGCCATTTAGAATACAGTACGGCCCAATGAACAGGATAGTATACCAAAACTGTTGACGAACAGGTCGTTTCGGTGATCCTCCCAGAGGACATGTACTTGACTAGACTTGGAACGAAGGGTATGACAGTACAAGAAGAGTAAAAACTTGACCCCTATGCAGTGATCCGTTCACAATTAATTCGTTTCAGTGAAAGTCAACGACACTGTGATTACCTAGGGCTGCTGCAACTGCAAGCAAGGAGGCAAGATGGAGAGACCTGTCGGTCGGCGGTGACATTAATGACTGGATGGACTCGACAATGATCACGAGGTTGACCGAGGACATTCTGTGAGGACATTAACCCAAGCGGTAGGTGACGCCAGTGAGAGCGACGAACAAGGAACCTTTCCACGAGAGTGAGGATATTTGGGCGGAAAGCACCTCGTGAGAACCTCACCGTAGATGATATTCCCGATGGTCTCTAAACGAGCACCTCCGACCGGCCATTTGTTGATATCCATTTTCTCTGCCTGCTTGTGGATAATGTACAGAAAGACGTTGCTCCCAAAGTCGAAACAGGCGTCAATCCCGGTGGCAATCAAAGATAGGGAAATGGACGATATAGCAGCATATACTGTGCGACGCTCAACCAGGCCGCTGGAGAGAATGAAATGCAGGGGAGACGCACGCTGGAGGACGGCAAGAGTGAAATTCGCGACAAGACTTGCCCAGACTGCGATTTTGATCTGGTTTCAGGAGGCAAGTCAACGGACATATGAGAGGGAGAGACAAGAAGGCCTACTGAGGTGCGGGAAGCTTCTTCAAGATCCTTGGCTTCCCTGGTATGGTCGTCCACTGATTTCAAGAGGGAATGAATGAGCTGCAGCGATAAGGGGACGCATGAGGGTCAGGAAATGAAGCATATGCGTGGACTCGCACGTTGTTTTGTCTTCTGTGATATAGCTCGAGAGACTTGCCGCTCTTGCGACGGCGGCGCAGCTGGGAAAGCTCCTCGTCTGTCTTGAGCCCGACACGGAACATGTATGGGTCAGACGCCGAGTCTGGTCTGGGGGGCACCATCTCAATGTCTTGCATGTTGGTGCGTACGACGCCGAGTAGCTGAGAGGGATGGATTTGGGCTAGCCAAGAGCGCACGAGAGAAAAAGCACACCTCTGGGGGCCGACATGATAGGGTTCGTGGGAGGGCGTATGGCCGATGTCGTCCCACGTGACGCCACTGCCTTGATGGATCCTTCGCTCGCGCTGCTGCTCCTGCTGCTCGTCGCGCTCATGTAACTGCCCTCCGCTGTCGTTTTGTCGCATCTGACCACCCATTGCCAGTGTTGCCAGTCTGGGCTGGTGTCTGCTCTCGTCGTGCATGGGCCGCGACATGGCGCAGTCGCTCCACAAGCTTTGGCACGCCCGGACGCGATACCGCCCGCTTGGGGAGGAGATGTGGGAGATGGAGCGCAGACGAGGCCCATTCTAGCCACTGGAATTCAATGACGTCGTATTGCAACCCATGACGTCGCCGCCCCCGCCTCTATAAAACCAGACCGTCTCCCCCGTCTCCTTCACCCTCACCTTCTTCTCTCCGTCTCCCACATCCTCCTCACCCCGTCTATAGCCATAAATAAGCAAACAACCTACCCTTACTTGCGTCTTGTACCGACCGAGCACATCCTTGCCATGCGATTCACTTCTGTTCCTGTCGCCCTCCTCGCACTCGCCTACGCGGTCGCGCCTGGTGTTTACGGTGCCCCGATGGTTGCCTCTAACCATGCAAACTTGCTCGCAGTGCGCCAACAGGGGTTAATCCCCGGTCCGTATTCATATCATTTTGGTGGCTCGGTCGCTGAATCCCGCGCAGCGTTGGTATCCCTGGTCAATGGCCTCCTTTCAAGTATCGCGGGGGCCAAGCCATCTGCGCAGGAAGTGCAACAAATTGTAGAGCAGGTTACTCAAGGACTGTCGCAGATCGGCAACCTGCTCCCTAGAGCCGACCCGACATCTCTGACCTCGACGACGACGAGCCATGCTTCAGTGGCCCCGACAGCACAACCGGGCACCAGCAGCGCTGGTAATGCGACGTTGAGCACCCCGCAAGTGCCATCGACGAAACCCCCGACCCGAATGCGTAGACAGCTACCAACCAGTGCAGCGAGTGCACACCAACTAGCACAGTCTCGCCCTGCCTCTGCACCTGGCGCCGTGCCCAGCACATCCGGGTCTTCGACATCGAGCGCCACAGCAAGCAATCCTACCTCTAGCGACCCTGGTGCGAAGGTTGGCCGAGGTTGACGAGGAGGAAGGCGGCCCGCCAAGATGAACTAGGATCAGTTGTAAATTTTGTCATTCTTATCGCGTGTACTGTGATGAAATGGAGTTGGTTGTTTGCATGTCTCGAGTGAAACCCAGAGCTCATGAGAGACCCTGGACACTGAGCTCGTAGAGGGTGACTCTACCGAAAAAGTCTGAGCTCTTTTCAAAGACGAATCGCATGCACTGGATAGCATCGCCCTCGGGCAGTTCGAATATCTGGCGCCTGTTGAGGTCCTGTGGATGAAGATGGGTCCATGTTGTCCAGACTGGCTTCTGAGAAGACACAGCGACCTCCACCACGCATTGGATGCCGACGAATCCTCCTTGAAAGGTCAGTGCAGTCCTCCGCGGGAGTACAGGCTCGGCGAACACGAGTTGGACAAACTGCGGGAGACCCTGCCAGGCTGGTCAGTCGATCGTAGTCCCCATCGCGATTGTATCAAACCTGCTGAGACGTCCAGCATGTCTCTGGGTTGCCGTCCGTCAGGTGCCTCTTACCGACCGTCTTGTCTAGGATCGAGCTGACTCTGGCAACTTGGGCTATCAGTCAAGAGGCCTGCGTTGACAGAAAAACGGAGCCTAACTTGATCTTGGTGTCCGAAGTTATGAGCGACCTGTACGGGGTCGACATCGCCCTTGCAGGATGACAGCAAGCAGTACGAGCGCCCGATGGCCGTCAGATTCAGCACTTATCTGTGGTGCTGTACGTGGGAAACGTAGCACTAGCTTATAACACCTGCTAGACACTGCAGAGGCTGAATCAAGCTTCAAGACTGGACCGCCATGGCCTCTCATCTGACTGTTGCAATCCCCCCGTGGCTCACGCAAGCCTGCGAGGCCGCATACCAGCGCTCCGTGTTTCTCGAGCTTTCCAAGCGGGAGAAGGAGCGCTCCGGCTATCGCAATGCCAGCGTGGGTCCTGCGCCGTCCTCGAACGTATACCCTTTCCGCAGGTTGTTCTCTGGAAAACCCATCGTAGAGACGCCGGATTTTCCCAAACATTATTCTGTCGCAATCGGCCGTGATCCTGCAAACCGATGGGCCAATCGCTACACGAACATCGAGCCGTACGATCGCACGCGTGTCGTCGTGGGTACCTCTGAAACGGCCTGCTTGGGTTGTGGAGAGGGAGGAGGGAGATACTTTAACGGAAGCTGGGTGAGGGAACTGCACGGACGGAAATGGTGGATTGCGACGCAGGCACCCCTGCGGGACACGGCACATGCGTTCCTCAGCGTGCTCAGCCAGCCCATAGGACCTTCGCCGGACACGTCATTCCCTCAAGGGGGCCAAGTGCGCACTGTCGTGCAGCTGACGCTCAACTTTGAGAACGGGCGTATCAAGGCTTATCCGTACTTTCCCCTCAGCGTCGGGGAGTCGATGACGATCGTGCCAGAGCCTGGGATCGACGCGCGGCCGTACGTCGTGACGTTGGAGGAGCAGACGTCGATCGAAGATGCAAACTGTGTTCAGAGCAAGCTGTCGTTTGTCTCCCAGGGCAAGCGTGGGGGGGAACCCTTTACCTTTACTCACATGCTGTACACCGCATGGCCGGACCACGGGATTCCAGAGGAGGAAGATCAGGCGAGCCTGTTGACGTTTCTGCGGCTGGTTGACCAGCGAAACAAGGGTGCACACGCGGACGGAGGCAAGCATCCAGACCCACCGATCATGGTCAACTGTTCCGCGGGGGTGGGGAGGACGGGAACGTTTATCGCGCTGTCGTCGTTGCTCCGTTTCTACCACCTTGCAGACTCAGATTCATCGACTCCCGTGGATGCCTCCGGTCCAGCGCTTGCCAGTCCCTCGCCACTGGGTCCGTTGACGCCACTTGACCCGGTAGCTGAAGAGATCGATGCGTTGCGAGAGCAGCGACCGGAGATGGTGCAGAGGAGTGAACAGGTGACGCTCATCTATCGAATACTGGCACAGGCGTTCTCAGAGAGGTGACGGACTTGAGTAGACTTTGTATTCGCAGGACTGACCGTGTTCACGTGACTCATATGTCTTTGCCGAGATTCCAAACACGTGATCATATTGGGCGTGATGCGTGAACCGGGATTCACCGGGCGAGATCTTTCTTGTTCTGGACTTTTCACAGCAAGGTCTCCGTCGCCAAAGACCAGTTCTTCCAACGCAGAATGGCGACGGCGAGCGCGCGGTGTCTGCTGTGCGTGGCCTTTTGTCGCAGGCCCGTGGACGCGCTTGACTGGTGTGCAGTCGCGGTCTGGCGGTGTCGATACCCAATTTGAAATCCAGACGGCCATGCGCGGCTGGCAGTCGTCGCTGGCTCGTCACCGCCATGTCGTTCCCCGACAAAGTCTCCGCCATCACCATCGCCAAGCAGGGCGGCCCCGAAGTGTTGGAGAAAACCAAGATCCCCTTCCCAAAGGCCGATCCTGACCACATCGTCGTAAAGGTAGCCCTTTCCTCCTCGGTCGTCGCCCACGGCTGACCGGACGACCAAGAACGAGTACTTTGGTGTCAACTTCATCGATACCTACTTCAGGCAAGATTGCCCTCCCGTTCAGCCCTGGATGCTCCTCACCGGTCATGCAGAGAGGGAATCTATCCCGTTTCGCAGTTCCCCTATGTTCTGGGCAGCGAGTCAGGCGGTGTGATCGTTGGCTTGCCCACAGATGCAGCTGTTCTCAGCGATCCCGATTACCAGAAACGTGCATTCAAGCAGGGGCACCGTGTTGCCGTGGTATGTCCCCTTTCCAACTCCCATCGTCGTCCGACCAGAACGTCGTTCAGTTTAACCCGAATGCGCACGCGGAATATATTTCCGTCTCATGGAAGGCCGTCTATCCTATTCCTGACCACCTCTCTACCCGCGCCGCTGTTTCCGCTCTCCTTCAAGGCGTCACTGCTGCCTCCTTTATGGAGGAAGCGTACGACGTGCAAAAGGGTGACGTCATACTCGTCCACACTGTTGCTGGCGGCTTGGGTCTTCTCTTCTCTCAGTACGCCAAATATCGTGGCGCTACTGTCATCGGGACCACCTCCACCGAGGAGAAAGCTGCGCTCGCCAAGCAGAATGGCACCGACCACGTCATCGTCTACAAGAAAGAGAACACCGTGCAGAGGGTCCTGGAGATAACGAACGGAGAGGGCGTTCATGCCGTCTTTGATGGTGTCGGTAAAGACACGTGTGTCTCGCTGCGTGACAGACGTCCTTGTTCGCTGACCCTTGGGCAGCTTCGACGGCAATTTTGAGCTGCTGAGAAGAAAGGGAACCCTCGTGTCGGTGGGAAACGCATCCGGTGCCGTTCCGCCCTTTGCACCATTGAAGCTTTCCGCCAAGAACTTGAAGCTTGTGAGGCCAACGTAAGGCCATGTCTCATTCTTCCTTGCTTCACCCTGATGTCCCGCTCTAGGGTCCGCAACTATGTATACACTCCCAGCGAGGCACTGTATTACTCGTCCAAGGTTTTCAGCCTTTTGGAGAATGAGACCTTGAAGTCAACCATCTACAAGGAGTATCCTTTTACCGCGGAAGGCGTAAAGGAAGCACAGACGGATCTGAAAGGTGGAAAGACGACTGGTAAGCTGTTGATAAGTGCCACCGAGTAGTCGCTATGCCGGGTTTCAGTACAAGTTCTGCCAAGCAATCTCGTGTATATGTACATATAACTGCGTGATTTTCAAAGTTCTGAATTCAGTGCCGCTACCAGTAGCAACAAGCGTTGATTTTGCCATGCACAGTACAGGAAATGCGCGAGTGAAGTTACATGGGTGCCATGCGTTCCAACAGTTAGGGGAGACAGCACGTTCTCATCAAGAAGTCCCCCCTCGTTGCACGCCAATTCTCGACAAGTCGGTCATAATGACGTGCCATCGGTTGCGAGCAATAGAAAATGGGTGATCCCCTCCCCAGAATCCAAAGCCGCAAAGATATTAGCAAGACCGATTACATTGATGTTGACTTCGCTACTACTTTAGGCGAAGAGACCACGTTCTCGCTGGCGCCCCCCACATGTAAAAACGGTTAGCAAAACTTTGATCGATAGTAGAACCAGGACAACCCTGAGCACAGGCTTTGGCGTTGTACATGTGTCCGTGCAGGATATCTAATGTAGGGTTTCCGATTATCGGAAGGTGAGCGCTACCGAAGGTGGCACTGGCAACCGACACTCGACGCGGACCCATAAAAGGCAGGTGTTGTGTTCACACACGACGACGAACAAGATTTCTTGTACTCAACTCCAACATCGTCGCCATGATATCGCAACTACGTGCAAGCTCGTGTGCCATAAAACAAGGTCGACCTCGATCAAGGCGGTCGCTTTTATATGTAAATACCATCATCTCGAGAGTTCCCATACTCTCCTTTTCCTCTCCCGATGATGGCTTCGAGCTTGTGGCCTCGGCAGCTCACGTTCTCGACTTGTATGTCACTTCGCGCAGCGCGCACGGGGCCTCCAAGAAACACGCCCATAGCTCTGCCTGAGAATCTTCCATGCCTGGATGTACTTTCGGACGACATCCTCGTGGAAGTCTTTAGTTACGTGGACCTCGAGGACATCTTATCTCTACGACGGGTACGCCTTCTTTTTTCCAGACCTCTCGCCTACCAACCTTTGACGCGTGACAGGTCAGTAGACTGTACTACAACCTCACTCATCAAGGCATCATCTGGAAGCGTTTTCTCAAGCGGATCGGGTCCAATGCCCCACGGCGGCCACCGTCGCATCGTCATTCGCCTCAGTTTTTGACCTCTTTCGAGGCAGAAAGACTGGTCACGAGGTCAATTTCCCTGCAAAGGAATTGGTTGTCATCCAATCCTTCTCCCTTGTCGCGTGATTCTTTCCAACTTCACCGCTTCGTCCACTCCATGATTGTTCTCCCCGGAGGAAAGTATATGGTTGCCTCTACGTGCAACGTGGCTAAAACACATTATTCTGTGATCGTGTTTGCCCTCGATCACCGCATAGGCGGGGTCGTCCCTTTGGCGGAGACGCCCGTCAAGGGAAAAGCTTACAACCTTAAAGCCAAGTACATGAATATCGATGGAACCCCCAGTATAGTCATTGCATATGTCCGTCGCAAAATGTCGCCTTGCCATAGCGATTCTGGGTCAGTCGTCTGATTTGCGGTCAAAAAGTCACTCGCCTGACCCGGTGCACAGTGTAGACCCTTCAATATATAATCCCGTCCTTGAGAATCCAAGGAAACCGATCGATCCCCCGGTGCCCCTTCAATATGCCTGCACTTGCATACATGTCTCCCTCGATACGCTCGATGCGTTGTCGGACCCTCGGCTGGTTCCTGGTTCGGCCGACTTCTTTCACTTTGCTTCATCACAGCCTCCACCGTTTCGTCTTCTGTGTGTGTTACGGAGTCGCACAGAGCTCGGGGTTATCGATCTGGCCGTCATCGAAGGTGTGCCAACGATGGCAGTGGTGAAGAACCACGAAACCGTGGTCTTCAAGGAGCTGACCGGAGTGGGTATGCTCTCCACGCTCTGTTGTGCGCGTGAAGAGCCCTATTCCTCAAACGTGAGTTGTCGCGCTCAGATCGTGTGGATCGCGTTCGCTGACTGTGACGCCTAGCACCATAGCATATGCAACATGCGCATCCTGCCTCACCAGGGTCAAATCCTCGTTCTTCGTGCTGTCAAACTCCCGACAGTACCCAGCGCCGAACCTGTGGGTGCACCGCCCATCTTCCAGGATCTCGTCACGCTCGCCATGTTCAACATTCCGGATTTCGGCGACAACGAGATGCAGAGCACGTTTGCGGATCAGACCCTGAGCTTCCGCGCGGACGACGTCGAAGGCATCCAAGTCACCGACCCGAGCGACTGCGAGAGCGTCCCGTGTGCCAATCCGGCCGACGGCGCCGAGCACCCGCCGATCACCATCTTTTATCGCAGCGAAGGTGGAACGCGCTTCCACGAACTGCTGATCAACCCCACTCCGCGACCGTTTTTGCCCAAGAGCATGCTCGCGACGCCACACTATTGGCTGGGGAACCTCGTCGCGGGCAATCACCACATCGTCACGTGGGAGAGCGAGAAGGATCGGGGGCTCTGTCGCGGATTCGTGCTCGCGGGGAACCAGCGGTCGCTCGTGTACGTCACGCGGACGCAGGACATTTCGGACCGGCTTTCCATCCGTGGGTTTTACAGCCACGCGTCCATCGGCGAAGGCGGGGCCGGGTATACCGCGGCCAAGCGCGCGCTGTTCCAAAACGTCATGCGCGGCGCCGTGCGCGCCAGGGAGGCCGTCGTGTGCAGATTCGATATGACTCCCGACCTCCGCGCGGACCTCCGTGCGGGGGTGAAGACGCTCGCATGGGACGAGGACACCGGACGCGTCTTTTACGTCAAGCCGGAGGACTCGCGTCTTCACGTGATCGATTTTGCAAGGGCGCCCGTGCAAGGTACGCCCGTACAACGCACACCATTCCGCGTCTCTTGTCTCACTGCATTTTTCTTTTTTTTTTTTCGTTGCTTCCGCTTTAGCTCCGGACGGACAACGTCGGCCACTTGCTCTGGCCGACGTCCGCATGCTCGATTTATGACATTGTTTATTACTGTACTGCCTCCTGGGGGACTTGTCATAACCAAGTACTCTCGGACGTGACTCTCTCACTCCCTAATTCTTTTTCTCTCGCATTTTTTTATTACTTCTTTGCTCTCCTTGGAACCTTGCCGTCGACATGTTTGCTTTTTGTAGTTTCCCTCTGTGGCGGAACGCTCTGCCTCTCTCAGACATGTACAATGTACATATCGTCTCTGTCTCTAGTGCGTATTGAGCAAGGAAAGAACCATCTCTGCGTTTGTAACAGCGTGAGCAGGATTACATTACATGACTTGGAGCAAGGTATGTTATTTTATGACCATTGGTAGGGGATATCATTTGCGGCATGACTTGAGAGAGAGAGACAGCAGTTCCACCCTGCGAAAGAGACAAGGGAATATATATTGATGCATGCGAAGCAGGGAAAGATAAAAGAGGGGACAACAAGAAAGCAGAAAGGGAATAAACAAAATCAAATCGGAAGCGAAACAACATATCCCCGAATGAAAGGTGGATTGCGGTCGGTTAGAAAGGCGGCGGCAACGAACGAAATGCGTACAAACGCAAAACGGCTATTCGTTGCCAGAGCCAAACTCGTGGGTCCCGGGTCACTGCGGATCCTTGTCTCGCCGCTTGAACCCGAGCATCGGTGCACTCAGACTGAGCTTCCGCGTCGTTCGCCTCCCCACAGTGCCCGTGGCGCTCGCAGGCACCGTTGGAGTAGCAACGCTGGGCGGTAACATCAGGAAGCTGTACGAGGCGTGGGCCGACTTTGGCCGCCCAAGGGGAGCACCATCGCCAGGAGCCGATTTGCTCGTTGCGACGCCGGGGCGAGGCACCGGCAAAGAGTCATGCGGTAGTGATGCCGTCGGACTCTGTACATGGGACGGGGTGCCGCCGCCAGCAGAAGTAGCGGGACGGCCAGGTGACTTTTGCGATTGCCGAGGGTTGAGCTCCTTCATCGATGGCTTGGCATGTTGGCGCAGTACCCGGTTATGGTCCAAGCTTGCTCTTGTAAACGCAGAGGGAGGTGCCTCGACCTTGGACGACTGAAGAGACGCCGGTATAGAGGGCAGGGGCCGCACCTGCGTGCGTCGGTCCGGGGGCGGGGATGTAGGAATGGTACCAGAGTTGGCAGAAGCGGACGAGTGTCTCGAATCGGTCTCGTAGGGTGACGCCGTTCGGGAGCGTGGAGGTTGTTTGCCATTGGGAAGTGGAGAGACACGAGGAGAGCGTTGTGCCGAGGTCGGCGAATCAAGCGCGCGACGGGAATCTCTTGAACTGTTGAGCGACGAGCTAGTGGACTGATTTCGCACGGGCGAGCTCGATGGCGCAAGGACATCTTTGACTAGTGGTCTATCCGCGTTCAACTCTGAACTTGGCCGAGACTTGACGGTTTTGAATGGCCGCCGAAGCCAGCCCATCACCGAGTCCTTCTCTTTGCCATTAATGGCACCGCTTGTGTCTTGGAATGGCTTGAGATCGCCCTTTGGAAGGATAGCTATCGGCTGCAGGCTCGGCTTGGGTGCCATGGTGAGCTTCTCATCCAGGGTGGACCGGGACGTGCGGAGCGCGGTGTCAGGGCGCGAAGACCCGTGACTCATCGTCGCTTGGCGCGCGGGCGGACGCTTCAAAGGCTGTGATGGTACCTTGCGCGGAGACATGCTACGACGTTCAAGAGGAGGCTGTATAGGCGGGGGAGTGATCGGATGTGGGACGTCAGGCACAGGGGCCTCACTGAGGCCGGGAGGTAATGGTGGCGGAATTGAGTCGGCCGTCGACGCTGGGGAATCGGTCGGCCAGACCTGTGGCGATTCGGATTGTGGCACAGACAGCACTACGGGTTCTGGGCTGAGTGGCCCCAGTCCGAGAGCTGAAAAGTCAATATCCAAGGCGCGATAGTAGAGCACGTAGGCGGACCCTGAATTCGAGTCGCCAAAGTACTTTGGGATATCAGATTCTTTAATCGAGTCGACAGCTTCGTCGTCAAAGACAAGCCAGGCACCCATGGTCTTTATGATGCTGACATAGTGCCCATGATTTGGCCCGCTGACCGCGTGAGGGATGTATTATTAGCAGTGAAACGATTGACCAAAACGGACTGATCGCTCACTTTCCGATATGTACTACTATGGCAAAAAGCTCGTATAGTCGGTCTGGGTTTGAGATGTCGTCCACGGTGTTGAACAAACGAAGCTCAAAGGGGAATGCAACGCGGTACGTGAGTTTGATGTACTTTTGAACGTCTTCTTGATACTTGAATCGCTTCAGATGGAGAGCGAGGACGTTTGGCAACCGTTTGATCTTCATCCTGTGCGAGACGTCAGCGATACGCAGTCGGATGCCATGTTGGTAACCAGACCTTCTCTCCGCTTCCTGCAGATCGCAGCAGGCATCACAAAAAAACTTTTCCTGTTGACAAAGCATTTCGCTTGCGCTGAATTGCTTCAGACAGGCAGTGACGCTCGAGTTCTGCTCGATGTCTATGGACAGATCAAGGAACGATTCGTCGCGGGAGGACACCTGGCATGGCATGGTGAGATGGCACGCAAGACAGTGCATGAGACAGAACGCACGTTCTCGCACGTCAGACACCGAGTCTCGCTAGTCAGCGCACCCTCGAATATCTGATGTATAAACGTCGCGCCGGGCGACGGTGCACTCGAGGTGGATGCGCTTGCAATCATGACGGGGGGGTGAGAAACGGAGGAAGAGGAGGCACCTGAGCGCGACACTGGGCATGATGTGAGCAGACCAAGGGGACGGCGTGGGCGACGGCCGGACGTACGGTCGTCACCAGAGGCCAGCCGGAGCCTCTTTTCCTCTTCGATCTCCTCGACTATGCGGTTCAATAAATAATTAAGAAATTCGTGGGCATCGTGATGCATCGTATTTCTGAATCCTTCGTTTAGTTCTCTAAGCTTCTCTATGAATGCGCGGGGGGCGACGGTGCCCTTGTCTGCGGGGTTCTGGGATATATGGATATACAAGGCACGGAGGGCGGAGAAGAGGGAGCGTGGGGCAGAGGGGACGGGTGCGCCGTTGGATGGCGGGGGATCCTGGGGAGACTTGGGGTCCGGTCTGCGGCGGGGGGTGGACCCGGTTGACGCGGAAGGGAGTGTTGGCGGGACGTGGGAGGAGGAGGCATTGCGGAGGGGTGCGTATGGATCGGGGTGCTGGATGACGAGGTCTCGGAAGGGCGGACAGAAGTAGAGGGCCTGGAGGACCGAGTTGGCGTAGCTGGGGGGAAAGCGACGTCAGCGACGGTGGGGGTGAGAAGGGAAGACGTGCCAGGTGTTGCCAAACTACGGCGAGGGCTGATCAGACGGGCGAGGGGGGCGAGGAGGGGCGTACGCACGTTCTCGAGGCCAAACTGCTTTCCGTCAGCGGTGCATGGGCCTGGGGCGGGTTTTGGGCTGGGCGTGTCTGCGGTGGTGGATGCGGGCTGGGCAAAGGAGATCCACTTTGCGATGGCGGCCATGGGGTGAGCCCGGGGAGCTCAGGCAGCGGGGGGAGGAGGCGGTCGGGAGGAGCAGCGGCGGGCTGTGGACATGGGTCAAGTGGTTTCCGTCAACCAGATTCGCATGGCCGCGCCGCTCGGGCGTGAAACAGGCTCAGTGACCTCGTCTCATTACGTGGCAGTCCGACGCTACTACGACGCTCAGACAGCCCCCATCGCCCGCACATGCACCCAGTCCCCCACCCGCACCACACCCGCCCCCACAGGCGCACCATTGCACCCCAGGCACGGCGCACCCGCCCGCTCCGGGTCCAGCCCCTTCCGAAACTTCATCATCACCTTGTACGGCACCGCGTCGTCGCGGACACCAGTGCTAGGGTCAACATTGGGCAGCTGTGGGAGCGCCGTCGGGAAACGACGAGGTGGAGACGCTTGTCAGGCTCCCATTCGGACATGGGTTCATCAGGTTCGCACCAGGCACCGGGTACATTTCGACACCAGCTGGATGACCCCGTCCGCGCGGTCCCTGTCGGAAGAGATGCTGAGCTCGGTCACCACGTCTTCGAGAAACGGAGCGCCAGCCCCCTTGAACACGATGTTGGGCCGGAATCTACAGCTCGCCACGTCAGCCCGTCGTGGCCCCCGCGCACAGCCTGCGTTCGCACCGTTCTACTTCTAATGCTTCCTTTGCCCATTTTTCGCTCACGCCCTGTATGCCCACCATGCCCCTGATCTGTTCCTGAATCGCGCTCACGCTCTCCTCGGACACGAGCAAAAGGGGGTATCCGTCCTGGAAATACGAAGGGGCCTGTAGCTCCGGGACTCTTGGGGTGGGCAGACAATGTCGGACACGTGGGCCCTTGACGGCCAGATGAACGGGGTATCCGACGTACTCTGACAGAATCGTCGACGGTGACCGCCCATCGATAGCGTCACAGACATACGCCTGGATGTCCTTTTGACTCCAGAGCTCGACGTCGACACTGGGGTGCATGCGGTCAGCGACGGTGCGGAGCGAGAGGGGAGGCCCCCTACCTTTGCCACCGCTGGAGCGTGTCGGCGCTCGGATTCAGCGGGAGGTGAAACGTCTCGCAGCCCGAGTCCTCGGGAAACGTGACCTGCAGACGACCTCCTTCAGGGGCCAAAGGGTCTGCGAGGATGTGGGGGTGTATCAGCACGAGCTAGACCACCTCGAGGCTGTCAGGAAGGGCCCCCTTGTCTGCGGACGATGACGTACCTTGCTCACTTGCCGAGCTGTCACGACAACGTGGTTGTCTGCCCTGATGATGCACCACTTGCGATCGTTCTGAGGCAACGGGAGTGAGTGGACATGCAGGGACCGGCCGTTTCCCAGAGGCCAGACGCACTTGGAGACCGTGCAGCGTGTACCTTGCTTCCTGAACGGACGTGCCCTTGCAACTCTGGTGGGGGTCGTCAGACGGGCACACGGGTGCGACGGGCGAGATACCTTGATGGGGTGGACGAGGAGCTTCGTCACGCGCAGGTTGGAGATGTCGAACGGCGCGTCGCGGGACGTGGACGCGCTGGCTGGCTGCTTGGCCGTCGACGGCTGGCCTGGGAACGTGTGCGATGGGACCGGACACGTGCAGTGCGAGGCACTCACCTTGCCTGCTGGAAAGCAGCACGCAGAGGATGATGATGACGGTCGAGACCAGGACGGTGGGCAGCGCCGCAAGGAGCTCTCGTTTCTCGAACACCTCCATGCCCGCGTGAGGTGGGACGAGAGAAAAAAAAAGAGGGCTGTCTGCATTGGCGGAGATGAGCCACAGCCACTATCTATCATACGCGTCCCAGCCCCAGTTCTACGCCGTCCTCATGATGATATGAACACCGCTGTCCGTGCTCACGACATCGCTGATATCGCCTACTTTGAGGCCAAACGCGGCCTCCTCAAACGGCTTTTGCATCTGGCCGCGCGCAAACAGCCCGAGATCGCCGTGCATGTCGTGCGAGGAACAGTCCGAGTGCACCTTGGCGAGCT
Source organism: Boletellus emodensis (assembly GCA_038089935.1). Classification (NCBI taxonomy): domain Eukaryota; kingdom Fungi; phylum Basidiomycota; class Agaricomycetes; order Boletales; family Boletaceae; genus Boletellus; species Boletellus emodensis. The sequence continues at coordinate 139,913 of JBBPLU010000014.1, forward strand.
CGCCAAACTTGTCTGCCTGGCTCGAGGCCTCGCTGATCTCCGTCTGGTGTTTCCGCAGGAGGGCGATCGCTTCGTCCTTGGTCCGGGTGATCGTCGCCTGTCAACAGGGCGTCGGCGACGCGGAGTCAACGACGGGCAAGCGTGTCATCGTCACGCACGTCCTTCCAGCTCGACGGGCGCCGGCTGTCCTTGTGCTTGATCAACAGATGGCTCGCCCTGATCTGCTTGGGCTTGGGCTGCTGATCGAGATAGTGTGCACCCGGAAGCCTTTTGATCTCCTCCTCCTCGAGCAACGACGGCCGTTCCCAGGTCGAACTGTTGGTCTGCACGTTGAAAAAGTACGGGACCCCGTGGGTCGACGACATGCGAACTTCCCACTCGGATGAAGGCTGTCGACACGCTCTCTTTAGTCGCTCTCCGCACATAATCCGGGGCCACGAACCATTGCGTCCTAGGGCAGACCAGCGCTGGTGCGATGCGACTGGGATCACGAACAGATCGACTCATCGCAACCCCACCAACCCATGGCTGCATTATGTAATATGCCCACTTGCACCGCTCTGATTACACTCCATTAGGCTACACGCGCTACTTGGGCTCCACATCACCGCTGCGTCTCGTATCCCTGCGGATTTCTCGTCTGCCAGTTCCACAGATCCCGGCACATCACCTCCAGCGTCTGCGGCGCCTTGAATCCAAGCTCCTTCTCCGCCAGTCTCGGGTCCGCCGTCAGATCCGGCACGTCGCCACGCCTGTCGGTCACGTTGAGCGTCTTGCAAGCACGAACAGCATCGGCTGCCTACGCACCGCCGGCCAATGATCTCGTACTTGTACTCGAACCCGGTCGCACGTTTCATCGCCTCGATAATCTGGAGCACGCTCATCCCGCGACCCTTGCCGAGATTATAGGCCTTGTAACGCGCCTCGTCGGGGCAATTGTCAAAGATTTGGGACTCGGGCCCGAGTGCATCGAGGGCGAGCAAGTGCCCGGACGCCAGGTCGAGCACGTGGAGGTAGTCCCGCACACACGTGCCATCCCTGGATCGCGGTCAGCGACAGTACCACCCTCCTCCCCCGACTCACGGTGTCGGGTAGTCGTTTCCAAACACCTTGAGCGTCGACGCGTCCACTCGCCCGACCGCCATGTGTGCTAATAGAGGCAAGAGGTTCCCAGGACGGCCACGAGGATCTTCCCCGATTTGCCCAGAAGGATGAGCGCCGGCAGGGCTATGCCCATCTCAGCATCACATCGACTCAAGACGATGCACTCACTTGAAGTAACGAAGCGAAATGGCACGCCAGCGCTCGGGTTCAGCTATGCCCCGTCGGTAAGCGCACGACGCGCTGGAACGAGATCGTGACCCACCATGGCAGAGATCGTCGATGATCGTTTCCGACACCACCTTGGTCTTTCCGTAGGGACTGTCTGCCTTCAGGCGTGTCGTCTCGGGTATCGGGATGATCGGGGGTGTCCCGTACACGGTCGCAGACGAAGAATAGACGATCCGGGTACAGTCGTAGTCTGACATGACCTGGAGGAGCGAGATGGTCGCAGCGACGTTGTTGTTGTAATATGTCAGGGGTATCTCGACCGATTCACCAACTGCCTTGTAAGCCTGGTAGGGGGGGCGTCAAAGTTACATTCCTCGCGGGTAGCCCGGACCCACGCACTGCGATGTGGACGACGCCCCAGATGCCGCCTTTGCCATACTTTTCAAAGACGGCCTTGACTTGATCGCGGCTCGTCAGGTCGCATCGGATGTCGTCGATCTTGGCACTGTCCTTGTCTGCTTCCGTCGCGTTCTCGGGCAGCGCATCCCATGCGAGTTGTGCGACGCGGGTCAGCGCGGCAGGATGTGAGTTGTGGTGGTTGTCGACCGAGATCACCTTGTACCTCCTCGTCTGCTGCAACGCAAAAATGACATGAGAGCCTGATGTCGGGTGACCCGAGTGAGTGCGCCGACATGGACAGGAAAAAAAAAGGGTGCACACCGATATACCCGGCACCGCCGGTGACCAGGACGCGCTGGGGGGGAGAGAGTGAGCTGGGGGACGGCGCAGCAGAGACGGACGCACTCGGAGGCCATTCTCGGTGGACATGCTTTGGGGCGACGAGTGGGACGGGAAGAGAACGTGGTCGCGAATTAGCGTTTAAGTAAGTACTCAAGTCACCCTCGGCCGTCCTCGTTTCCGTCTAGCACAAATCCGACACATCCATTACGACGACGAGACACACACGACGCGTTCACCGCTCCTCCATCTTCACGTCCCCGTTGCTTCGCCCATCTACCGTGTGCTCTTCCTTCTTGTCCTCGGTCGCGTCCCCGCCCACGTTGCCATTCGTCCCACTCTCCTCCGTCCTTTGCACCCTCTCCTTTTCCCGCTCCCGCTCCCGTTCCCGCTCCTTCTCCGCGTCGATCTCTTGTGAAAGGAGCAGCACGTCCCCCGTCCCGATCTTTCCAAAATGTTGCAGATGTTGGTCCCGCGCGGTGCGCAAAGCCAGCCACGACCACCGGTACTTGTTCTACGTAAAGCCGCGTTAGCTAGACGAAGAAGAGTGCGGATCAGATTCTTACGTCTTCGAGCTTTAGTATTTGCTCATCGGCGGGTGGCGCTGGTGTCGGCGATGGTGCTGTTGGCGTCGTTGTTGCCGGCACCGACAGTGTTGGAGCCGGTGCCGCAGCAGCCGGAGCGTTCGGAAGACCTTCTGTCCCAGGTGCCCTTGCCGGCGCGTTTGTCCCAGGTTTGGGTGGAAGCGAGGGATGTAGCGGAGATCCAGCGGTGGGTTGAGCGTTCGATGGACCTTCTGCTTTTGCAGGCTCGGAGCTGGGTGTCAAAACCTCTTGCGAGGGCGTGGGTGCTTCCATCGCGGGTGCAGCCTGCGTTGTGGCGGCTTTGGCTCGAGCTTGAGCTATTCGCTCTGCGTTCTTTGCCAGCGTTTTCTTCCGTATCCCGATGCGAGCATCCTCTTGCTTGATCTTCTTTACGAAATCCTTGACGTCACCCGCCCTAGTGCGACGCAGTTAACCATGTAGCTCATGGGTAGAAACCGGGAGTAGCTCAACTGGAAGGGACTCTGCAGGTCATGGAGATCTCTGTATCCCATTTCCCAAATCTCCGTCAACGGTTGGGACCCGAGGCTCCACTCCCACTCCTTTGGTTCCTCTCTTCTCTTGGTACGCGATTCCTTTGTCGCCTCCTCGAGCCCAACCCTCTTTCCGTTCACCTCCATACTCCATGGCTCCCGATCAAACGGTGCGCAAAGATCGTTCTTCCACTTTACCCAGTTCTTCTCCCGCTCAAGGATGGCGCTGACCGTGTCCGCAAAGGCTGGTCCATTTGGAGCAGTAGAACGTAATTCCGCAGTCGCTTTCACAATGGTATCCTGCACCCACTGCGTATCCGAGGGCTCGAGAGTAAAGTCCATCTGGAGAGACCGATTACGTGGAGTCGCCCATGTCGCTTTTTCGGTCTTCGTGAACAATAACAGGTGGTTGAGGAGAATAAGCAATTGGAAGAGAATTTGGCGTCGGAAATGCGTATCTGCGATCTAGACGCATCAGATTGTAAATTGACCGTCGGACGTTTCAATATGAATCAACCGACTTCGAGGCTCAGGAGGTCTGGACTCGTGAGGAATTTGGCAAAGAAATAGTCGCTGGTGTTGGTCTCTTCCCCAGGCTCGACGTCACGCTTGCGTTTCAGGGGGGCAGACTGACCGGCCGATGCCCTGTTCCCCATCATGGCACGCTCTTTTGTCGTAGCCTCCTTGATGACAGGCAAGGCTTTTTCGACAGCCAGCTTGAAATCGTCAAAGATGCCCGGAGAAGCAAAGGTGGGTGGTCGAGAAAACGGGAGTTGAAGGGACCAGAAAGTCTTGTAAAAATCTGACCACGGCGAAGCATTGAGACACTGGGAGGCGGCGAAACATAAAGCAAGCCATACCATCCTTGTCGACTCTCGATTGCTTCCTGGCTTCATCATCCCCGTCAACGTCCATTCGTTCGCCCTGAGTGGACGGCTTTGACGACTCGTCCTTCATGTCAACGACTTCGACAGTCCCTTCCCATATGGGTCCGTACTCTCCCCGCAAATTCACACCACTCCGCTCCCCAAGAGGGAAGACGCCACTAAGAAACGTCAATATTCGACCGCAAAACATCGTCGTCGAGCCCGTCTTGGACAAACGTCGAAGGAGGTCGTTGAGCGTTCGAAGCAATATCAACGCCTTGCCCTTTTGCGGGACCATGCCCCGCGTGAGCCGTGACGCCTGCGTCTCTATCCAAGAAAAGATGTGGGAACACGACGCGATCGTCTGGGTCTCCAACAAGTCTTGAAGTACTGTAAACGGGAACGCAGCCTCGCAGGCATCTGCGTGCGCACGCGTGGGGGTGCTCTCGTGTCAGAACTCGGGACGTTCGAGCCGTGACCAAGCGCGCGAACCTTGCTCGGTGAACGTGAGGACGAGATCGAGTCGGTCTTGCAAGCTGTCGTAATAGCCCGCGCGCTCCTCTTTCAAAGCGTTTCCCTCCGTCTCCTGGAAAGAACAAGTGTGCGGTTGAGAGACCACGTTCCGACGAGACGGGCGAGCTAGACACACCGCCAGCGCAAAGACCTCTGTCCGGAGCACCAACTCCCACCGGCTCCGTACGTTCTCTTGCGAAGACGCGTGTCGAAACTTGCGTACTTCCTGCGCGACCTTGCCGTCCAGAGTCTTCTGGTCAAACGGACGCGCAGGAAACGCCACGAGGAGCTGCTGAACGCATTCGGCTTGCGGAGACATGGACGTTGTGGAGGGAGAAGGCCGCCGAGATGCCGTTCCACCACCGTCCGTCGGATTCACACTCCGCGCAGTATCGCCCTTGACCATGTCCTTTGACGACCTCCACAGCGGCCTCTCGTCAGGCGGTCGGCCTGCGACGGAGACCATGCATGTGGAACTCGATGTCGCGTTGTTAGCCTCGCTTGTGGAGGAAAGCGAGGAAACTCCCGTAAATGATGCAGAATTGCCAGAGCTGTTGGCACGCTTGGACGGCGCTGACACCGTGGCCAGCGGAGTGGAAGCCAAACTGGACGAAATCCTGAGCACGCTAGACAACCTGCTGACAAGCCTGGAGCCAAAGGACAGCGACAGACCACCAGAGGCCACGATACCACCCTCTGAAGCACAATCCGAACGTCCGCCCTCGAATCAATCACAAGGTTAGTCCTTTACATGTATCGATTAATCGCAACATGAAGTTACTTAGCACATCGCAAAGCATGACTCTACCTAAGAAAGTCCACCACACCTAGTGCGAATGGCTGTATGCAGGGATTGCATCCATAACGGATATCAAACGTAGATCAGGGCTTCGAGTCTGCTGGGAACACAGCAATCCGTTTTACAGTGTGCACAACGTCTGAGCCTTTACGAGCAAACACCAGCTAGGATCACCGTTGGTCAGACGTGCTCATCGCAAGGACGCTGAGCGCAACGCACCAGGTATGGGTTCGCATTCGACCCAGTGGTATCCGCAAGCACCTCGCTTTTCGGCACATCTGTGACGCTCGAATCATTATACTTGAACCACTCGTCCGGTTTATCTGGCAGATTTCGAGAGTAAAAAAAGTAGTGCCCGAATGATGGCGATGAGCCCCGGTGGATGAAAACCGACGTCAGCTCGTAAGCGAACTTTGTGTCCTCCTTCCAAAGATCCTCCAGCTCTTCCTTCAGCCTTGCAATCTCAGTACGAAGCTCCTCGACTTCTGTATTGATAATCCCCTGTTCGTTATTCAACTCAGTCACAAGCTCGTCGTCCAGTTGGGGTAGCACAACGCTTTCTTGCTTGGTGAGAAAGTTGAGCGTGCTGCCAAGACAGACGCCAAATGGTGCATGCTATAGAGGTCTGGTGAGTTGCACATAAGATGCTTGTGCGGAGCGAATACATACCTTGTGTTCGGTAATCAAGCGTAGTCGCTCCCTCCGCGCAGTCAGCGCGGTCTGTATGCGCTTGCTCTTTGCTTTCTTTTGTGGATCTGCAGAGTCGAGGAAACGATCCATGTGAATTGTCTCACCAAACTTCACGTATGCTTGAGACTTGTAGGGTTGCAATGTTTCTCGGTTGAATTGCACCCGCTACACCAAATTGAGAATCCCTGCGCTGTCTAGTAAGAAAAAAAGGCGGACATACCTGCAGCTGAATCTGCATCAACGGAGGAAGCTCCACAAGCGAAACCTCCATCCTCGCCTTCCCACCTTCGTAATCAACCAAGTCATCAAAGTATCGACTTAGACCGTCGTAGATGTCGATCCCGCTATCGGCAACATTCACAGGCAGATGAGAGAAGAGATCTTGTTTCTCCGTGAAGACCCGTGACTTTCGTTGGTCCGGAGTTAGACGCTGTCTCAGTTTACCATAGAAGAGTCTGACAATCATCGTCAGGGCGACGTCGTAGGGAGCGATGAGACAGGAAAACCTTTTCACAAGGCTACCCTTCTCTTGTGGATCGCTCAAGCCATTGAAATTTAGCAGTGCAATCTCAATCTGAAACATGCAGTTGTCCATACACTCGGACACATCATGCTGTTTTCCTGGGAAAGCTATGGTGACGTTACGCACCAATATCAACAAAGGCTTACCGAACAGCATCACGGAGTCAGATATCGCTTGCGTTTTCCTCTCAGGTAACAGCAACTTTTTGGCTGCGTCTTCGTCCCTTTGTTGCGTAGAACTCTTCGCACCCGTCTCTTTGGGGATGGACTTGGACGACGAGCTCGAGCTACTCGTCGAACCAAGACGAGGCGACTTCGATCTACGAGGTGAAGATGGATGTGAGACCATCACGTACCCGTTCCTCTCCGAGTCAGATGCAGGTGACTTGGGTGGCCCATCCTCATCGATGTCCATTGCCTTGTCATCTCGAACGCGTTTTCCAAGGACGGTATCGGCCGAGTCTGCAGTGGCAAGCCGACCTAGTGATTGCAAATCCTCCACGAGGGTAGCATCTGTATCGTTGGAGGAGTCAGTTCCTCTGCTTTCCGCTTCTTCATCTTCTTCGTCCCGTGGAGTTACGAGGGCAAGCTTCGCGAGATCCATCGTAGGTGTGACAGAAGCCTCCTCGGCATGTTCAAGGCTCCAGAACAGGTTAGCCAGTTGGCTGACAACTGAAACATGATCAAGATGACTCCGGCCTCCCGACCCCTAGGACAAACCTACATTTCTTTGATCGGAAAATTTCCTGCCTTGTGACTAGCCGTCCACCAACACGATGTTTCTTGAGATCATCATCCGAGTATTTCTCGTCTTCTAGGCCCTTGACGTTCATCTTTGCTAATGGCGCGACAGCATCACGAAGCTCTTTGATGGTGTAGAAGTATTGCAAGAGGGAATTTAAGTAACACGTATTGCCCAACTGATTGAGACCTCTCGGGAAGTCATGTCGTGTAGTCGGTACTACCTCACCAGCTGATTGTAACGTTAGACGTCATTCTGGTACTCATTCCTGCGGACACTTACGGTCTTGCCCGGTCTCCAGGAATGTTCGTAGCCGGGAGCTGTCTCTGGCCTCCGCGAGTGTAAGTAAGGCCTCTCTCATACGTTCAGTCTGATGGGGTTGTTCATCAAGCTAACCAGCCACTGTGTGAGAGTACAATATACTATTTCAACTATCAGGGCACGTACCCGCATCATGAACACGGTCATTAACATTCCATCGTCCGTCTCTGGAGGAACCTCTAGGATGGTATACGCCCGACTAGGGTCCATGCCATCCCTCGAGGAATCCTCCCACAACTTCCGCAGGCTCGCGCTGCCTCTTGATTCTGCCACGATTCTGAACGCATCATTAGCATCTCTCAATCGCTGCGCGCCATCCTTTGGGTCCCGCCAAGCTCTCTTCAGGCAATCTTTCCAGGCACCAACCAAGAAGTCTTCATCGATATCATCTTCGTAGTCTACGCGCAGCAAGTTGTCTTTACCGAAACCAAGAACTTGGATAGCGTTGAGACGATCGTCTTCAGTGTACCGGTTTCGAGTACGCTCCTCCAGAACAAGATTTTGCAATTCTTGAGGAGGAATATCACCAAATTCCTGGATCGCTTGGATAACAGCATAAAATTGACTGAAATAATGGGACGTCTGCTTAGGGTCGCATCTACATTGTGCGAGATATGCAAACCCCAAGAGCTCTGTCATACTTTCGCTCAATGCGGAAGGACCATGGCAGAAATCGAGCCTACCGGGCGAATATGTCATGGGAGTCAATCCTAGCGCTCTCATAGCACGCTGAGCTGGGTCATATTCTATGAAGGCAGGTGGATTTGCAACCCTTTGAACTACGCCGCAGTGAGAAAGTGCTCATAATGGACGAATAAGACCTACTTTGTTGAGGATGTGCCCCTATGCCCGTCTGATACATTACACGGACAGGGTCCAACTTCACCCACACTCTCGCACAGTTGTATTGTTTAAGTGCATTGCCTACGAGATTCAACAAAGAAATCCCAAAAGATCCAGAAAACACGTACTATATCGGCGCTGGTACTCGAGCAACCATGCGCCTGCCTCGACCCAGAAGCGCAGAAGCTTTCTACCATTTTGCCGGCCTTCTGAGGTGTCCGGGTCCGTATTAGGGGGTGTGATGGATGTGTCCCGCACACCAGCCGGTGTGACTGTCTCAGCAATGACAAAGCCCAGGTGGTCAAAGACGCAACGACTGGGCGCGTGAATTGCATGAGTAGATTCGAGAACGGCTAAATTTTTCCTCACACTATAGGCGTCCACCCAAGCTTTCGTTGGAACACTGGCCGGGAGATCGTGATTCCTCGATTTTCTCCTTTCCACAGTTTGTTCTCGACGATACTACATCGCATGAGCATCCCGAAACACAGCACGAAACGTTGAACGTACACTAAGAACGTCTCCAGCCCCGAAACAACAGACTCTTCTTGGTTGCGACTAGTGGGAGGGTTTTCCCATCTCTCTCGTACGAACTCCTCGATGTACTTGACGGGTATAACACCAGGAATGACTTCGGAAACGATGCAATACAGCGAGCATTGGCAACAAACATAGAGGTCTAACAATTCACCTTCCTCCTCAGCAGCTGAGTCTTCCATAGTATCATCTGACATCTTATCGAATGAGATTGGGTCCAAGTTAAGTGAGGTGACTTTGCGCCGCTTTTGTTTCTTTTGGATAGATAATTCCCACTCTGAGCGACGGAGAGCCGGGTCGAGTTTGAGTGCATCTACAGCCCTTTCGTAACGATGGAAATGGTGGGTCATGTTCGCTTGTCCAAACTGTTCTTCTCCCTCTCCCACACACGATGTGGTCCGTTTACGACGGGCAAGGTCCGGGAACGGTGTTTCAGGGTCAAGGACAAACGACTTCGCCAAAGGAGGCATCATCGTAGAAGACCTCCACTGGAGAAGAACCCAACCATTATGCTTCCTGCAATAGTAGGCGTTTGGATGGGGTATGGAGTATGTGAGGTCGTCCACGGAAGGTACCTGGAACAGTGGGCTGATGTCACCGCTCTCCTGAGAGGAAGGCCTGAAGTCTGGTGGGTCGACACTGACTGAAAACAGGGAGTGATCAGGATTGTGTAAGAGATCGGCCAGGTATGGTGGCAATACTCCTGGGCCCGGTCGTTTATGCGCATCACGGATGGAAGCGTCCCACCAGTGTTCTTCCTCGAATTTGTCCCGACCATCGATGCTGGGGCCTTGTGTTGGTTGGGTCCAGGTGCCAGTGCTATCCCAGGGCGTCGGTTGGGTATTCCACGTGTCCGCAGAGGTGTCCCATGTTGGCTGAGTCCCTGCCCAACTACTGTCAGGCTGACCCCACGCAGTATGGCCACCATCGGGCGGTAAAAGACCAGGAGCGGGATCGTTGACGACAGGCCCCTCATCAATAAGCTGTGGCTCACGAAAACTTCCATCTAGAGAACGATATGCTGGAGGTGGTGTGGTGGGCCGTATGACCTTTGTATGAGTTGAGCCAACGTTTTTACGCAAGGGGAGTGGTGGTGGCGGCTTTGATGCGTAGAAGCTGGTAGCTGGCACTGTGCTTGGTGTTTTAGAGGTACTTGCGGATGAGATAGGTTGGGGCGAAGATGGCAAGCGACGAGTCGGCTGGCCGGAGTCATCACGATCCATAGCGAGAGAGATGCGGCAGACGACAAGCTGCAAGGGATCATATCAGCGTCTGGAACGAGCCACGGCAATTGATCGCATGCGGACGTTAACAAGATGTTGGGACGATCAAGATATCATCCACACGAGCTTGAACGCGAACAGGCGGAGCAACTCAAATGCACGCGTCAGTCCATACACTCCGTAAGTGTGCTTATGTAATCTAAAGTGTACGTCTACCCGCTGCCTATCTAATCTCTCGCTTAGAACTTGAAGACCTAGGGCAGTCATGATGTGAGCAACATGTTGCATGGCCTTGCGATATACCCCACCTGATCCGCAGAGTATCCGAGATCCTTGAGGATGCCACCCAGCTCTCCTTGCTTGGAAGGGCCATCCTTTTTGCCAGCAAGGGAAGCGACTTGCGGCGGAGGACCTGGCAGTGCCATGGAACTCATCAGCTTCAGCCTACCTATCTGAAGGCAAGACTACTCACCGCAAACAAACACCTTCACTTTGTCGCCGAGAGAAGGTGAGGCAAAGTGTCGTTTGATGAGGTCTTCGTTAACATATCCGCTCGGTCCTGATTCCAGAGTGTACCGTGAGCGTCTTTCAGAGGGCTAAAAGAATGTGCAGTCACCATTCCAATTTGGTGGCGGCTTGTCGAGCACATAGACGACATCAAAGTTGTCAGGGTATCTCTTCTTCATGGCGTCCAGCTCTTCCCGAAGAAGAATGTCCGCCTCGGACACGTTTGCAAAGATTAACTTGAACTTGGTCTTGTTGGTCTCATCCGCGAGTGCGTGCTGCAGAACCTGGTACAACGGTGCACTTGAAGGCCACAGTCAGACGTTCAAGAGGCTGTTTCATGCACACATACTCACATGCCGGTGCCACCGCCAATGAGACCGACTTGGTCAAGCTCGTTCGCTACAAGGAATTTAACTGAAACTCGTCACACGGAACATATGGGGGTTACTCTTCCAGGACCATTTAGGCAGTGGCCCCTTGATGGCAAGTTTGTCGCCGGGCTTGAGAGTGTGGATATACTTTGAGACGTTGCCGGTGTCATACTTTTTGATGATGAAGGTCAGCTCTCCTTCCAACTCCGATGGAGATATCGGGGTATAGGGTCGTTGCATGGGCTTTCCATTGGCGTCCTTGAAATCCTCTGCCTTGAGGAGCACGCACGAGGCTATTGGAAGGAGAGAAGCCTTTCCCTCGCCCAAATCAAAAACAAACCTATTGTATGGATACGTAGGCACCCGCATCAGCGACCCCGTGGAAAGACATACGTGGACGTATTGTGGTTGTACGGCTCGACCCTCTTGAGCTTGATATCGACGAAATTCTGAGGGTCGAGAGGGCTGGTCAGCACTTTTCTTGGCTTGACTTGCTCGGGTTCGCCCTTGAAGTAGTTCTCGTAGAGAAGCCAACCGCCCGCAGCACCCGCAACGGGCAAAAGGTATCTGGACGCGGCCGACTTTTTGGCCGCAGGCGGTGCTGTGGAGTAGAACTTGGCCTGGCAAGCTCGAACGTGACTGCGGGGAGCGTGGGGTGGGCGGGGAACCTACCGCTGAGCGGGCCAACGTGGCGGCGCGGATGAAGGACATGAGAGAGCGGACGCAAGAGCGGGCAGCGCTGAGAATTACGAAACAGTGCGTCCGGATGAGCGAGACTCTTTGATCCAACGGACGCCGCTCCAAATTTACTGGGCCCGCTGGGAGGAGGGTTTTTACCGTTTGCTGCGTGTGGCAGCCATCTGATCTCGTTTTCCCCGTCATCTCTCCCTCGACCCGTCTCCGTCCTCTTTCGTCCACCATGTCTTTTGTCAAGCTCAGCATATTCGGCACTTCCTTCGAGGTGCGTTCCCTACATCCCCGGCCTTCGATCCCTTACGATTCCTGTCGATTCTCTAGGTCACCACGCGCTATGTCGATCTACAGCCAGTTGGAATGGGTGCGCTTGCTGTATCGCTCGATCCCACCTCGCTGACCCCTCCCAGGCGCTTTCGGTCTCGTCTGGTACTGGTCTTCCTCACTTCCCACCTTCCCACTGCTCAAGCGTGTCAAGCTCTGCAAAAGACCAATTAACGGGCTCGTCCGTCGCGATCAAGAAGATCATGAAGCCCTTTAGTACACCCGTCCTGAGTAAACGGACGTATCGCGAGCTCAAGCTGTTGAAACACATACAGCACGAGAACGTACGTTCTCTTGTGGTCCCACTCCGAATCCACGGAACATACATCGGGCTTTCCAGATAATCAGTCTAAGTGACGTGTTCATATCACCTCTGGAGGATTTGTGAGAACGTCCCACAGCCACACCCAAGCGGCCTCTCATCTCGCTATCCAGGTACTTTGTCACAGAGCTTCTCGGCACCGACTTGCATCGCCTGCTAACATCGCGCCCATTGGAGAAACAGTTCATCCAGTACTTTTTATATCAGATCCTTGTGCGTGTGTTTACTCCCGCCATTCATTGTCATGTTATTCACAGTCGACAGCGTGGTCTCAAATATGTCCATTCTGCCGGCGTTGTCCATCGTGATCTGGTGAGTGATTGGTCCAATTCCCTTCGTGGCTCGGTCTTGACTGCCCCTGTCAGAAACCCAGCAACATACTTGTCAACGAGAACTGTGACCTCAAGGTTCGCTTTTCTACGTCGCCCTTGTTTATGATGTAATTTTCTGAGCCTAGATATGTGACTTCGGCCTGGCGCGCATTCAAGATCCGCAAATGACAGGCTATGTCTCGACAAGATATTATCGCGCCCCTGAGATCATGTTGACATGGCAAAAGTACGATGTAGCAGTCGATATTTGGAGTACTGGTTGCATATTTGCGGAGATGTTGGAAGGCAAACCGCTGTTTCCTGGCAAGGACCGTATGTGTCTCTTTGTGTTTCCTGCGGACTCAACTAAGCAGAATGCAGATGTGAATCAATTTTCAATCATCACTGAGCTGTTAGGGACACCCCCGGATGATGTTATCGAGACCATTGCGAGTGAGAACGTGCGTTCTCTATCTCCTCGACCATTTCGTTCTCTCACACTTGTCACTTGCAGACGCTAAAATTCGTCCAAAGCTTGCCTAAACGCGAGCGCGTACCTTTTAGCCAAAAGCTCAGAACTACTGATCCGGATGGTTAGTCAACATAGATTGCATCTGTCGGTAATGAAACTCACGTGCCACTAGCTCTGGATCTTTTGGAAAAGATGTTAGTTTTTGACCCGCGCAAACGCATAGATGCTGCTACATCCCTTGCGCACGAGTATGTCGCACCATACCATGACCCAACCGACGAGCCGGTCGCTGCGGAACAATTCGATTGGAGTTTCAACGACGCTGATCTCCCTGTAGACACGTGGAAAGTCATGATGTACAGCGAGATCCTAGGTCAACCTTTCTCTTCCAAACGCTTACCTCGCCTGACGATGCCCCCTCGTGTTACTAGATTTTCATCAAGTCGGCGAGTCAGTAACCTCTCCTGGTGCTGTCCCAGAAGGCGCGCTTGCAGGACCCGAGGCATCCAATATCACCGCTGTTTCGGCCAAGTAAATATCTGCTTTCCGGCGTCTGCAGGCTTTTGGCTTAGAGGTACGTCTGTAAGTTGGTCAATTTCTGGCTTCGGACAAGAGCTGCTACCAACCTGCACCCTCAGTTAGGTATGATACTGTAATGCCCGCGTCTTTGACTCGTTGCATCTTCCACCTTGACTGTCTTCACTTGTCATCTTTGGTAACTTGTATTCCGCTTCTTGGTGAAAGTCAGTACTTTGAATGCACCACCTCGGTTTCATACATAGCGATCCCCACCTACCCTATAGTTGTACGGTACTTAGACGTCTAAGTTCAAGGACCTAGCCGGTTAGATGTGCTATGTATGTCTGCACGCCACACGACAAACCCGAAGCGGGTCGAATGACTTGTTCCGATGATACAACGTCCAAGTCGGCGCGGCAACCGACGGAGCGCCCTCGACGTTTCTTTTGGCATTGATGATCCAGACGACTCAGCGACTACATCCGATGGTAGTCGCAAGCGGTCGGGTGCTGAAGATGCAGATCTGCGGGTGCGTGCATACAGCCACTCTAGTCAGCCGTCTCGTTCATTTCTTCTAGGGCTCGAAACGTCGAAACCTGGATGCAGTTCCACAACCCAGTATAGCCCAGTTTGTTCCACTGTTTGCTTGTCCTAATCTCCATGCGCACCAGCACCGAAATACGAACCACCACCGTACGAGATTTTGGAAACTGAGGATCTGCTCGTCTTTGGCGAGGAGGAAGATCCCCCAGACGATGGCATGAAGCGAACTCGCATCCTTTCCTCTTTCACTTTTTTTGATGCTGATCACGGCAACAACATGATCCCACTCGATGTCCTCGAAGAGGACATGGGGGGTGGTCGTCGTATTCTCGGTGCTGGATTCATCACCGCAAGATACGAGATAGACGAGGACGATGGTCAGGAGGACTGGGTCGATGAGGAGGCTCAGCGCCAGTATGTCCGCTTGTCGCGTGTCCTCCGATATTTTACAAGATATTGGGAAACGGATAGGTATGTGATCTTCTGGATGGAGACATGTAATTGACTCGAAAAGCCCGTTTTGCGTCGAAACTGACCACGCAATCTATGAACTTGACGTGCTGAACCCATTCAAGAGGTATCGAAGTCACTTCCGCCCCTTCTGGAGGCTACAGACAATATTGCGACTTGTGATATCCTCCGCTAAAGAGGAACCAGATCAAGAATTTTCCGATTTCATGCGGGAATATAATTGTGTTGAAATCTTTCGTCAAACTCTGACCGAACGTGAGCTATGGGACGCTGTGGGTCTATTTCATTCCTGGACCGAAGTGCAGGTATTGAGCGTATCCCAGGTCCCGAAGCTACGCAGAACTCTTGAGACTGTTCCATATGGAGATGACCTTCGAAATTCTATTGTCATCCGTCACCTTGCTCTCCCAGCTCCCGTCATATTCAAGCATGTAGGCAAGAAGGACCGAGCAAAGCATCCTTCAGCGCACAACTTACATCCTCAATACAAAGGAAACCTTGACCTGGCAGTGCTCAAGGAAAAAGTGCCTACACACGTGACCCCACGGATTGCACAGATGGCCCTCCCATTATTTACTAGTAGAGAAGAATTCGTGGTCGTTGGGCCCCTCCCTCGACCAGAGCCTGAAATACCGAAAGAGGAACTTACCCTCAGGCTTCAAGGATTTCTGATGCGCACTCAGACCCGCCGGCTTGTCCAGTTCCGGCCCGATCAAAGGATAAGGCATTCACGCTGGCTGAAGCACATACTAATAGACGGTGTGAAATATGAGGTGAGAACACATACTCTTTTTACTTTTCCATCGTCGTGAAGGTGATAGACAGGTCGGCGACACTGTCTTGTTTTATCCAGGGAATGATACTCCGCCGGACCCCGATGCTCTGCCTTCAACGGACACTCTTGCCAATCATTTTTGGTAAAGCATTGTTATACGCCATTTTACAATCTTTCATCCAGGTTTTTGTTAGGTTTGGCAGGATCATATACATGAACGAAGAGCACGAGACTGTCCACGTGCAGTGGTTCGAGCACAGCTCTAAGACACTCCTCCAAGAGTTGGGTCACTCCCAGGAACTATTTCTGACTAACCAATGTGACACTCAGAATTTGATGCACATCATTGGCAAAGTCACAACACATTACATCAAGCCAAGTCAATCCCTCGCCGATGTCCAACCGCACGACTTTTTTTACAGGTAGGGGTCAGATAACCATGGCCGGTTGGTCTTGACAGCGAGATCCAGGTACCTGTGGGATGACTATGAAGGAACATTCACAGATGTCGATGTGAACATGTTGGCTACCTCTTCCCGGGAGCCCCCACCAGACAACTGTCCTGTGTGCGAGTTGGCTACAAAGTTTGATCAGGGTCTCCAGCCGGAGAAGATACATCTCGGTGTGCGATGGCATGGAGTCGAATATCACATGGACGATTGCATTTTCATCAAATCCGACGATGGACCGTGCCTTATTGGTCACATACTCAGATTTAGCCACGATCGGGAGCGTCATGGGGTCAAAGTTATTGTTCGGCTTTTTGGACGTACAGACAAGGTTGGTAGCCGACCGAGCACGACACTCAAAGATGAGGTAAGATTGCTTGGTTGGAGACCTGTTTCCTCGTTCACGTGTTGCGTTTAGAGACATCTATTTTGCACGGAAGACAAGCTGACGGTCCCGATCGAAGACTTAATTGGCATATGTTACGTGGTGATCAAAGGAAGTATGCCTGAATTGGACGCATGGCTTGCAATGTCCCCCAACCACTTCTACGTCAAATATCGTTTTGACTCTCTTACCCACGTGTCATGGGATGACAAGAGTCGGGTGCGCTGGGACGGCTTACCTATCTGTGCCGTGTGTGTGAAACAAGACCTCAAGAATTTCAGCGGGATGAAAACGTTCTTGGAGAGGGAGGCACCCTTACGCGTCTTTGATCCGTTCGGTGGTTCTGGCGCATTCTCTCTGGCGATGGAGGAAGTGGGCTGTTTCAAACTGACGCATGCTGTGGAGATTTCCCCAAGTGCAGCAAAGACCCTGCGGTAAGTGCTGATGATTTGAATTGCTGGGGTCAACGATAATTTGGCTGTCAGAAATAATTCCTCAGTGGACGTTAAAATCTACAATCAATGTTGCAATCTGGTCCTACGCCACGCGATTTTGACCCACGAAAACAAACACCCTGAACCGTTAAAGTCCATCGAAGATGGACATGAATTGCCTCCACCTCCAAAGCCTGGTGACATCGATTGTCTCGTAGCGGGATTCCCTTGGTAGGTCCTCATGTCATCTATTTAGATCTTGCTGACCTATCTATAGCCAGCCCCACTCCAGTCTGAACATGTACAAAAAGGCCAAGGACCGCTCGAGCAGGCTTATTCTCACCGCACTCTCCTTTGTCGATTTTCTCAAGCCATCGTATTGCATATTTGAGAATGTTCGAGGTTTTCTACAGTATAAGCTTCGTGCGCGTCAGGACGGTAAGCATTCGATCAAGGGAGGAATCCCGATGGGCGGTCTGAAGCTCGTTGCCGCGGCGCTCATCGATATGGGGTAAGCGCCCCTGTCCTCAGGAAATTCCAGCACCAGCGATGACGTCGATAACTACATTAGATATCAAACGCGATGTGGTCTTCTTCAGGCTGCGCACTACGGAACGCCGCAGACGCGCGTCCGGTTCTTCCTCATAGCTGCCAAACGGGGCCTGGAACTACCTCCGTTTCCCCAGCCTACCCACGATTTCCCTGACTCCGACAGATTGGAAATCAAAGTCTCAGAGGGACTCTCAATTCGGCCGATTACCACACTCCCTGGCGTCGCGCCACATCGATATGTATCCGTACATGACGCGATCAGCGACCTTCCCAAGTTCGAGTGGTATGACAAGTCCTTCTGTGTGTAGGGTTTGCTTGAGGCTTCTTCACAGGAAACACCCTAGAAAAGAGCCCAACAGACGCCAAGTGGCGGAGAATAGCATCAAGGAATGCAGTGAAAATAAGCCATGGTGTGGTTTTAGTGGTCCTGATGTGGCATACGCATACGAGCCACGAACGGCTTTCCAACGGATGTGCCGCAGCCGACCGACGCGAGACATCCAACACTACACGCGCACCTATGAACCCAAAAAAGTGGAGAGGCAAGCCATTCAGAGGCTCGCAGTTCGGTGGCGTGCTGAAATTGTTGTCATGAATTTAGGGTCGTTGAGGTTCCCGTCGAACCGGACGCTGACTACCGGAGTAATGTATTCCATGGCAACGATGGTCTCCTCGGCTGATCTTGAATAAGGTTTACCCCCCCATCTTTGGGAATGGCAGTTCACCAACCCTGCGTCGGCCACCGCCAGGATGGGATTCCAGGCTGGTGAGCAGTGACCAACACGTGTACAAGTAGGTCGTCCAGCTGATTGCGACCATAGGATATTATGGACGCGTCCAGCGAGAGGGAGTATTCCAGACAACAGTCACGAATGTGGACCCAACGGCGAAGCAATGTCGAGTGATACACCCCTACGTGCGCGTACTCGTACATCTGGGAACCTGGATTGACACGTAGTTTCAGAGCAGACGCGTCGTGACGGTCAGGGAGCTTGCTCGTTCACAGGGCCTCCCTGACCATTTCACATTCTATGCTCAGGACGACCGTATTAAGACGGTGAGCGTCCTCATATTTTACACATCGATCCGTAGACTGAGATAAACCAGATGCACCGACAGATTGGGAACGCAGTCCCATGGCCAGTCTCGACGGCGATCGCACGCGAGTTTCGCGACGTACTTTACAAGGGATGGTTGAAAAGGAACCAGGGCCCTGCTGAGCCTCCTGACGTAGAATTTACGGCGGACGAAGGTGAATCCGGTACGGATGACGGTGTGATGCAGCTTGACTGAGGGGGTACCTGGTGACAATGGCTGTTGCTCTTGCAGAATCGAAGTCTACTTTCTGAGAGCAAATACACAGTATCGCTCTTCGCTTTACGATTCGATCTAAGCACTGGGTTGTAGCGTGTTGTGGGTGCACGAATAGGACATGGCCGGAGGGAACGAGCGAGCCTGAGATACGAAAGGGATGCCAGAGTTAAACTATCCTCAGCAAGACAATCACCATTCGCATACCTGTGTTACTATTCCACCCCCTCGCTCACCACTTCCTCATATCCAACCCAGACCACCTCTGAACAGCTCTCGCAACCCACGAGATGCGTGTCATTCTCTAAATCATCCTGCGTGATGCGATACATGCCCCCACACCGACACCTATATCGCCACTCCGTCCCCGTCTCTGTCGTGGTGAATTCGTCGAGCGAGACGACCTGTGCCGGTCTCGAACCATGCGATCGCTTGCGCTCAGGTTCTCGCTTCAACGACCCGTCGTACGCCGCCCGCAAACCCACGTCCGAGAGCGTCCTGTACGCTTCCTTCAGCAGCCCCACGTCGACCGATTCTGCTTGCGTCCGTGATGATCGGCGAGGGCGATTCGGCACGGGCGTCGGGGTCACTCCGTCGAGCGCAAGATTAACATTTTCGTCGGACCCAGCGCGCGAGCGGGGCTGCTGCTTGTCGGGGTGGAGACGCAAGAGGGTGCGGCGGTAGGCGACCTTGATGTCGTTGAGAGACGCATCGCGAGGGATCTGAAGTAGGGCGTAGTAATCGGTCAAGTGGGTGGTGTACGACATCTCGGATGATTAGGCATATAGGCCTAGGGATCAGTGGCACACACTAGTACTCAGACACTGGCAAATTTACCCGTAGTATCCGACTCGTTGCTCGGTTCTACCAGATGACAGGCTGAGTACATATTGTAGGCTGGCTAGGTGTAAGCGCCAAGAAGCTCATCCTGTTTATGTGATACTGATATGACATTGTGTGTGGCTCGATCATGATATCCTACAGTGGTCTCGTAGTACAATACAAATCAAACCAATGTATCGAGTGAACTATCGCTGCGACGTTCCGTCGTCATCAGCTTCGTGTATCCCTGTCGGGCTGGTGTCTGTAGAAGGGATTCAGAAACCTGCGAATGACCATAAACGTGAACTGCGCCATTATAAGATGATGCTGGTGCTTACCGAGTTGACATAGTCAAAAACAGAAGTACTATCGTCGTTTCCCTCGGCTACTTGGAGGGGGAGTGAGTCGGAGTCCTGAGATTCCGATATGACGTCGGTCATGAAAGCTATGTAGCAAATCAGTATCTGTGATGATCGTATCAAATCAGAGTCAACTTACCTTTGTACAAGGTGCTTGGTGAAAATCGAGCAAGCCTTTGACGAACCTCCTTGTGTCCTGCATGCTTGACAACGCAGAAAAAGACCATTTCAAAGATACTTGCATAAATGACAAAGGCCAGATATCGCAGTGATCCAGTATCTTCAAATTGGTGAGTCCGGAAAGAAAAATGGTGAATGGTGAGCCCTCACCAGACTTGGCAGCTACTATCATCATCATCCCCAGAATGTTCATCGATATTATGGCCTCGCCTTGTAGCATCAAGCCCAGCTTCCCCCTTGCATACAACGCTGTGATAAGGACCACGAAAAGAAGCGAGACGAGTGTAACTCCGGGACAGATGAGCCAGCTAATGCCAGAACTGTCTGGGCTGCGACACCCCCATGACACCCCCACAAAAGGAAGTGCGAGGAGGATAAGAAGACCTGTAACATGTGCGATAATCTTGAGTATATGGGGATGAGGGAGCGTTGTAGTAGGAGTGTGCTCGGTGGGGGAGGACATGGTGGTTCAGGTTCTAGGGGCTTGAATTAAAATGTGAACCACTAGCATGAAGGTCCCGTGCGAATTTGGACAGCCCATGTTACAAGGAAAAGATGTTATCAGAGTCGTAACTTGCGAGCTAATAAATGAATTATGTACTACGTACCTGGTCGAGCTTCTTGTGTTTCTATCACCATGTATTCAAGAGGCTCGAAGAAATCGCAGCATCGTAGACTTGGAGATTGATTCAGCGCCCGAGTGCAGCTAGAGGCTGAAGGAAACCCACTCCCTTCGAGCACAGGCCTTTCCTGCGCTTAACAATCGATAGAAAAACACTGTTGTATCTGTCCCGGTCCTGGAGTTCCACGACCTTGTGGGCGTCCCCCATATTCGCGACTAGTCAAATATCGGTAAGCACGGAGGTGCGCTCACTATCCAACGCTCAAATGCATGACGGCGGGCTATTGTCCTCATGGTGGTTTATTCAAAAAGTCGGTGGTGCTCTCTCGGAGAGGCTCGGGTGCTGGGCTCAGAAAGAGAATGGTACAATTTCCGTCGTACAGTGTCAGGTGCACACCTGCCTAGCCAGAGTGTCAATAGTTGTAGCTTGCAACAAAGATGACCCGTGATCCAAGCTCACTGAGCTTCCACCGCATCATCCTCTTCGATGTCTACCAGTTCCCTCCCCTCTTCCACCATCTCCCCCTTGGTACAGCCAACAGTCTTTACAACACCCGCTACCCCGGCCCTCAACACCGTCTCCGTCTTCATGCTCTCCAAGACGACTACTGCTTGACCCTTGTCCACGCGCTGGCCAGGGGTCACGCGCACTTCAACAACTAAACTTGGCATCGGGGCACGCAGGGCACTCTTGTGCGCGGCCAAGACACCTCCGCCCAATGACAACAACCATGCAGGAGGTGGGAACGTAAGCGTCGTCTTAGTCCCATCCGCTGAGAAGAGATGGAGTCGTTCCATCGTGTTTGGGGATGTTGACGCGGGGACGGCAGGCGACGGGGGTTGCGAAATGATAGTCGTGTTCGTCGAGAACGCGGCAAGCGTTGTTGCAGAGGTAAGTCGCGCAGAGACCGACTTGAAAACAGTTGACGAGGAGCCATCCACAGTAATATCAAAGTGATCAGGAGATACGCTTCTGAGCGCGACATCGACGTGGGCAGCAGAAGCGTCGTCCTTGGATAGTGTGACGACGCGCTCATAAGCATCTCCACCAAACCGACGTGAGCCAAGACTTGACCAAGGACTTTGAAGGGCTGACGGGATGGTTTGATCTCGAAGGGCAACATACAAAGCAGCTTGCGCCAATGATTCCGGTGAAGGTTCCGAGATCGGAGGAAATAGCTCCGAATAGTGTTTCTTGATGAAACCCGTCTCTACATCCCCTTCAATAAATGCATCATTCCCAGCGAGCGTTCTGAGAAATTCGATGTTGGTGGAAACACCGACTACCTTGTATTCTTCCAGTCCTCGCCTAAGCATCCTCAAGGCCTCGGTCCTATCCCGTCCATGGACCACGATCTTAGCTATCATCGGATCATAAAATACGCCAATCTGAGCACCCTCAGCGAATCCCTGCTCGAGACGGAGCGATGGAGCGACTACAGCGGTTACATCGGGGACGCGTCGTGAAGGTTCACTTGATTCAGTAATGCAGGGTGACAATGGTGGCGCAAAGACGTGCGTAGGGGTTGGCGTCGAAAGATGCAGGAGCCGTCCTGAATCAGGAAGAAAGTCATTTCGAGGATTTTCCGCGTAGATCCGTGCCTCGAAGGCGTGTCCGACTAGAGGGATGGCGGATTGAGTGAGAGGAAGCGAGTTGCCGGCTGCAACCTGTCGAATGCATGGGTGACGACGGAACGAACCAACATACAAACAATACCTCGAGCTGCCATTCAACAAGGTCAAGACCGGTTATCATTTCCGTGACGGGGTGTTCAACCTGCAATCTCGTATTCCTGGCGTTGATGTCAGCTCAGCTTCAATGCCACAAAATTCCAAAGCCACTCGCATTTCCATAAAGTAAAACTTCTGAGAGTCGTTATCAAAGATGAACTCCACTGTACCAGCTCCGACATAGCTAACAGCTCTCGCGGCAGCAATGGCCTTCTCAGACAAGTCCGCACGAAGTTCAGGGGAAAGACCTGGAGCAGGAGCCTAAAAACCATATACAGTCAGAGTGGGCCCCGCCATAAACACTGGTGTATATCCCACCTCCTCAATGATCTTCTGGTTACGTCTTTGTACAGAGCAGTCCCGTTCCCAAAGACTAACCACCCCACCCAGTGTATCTGCAAAGACTTGTACTTCCACATGCCTTGGTCGCTCAATATATTTCTCGACGAGGACATCTGCGTCGCCGAACGCCTTCAAGGACTCGCGTTTGGCAGACTCCAGGGCATCCATAAACTCGGCAGATGTCGACACCACGCGCATACCCTTGCCACCCCCGCCGTGAATGGCTTTGATCAACGCAGGGTAGCCTACCAACGCATCACGTCTCGACTCAGTCCGTCCAATAATCCTGAGAACCTACCGATCTTCTCTGCTTCAGCGGAGAGAAACTTAGGATCTTGATTGCTGCCGTGATACCCCGGAACGCATGGGACACCGGCGGCTTCCATCCGTAAATGTCAGCAACGTTATTAGGATGAACATGGACAGACCGCGACCCACCGGACATGATATTCTTGGATTCACTATCATATTTACTCGGTCATCACATTGTAGAATGCGGTCGAGGACAGCACTGACCTCTTGGAACCCATGGAAATGATGGCACTCGGCGGAGGCCCTATAAACACAATGCCCTCCTCTGCGAGCCGTTCGGCGAACTTGGCGTTCTCGCTGAGAAAACCATACCTGCACGGGATGCATTTGATCAGAATATAACGTGGATGAGAGGGGCACCATCCTACCCTGGATGAACCGCCTGAGAAATCGCGGAGCAGAAACAAAAAGTCACGAAACCCGTCACCTCAAAAAAGGGCAAGTATGAGACAGACCTGTGCACCACTCTTGTGACACGCTTCGATGATCCTGTCGATGCGCAACTAAGATGACCAGGTCAATTCGCCACTTTGTCAGGGCGTCCCTGACCGAACACTCACATAGCTCTCGGCTGAAGGTGCAGGACCAATGCAATACGCCTCGTCGGCTTCTAACACATGTAACGACAGTGCATCCGCCTCACTGTACACCGAAACTGTCTTGATCCCCAACTTCTTCGCTGTCCGAATGACACGACATGCAATCTCTCCCCTGACAGCATACGCCCAATGCATCAGCAAGGAGACGCGCATGCCAAAAGTAACACACCTGTTGGCGACAAGTATCTTGTCGAAATGGGGCTTCTTTACGCGTGGGTAGGGATCCGCTATCAAATGAACGTCAGGACACTCAAGATCAGATGGAGCACCCTCCTACTGACTCGAGGGAGTGGTCGCAAACCCTCGGCGCTGCGGCACGCCGACGGGACGAAGTGCACGTCTCGCCTCTGAGGATGCATTCCATGTAATCGCAAGAGCACGCGCATGTCTGGCTCCGCGGGGTATCATGGGCACATGAACGACAACCGGTGCTTGTGTCGCTGCCTGGACGCGTATCCCTCCAAGAGAACGTGTCACAGTACGTTGCGTGGGTATCATCGTCAGTGTCCAAGGCGAAGTTGGCACTCGAGAGGTTCGCCAGCCAAGGTCCATCCGGTGGTGATCACGTGGTCCATCATGGCACTGATACTTGGTCCTTTTTCGGCATCGGCCACTGAGGCAACTCGTGAGCGTTGACTTCGAAACTGTACTAGCGTACAAATATCAATATATCGTGGTCATCATACTCAACCCCTGGGGCCATATGGGGTCGGACTCTCCTCAACCCGTCCAACCTTGGCAAGCTGGTCGCCAATTCCAATCGTATCCTGCAGGAGATCCTCCCCAAGCAACCTCAGCTGACTGGGGCCCTTCCCTTGCTGCCGACGTTGCGCGGGTGGAATCCCAAAGACAGTTTCGTCGGTCACCTCGCCTTCACTTACTTCGTACCCACCTTCGGAATCAAAACTATCATCAAAGCCATCCCCGCGGTCCCCACTTCCTTCCAGCGCCCGCACAAAAGGATGTATAGCAGCCTCATCCTCGCCTTCAGAACCATCTCTGCCCAGCGAGTCCATCGAATGGTTCGAGTTGGACGACCCAAAAGAGTCGTCCGGGCCAGGCTCGCGGGAAGACGCCATAATAAAAGCTGCAGATGGTTGGCGAGAATGGACAGGTTCGTCATTAAGCGAGTCTGAGTCCGAATCCGAGTCCGCGCTTGAGCGAGGGTATGCTCCGAGCTGGATCGCACTTTGATCTTCTTGATGCATTTGAAACAGATTTAGCCCTGGTCCCTGGTGCTCAGGCATATGCAGTTCGTTCTCCTTCAGTGGTGGTGTGAGCACGCCGCTTCTAGCGCCCGCTTGCGAAGATGCTCGCGAATGCGAGGTCGACGCAACAGAATCTGTTCTGGAACTAGATTCTGGCATTTCAAGGCCAACGCGACGCATCATGGTCGCCAGACTGGCATCGGTGTCGTTACTGTCCGCCCATGACGGGTACGGGTGTCGAATGTACCGCGACAGCGAAGGCGGGGTCGGAATCGTACTCATCGTATCATCCTTGGCTTTGCCAGAATCATATCCAAACGCGGGTGTTCTTATCTTGTTTGAAGCTGCGCTGGTTGCAGATCCAAACTGGCCTTGCATATCGCCCAGTAGATCTCGCCGGATACGATCTGCCGCCTCCTTCCCAGGGGTTTTACCCAGAGTCGGCAACGCGTCTTTACCGGGCGTCCGCCCAAACGGCGGCAAAAGTCCCAGTCCCACGCTGGATCTTGGAGCTCTAGCAAACGCCAACGTCCGCGGCGGTGACATTCCCTGCATCAAATCAACCGAATCATCGAAAGAGTCATTAAACGCGGTAAACTTGGGTTCCGGGTTCAAGTCAGATGCTTGTTTCGTCAGAGAGGGTATATCCAATACGGATGAAGACGCAGAGGCAGATCTAGACGAAGACGCGGAGGAAGAGACAACTGTAGGCTGTTTTGGCGTGCGCTCATATCTTGGACGACGGGGCGACGGAAATACTGGCTCATTTGCCAATTTCGATGGGAGGAGAGATTCGACATATTTTGGGATGGCAACGGGTGTCTTCGGCTTGACCTTGAGTGGTGAGACATATGTACGTGTCGCGTTTGCACGCGGGGTCGGTTGTGCGCTCCGAGGGATCCGCGAAGGCTCGGCGGGCTCGTCAAGCCTGGGCCTCGAAACGCTTCTCTCAGGCTTTTCTCGATCCTTTGACAATAATTGCTGGATAGTGTTCTCCTCCTCATACATGATGCTGTCCATAAGAGACGTATCATGCGCAGAGGCTGCTTCTTCCTCTTCCCGCGCAAAGCTTTGAAGTTCATTCTTGAGACGGGCCATCGGCAACTCGAGAGAAGCACTCCAGGATGGCTGGTCGTACACAGTTTGGTCAGGCGCGTGCCCGGGGCGTGCCGGGGTCGACGAGACCGCGTTTGAAGGCATGAATGAGCTCTCTGATGTGGTCACGTCATACGCCGAGGTCGTGTCGGCGTGCGAACGCGTCGCGGCGGCACCTGAATCCTGTCCAGTCTGGGAGACGAAACTCGGTTCCAAAGGAACGACGGGCGACTGCGTCCGTTCGTCGTGCACAGAATCGTCATCTCCGAGGGTCGGAACATGTACCTGTGCAGCCTGCTCGAAAAACGATGTCCAGAACTAACAACACGAGTTTAAAAAAGTCTGGCACGAGCGAGAAAGCCGAACAAGATCGTTACCTTGGCCGCCTCACGAACTGGTTCTGTGCCAACTGCGTAACGCTTCACAGCTGGCAATAACTTTGTCGACATGAGGTGCTGTATCTTTGAAAAGTTGGCATCTATGTTCTTCTCTGATCATTCGCTGGCGGGACATGGCGAGTTACGACCCAAACTCACCTGTAGTTTAATGGTAATCAGCTGCTCGATTTGATCAATCTGGTCGTTTACGGATGCATTCGTGTCGAGTCCTGGAACGACGATGGAGGCAGGTTCCGTCGACGGGCTCCATCGCGGCGGGTTGGGTTCAATGGGCGTGGCCATGATATTTGTATGCTAGCTAGTACAAGTCAACGCTCACGAGTTGCCTCAGTGGCCGATGCCGGAAAAGGACCATGATGGACCACGTGATCACCACCGGATGCTTATGAGCGCATCGTCACACTATCCAGATATCCAAGGACGACGCTTCTGCTGCCCACGTCGATGTCGCGCTCAGAAGCGTATCTCCTGATCACTTTGATATTACTGTGGATGGCTCCTCGTCAACTCTTTTCAAGTCGGTCTCTGCGCAACTTACCTCTGCAACAACCAATCCCCGTCACCCGCCGTCCCCGCATCAACATCCCCAAACACGATGGAACGACTCCATCTCTTCTCGGCGGATGGGACTAAGTTGTAGCGGTGCAAGGCACCAGGTCCCCGACTCGGAAATTTGCAGGAGGTACGGTCCAGACTTGGATTTCACATCAGAGGCACTCGTATGTACTCACCTATTCCTGTAATATTCGCCAGGCAATAATGACGTTGTGCAGGCAGAGGCGATCCAGAGATGGATACCGGACTTCAAGGCAGTGAACACGAGCGACAAGCCAGACACAACGAACGATCTGCTGCTCAAGACGGACATCGATTTACAAATGTATCAAGGGTGCGAAGTTCCGGAAGGACGGATTTCTCTCAAATGGAGCTATGGATCGAATTCAAGAACAAAGGGGTCGCATTCAGGGATCCTCCAGCCTCGGAATCAGAGAGACGATTCGTCGCGATTGACAGCGGTTCATTCGCACCTCTGACCGACAAAGGGCTCAACGAGCGTGGACAATTGGCGCACTATGCGGGCGCACTCCACAGCAAGCAATTTCGCCATTTCTCGTACTCGATCCTGGTTGAAGGGGACGATGCCCGATTTCTTCGATGGGAGCCTACTGGCACGATTGTGACGGCCGGATTTAACTACCGGACGAGCCCGGAATTGATGGCCGAATTTCTATGGCGTTTCGACCATCTCTCTGCCCAAGGTCGTGGACATGACGACTCGGTGCAGCCGGCGAGACTTTTTTCTGCGGTCGACGCGCAGGTGAGGGAGATACTCGGGATGAAGGACAAGAACACACTGCTGTACCGATATTCAGTGCCAGGCTTGAGCGACAAGGGATATGCGTACGGACCAATGCCTTATACTCGACATCGGTCGCTGGTCAGTTGGGTGCACTCGCAATCTCCCTGTGTATTGGATTCCAAACATCATTTCCAATTATACGAGCAAGTCTTCTGGTGATCCGGAGTCCTCTGGGGAGGGTGTTGCGGATCCACGGATTGACGAGGATAAGGGAAGGAAGAAGAAAGCGTTTGAGAAGGAAGGGATAATATACATGAAGGACACGTGGCGGTTCCTTTCGGACTTGCCAGGGGTTGATATTAAGCTGGAGCACGAGATCTACGAGATGCTCCATGACTGTGGCACACCGAACATCCCCAAGGATGTTACAAGAACGCGGGGGTTTCTGGACGCGCCGTGGCTGTGTGTGAAGCAGAAGATATCTCCATATCGACACTACCGCCTGGTGGCATCGTTGGACGACCGCTTTCGGATTTCACATCAACAAAGGAGCCCGTGGCAGGTATCTTGGATGCGCTAAAAGGTGCGTATCCTGAGCTACCCATGAATCACATCGTTGACATATGACAATATAGCGCACCGGCGCGCATTCGAAAATGCGGGGATCTTGCATCGGGACATCAGTGCGGGAAATATCATCCTGACAGACGACGGGAGAAGGTTGTTGATTGATTGGGAGATGGCGAGGTTCATGGACGAGGTAGTGAACAGGAGACCTGAGCGCACGGTAAGCCATGTGCCTTACTGTTCCACTATCCATTAATGGCATAATAACCGTAGGGGACGTGGCCTTTTATGTCGGCGAACTTGTTGCAGAATCCAGGAAAGAAGCACGAGCTGGTGGATGACCTCGAATCTTTCCTGCACGTGCTTGGGTGGATGATGTTGCGTTACATTCCTGCCGACGACCGGTATCTGCCATCTCATCGTACGATGGATTTGCGCACATATGAAGAACATTTCTCCCAGGAAGGCTATGCTGACTATGGGAGAGATCGCCAGTCTGGGCTCTTGGGCTTAGGATTTTACCCGTCACGACGGTTTCAGCTCAAACACCCTTTCCCAGTATTCCACCTACTTCGGCAACTGTGCAAACCTTTCAAATCGCTCTATGGGACACCTCCTGACGAAGAGCCGGAGAATCTCGATGTTTCGGACAGCGAATACGACGATATCCTCGCCAATAGGTCCTCCGACATTCGTCGATATGACAGAGACATGAAGCGGCTGAAGCCTCCATCCTTCTTCATTGATACAATACAAACGGCCCTAGACAAGGATCCCTGGCCGACCGACTACAAGGGAGATCTGAACCTGCTGATAGCTGCGCTTTCGGACTGGGATAATCGGGCGTGTAGACATACTCGGAACACGCAAGGTCGACACTCTCAAGGGTCGTTACGGGGGTCGAAGTGGGAGGGAAGCCCCACACCGTCGCAGAGGTCGAAACGTCTACGTGGCATTTCCCTTGACTCATGATCAACTGTGTTCATTCACTTCAACAGGTTAGAATCCTGTCGACATAGTGCGCATGTATACCCTCTATAAAAGGAAGCGGGGGGCTGTGTTTCTTGCTTTTTTGATTGAATCTAGAGGCTGAACGTTTGAACTTCAATCAATGTGAGCTCAATGAGCGAATTCCGCAAACAAATATGTGCTCTTGGTGATACATATTAATACGTGTGACCGCCAGCAGGCAAGTTACCCCTGTCCACACAGCGCAACTCAAGTCGGAAAAGAATTCAGAGAGCTCTTCAAATGCAGTGGCGATTGCGCATTTGCTGGGGTCATCCGAGCGAGCTGTCGCCTGCCATTCGCGTCCGCCAGTCAGCTCAACAAGGATTTGCTATTCAAATCTTCGTCGTATACCAGAGTCATGACTTCCGAGAGACAATTAATGAGATCAAAACCAGTAAATGAATCAGGTACTACATACCTGGTCGAGCTTCTTGCGCTTCTATCACCACGTGGCTTCGAGGGGCCCGAAGAAATCGTAGCAACGTGAACTTGGAGATTGATTCAGCGACCGAGTGTAGTTGGAGGCTGAAGGAAACCCGCTCCCTTCGAGCACAGGCCTTTCCTGCGTTCAATAATCGGTGGAAAAACGTCGTTGTATCTGTCCCGGTCTCGGAGCTCCACGACCTTGCGGGCATGCTCCATATTCTGGACTGTAGCCTGCCCCGGAAGCTTCAGCATGTCTTTGAGACACTAGGACACGGAATCATTGCTTTGTTTTACGAACAGATTCCCAAAGGAACAACTAATACAACAACGGCAAAAGCACAGACGCTGCCAGTGAAGAAAGTATTACAACTGGAACACGTGAGGACCCAAGAAGACCAA
Source organism: Boletellus emodensis (assembly GCA_038089935.1). Taxonomy (NCBI): domain Eukaryota; kingdom Fungi; phylum Basidiomycota; class Agaricomycetes; order Boletales; family Boletaceae; genus Boletellus; species Boletellus emodensis. Next base: position 169,864 of record JBBPLU010000014.1, read on the forward strand.
GTACTACAGGGCATACCAACAACCAGATTTTAATACACATACCCATATGGCCGGGCTGGGTGGGCGGAGCCACCCAGCCCATAGTCTGTGTGCGAGGGAGGGTACTCGGGCTGTCGTTCCCGCTTGCTCGTCCGTCTGGCACCCTTCTCCGAGGATTAGGGTCGGACCACGGCGAACCGTGTACAGTACGAGTAGGGGAATCGGGGGATAGGGCGGTTTCGAGCCTGTGAAAGCTCTCGTCAGGGGGCTGCTGCTACCCCGACCGACTCCCATCCGAGACCATTTAGGGGATCAGCTACCAGTCTCAAGCCCTACCAGTGGAGTAGGCCTATGTGAAGGGCATGGGGCTAAGCCGGGCCCAAGGCGCGACCACTGGCGTGACTGGTTGCGTATGGGGAAGTGCGAGTGGGGGTGGGGGAGGCTTCCCAACCGGCGTGCGCCTGATAAGCAACCACCCACAGGCATTGGACCAGAGGGATACCCTTTCGGGTCATCCGTCGGGATTTTGTGCGCTGCCATGTAGTACCCCGGTGAGAGCCAACTCACCGGGGGCCATCCCTCGCCATCTGCAAGAGATTCGATGAGCGACACAGACTGGAAATTGTGAATTATACATGACCTGTGACCAAGGCAAAAAGAGCAACGAAAAGGAGTTACAGGGCAATATTTGCACAGGCCTGATGGATCTCATCCACAATAGCACGCAATCTTGCCTCCCCTGCTGCATCCAAAATATCATGATCCCACCGTACCTCCGGAGCTGTGTCGTTCACTCTGGTGGGATGACGAGGAATGGCACGTGGCACGATCTCTGCGTCGACGTCTGTGGTGTCCAGGCTATAAAAACAGAGCCGCGTTCCCATCGCGCTGACAGCATGGAACGTGGGTATAGGACAGGTGCCTAATATCGTTAGATCATAGGCAAACTGCATTGAAGCCACGACGTACCACCCAAGTCACCCAAACGTCGCCTGATCTGTTCATCGGCCAACTGGCGCGTCGAAATGTAGTCAATATCCGTCGGCGTCTTCAACTCCAAGACAAAGACGGGGCGATTGCCGAGGAATACTTCGAAGGTCACAATGAAATCGGAGGCAAGAGACGAGCCAGGCTTCAGGTATTGCGGTACGACCGTGAATGGAGAGTCAAACGGGAAGAAATAGCTGAGGAGTTTATTGCAAGGTCCATGAAAATGCGCCTCTTGAGGATTGACGGGAACAAGGTGAAATTTAGAAAGAGAATGGCACAATTTCCATTGTACAGTGTCAATAGTTGTAGCTTGCAACAAAGATGACCTGCGATCCAAGCTCACCTGTAATCTAATGGTAATCAGCTGCTCAGTTTGATCAATCTGATCATTTACGGATGCATCCGCGTCGAGTCCTGGAACGACGGTGGAGGCAGGATCTGTCGACGGGCTTGGGCTGGGTTCGATGCGGGCGAGGTCATCGTCGGTCACTGACCGTCACGTGAGAACATCCACAATTACATGCCATCTTTGGAGTCCCTTAGGATCTCCAAGGGACTCCAAACTTGATCACAAGGCAAGGTGATACAATGCACCGCAGAACCGCGCAGTTGCAGCAGGGTATTCAAATGCTGGCCATCACAGCATGTTCTTGAAGGTGCCAAGTATGCCGAGCTGAAGGCAGCAAGTCACGGCGGAAGCTACGAGCGCCCCAACACGATTAGATCTCTGCCTATCACCGTGCTCTCTAGGTTATGTAGTACGTGCAATCTCGATATGTTGCACTCGACTAGCCAGTAGAACAGCTTGCGATTGCCGGACTCCCACCGTCGCACTCTGCACACTGGTGACCATTTTTTTAAAAGGTGACTGAGACGAGGGGAGGATGGCAAGGATAGCTCGGACGTTTGGAAAGGTCACCAGTCTATAGTCAAGCGCAACTGTCGTGCCAAGTATTGCCTTCCATGCCCCAAGTACTAGTAAAACAGTGCACAAGCCATAGCTGGCCATGCAATCAAAACATGCCCTCCCTATCAGGGACTGCTACTGGAGCCGGACGCGCAGCCGGACCACTCGGCCTGTTCGTCGAGCGTGGTGGCGGTGGGCCTGCTCCCCTCGTGCTGTCAACAGATTTCGGAAGTAGTGGCCTTACAGGAGTTGAAGGGATACTCGTCGAGTCGCCCCTTGGAAGCGACGGTCGATGTCGACGAGACGTAGGCGTCGAGGGAGAGGGATTCGCAGCTGAAGGTGAGGGTGAAGCTGAGCCGGGTGAATCGGAAGTTCGAGAAAGGGTGGGTGGTGGGATTGCAAGGCGGGGAGGTACATTCGGAAGGGTAGGTGTAGGCAGCGCCTGAATATTCCGGGCCAGAGAATCATCAAGGAGGTAACGGAAGTCGAGGCCAAACTCTTGTAATAGCTGTATAGTTGTCGATGAAAAGGTGTATAGTGAGCGTAAAAAGCTCACGGACCTTTCGGCTCTGAGAATGAGTGATCTTGAGTGCCTCCTCGACAGTCTGTTGGTCCACGTCCGAACTGTATACTTGTTTCCTGAATATTTCAGCATACAATTCAATCTGCTTTTTCGCCCAGTCAATGAAGCCTGAGCCACAACATGAGTGACCAGTGCCAGCACCCAAAAATAGACTTGCCAGAGGTCATCTCATGCTCCACGAACCCGGCGAGGAACCAGTCGGCAGTGTGCTTTATCGCTGTAAATACCACCATTGCCAGATGGTGTATATAAAGGCCAACATGTCCTTCAAAAGCGATGGCTCGAATATAACCTTTGATCGCCGTACCCCTGGCAGCTAGAAACGTCTCGCGCGCCCGAGCTGCAGCACCTAGGCGCAACAGATGACCAACAAGCTCTACGCACGTAGACTTGGAGTTCTTTGGGCGAGCCAGTGCGTCGAGAAGGGCGGACGTCAATGCCGCAACAAGTGGCGCCAAACTCGGATGCGCTCGCGCCGACTCAGCTAGCTGGACGGCGCGAGGCCATGCACGAAGAGCAATAGCAACCGTCAAGTCATCCGAGAGCTCCGAGAGCGCACGTGCATTTCGGTCATTTTTGGCCCTTACGGAGGCATCTGCGGTACCGGAAGAAGAGTTCGCAGCGCGCGCTAACTCGGCCATCCAATCAGAAAGGGGAGGAAGTTTGTCGAGGTTGAAGACCGCGGACGCGCGCTGATTCACGAATGTGATATAGCTTAATAGTGGAAAAGATTGACGTACATCACCCGCTGAGTTACCACCTGCCCATAGGCTTCTCCTGCGCTCATGCTCACCCTCACGCTCCTTGCGCTTACGGACTCCCAGTTCCTCTGCCACTTGACGGAACTGCGAGAGCAATGTCCTTTTGTCAGTGGGGGCATCGGTGCGATATACGTGCGTCTCTTTTCCGTGCCGAACTTTGAAAACATTGGTCATGCCTAAAGGGAGTCAGAGGGTAGTGCGTAGGCGAAAGACAGCTTACTGGCAGTATCCTTGGTGTCAAGGACCAACATTTCATTCAAGGGCCAGCACCTTTCGGCGACAACCTTGCCCACTGGCTCAGGGGCGCCGCTGCTCCCAGAAGCAGGGGTGACTGTGCCACCGCCCCTTCTTCTCCTGGCGACCAAGACAATGTCGTCCAAAATGACGAACCGAACAATACTGATGGCCTTGTATGTTGCCGCATTCAATTCCCAAATTCCATCCATTTCTGCGACAACATGCCTGCCGGGGGTGGCTGGCACAAACTTTGCAGAGCCAGATATCTGTGAATGTAGTGTTTGCATCTGGGAGGCATACAGGATGCGAAGATCCACGACGGAAGAACGCGCTGCACGTCTGCGTTCTGAGAGGGGATCAGCCGTGTGAAAGGGGTGGAAGGAGCAGACATGCCTGCGACCGAGGCGGATTCGTCAATATGGAGGAGAGAAGGCATACTCTTCCATTCCTGAAGACTTTCCTTGAGTTCGAGCATCTCGTTCTCGAGAACGCTAATCTCTTTTGAGACGAGGACGAATTCAGCATAGCTACGTCGTATAGAATGTCAAAGGGTGTATCTGAAACGAGGTTGGACTGACTTTTTGAAGACGTTGCGCTGCAGCTCGACGGCGGTATCCTCTTTGAGAGAATGCAGAGAAGACTGGAGGGACTTGAGTTCTGCCTCAGTTGAGTTGGCAAGCTTTGCTTTGAGGTCTGGCGAAGCTGTTTGTCAATGGCAACATGGTGTCATGTGAGCTCACAGTCATCGGGATTAAAGTCCTCCTTGTCAAGCAGACGTTGGTCGAGAGCGCGAGGATCCTCTTTGGCTTGGGAGATATCAAGCACGATCTCGTCTGGATCGCGATGTGCGCCAGGTCTAAGGCCGAGTGGAATGGTTGGCAGGGCGGGCACGGAGGCCGCTGTTGGTGCGGATATCTCTGCATATCTGAGCGACATGCGCTTCTTCATCTTGTCGTCCACGGTGGATTTGCGGGCATTCTGCCTTGTCGAGGGGGATTTTGCGAGCTTGGATCCATGGCGCTTGATGGACCCTGACTCGGAGGGACGTCGTGAGCGTAGGGACTGCATTTAGCTGTGGTGGTGGAGCTGTGAACTTTGTCTCCACTCAACCATGTACGCCCAGGACCAATCCCGCCCAAACTCGTTCTACGCCCCCGAGTTTGGTACACAACCGTCCCCCGAGCCCCCACGGAGACCACGTCCCCACCACACGTCCAGCTCACCCCTCCAGCACCCCGCCGACTCTGCCTACGACCCCGATGACATCCCCCTCGGTGCACTCGACATACACAACCAGGACCAAGATGATTTTTATGCCCCACAGCCCGTCGACCTAACACCCTCCCGCCCCATGCCGACCTCTCGTTCTGCACCATCTCCGCCCCCCCAGCCGAATGGGCCCCTCCTCGATCACTCCCATCTCCGTCCAGGCAACCAGGCATCCCTCCTTTCACACGACCGCACGCTCGAACTCTACCGCGCCAATGCAAAGAAAACACAGGATCCCGATCTCCAGTTCGAGTTTGCTGTATTCATGATCGATGCCTCAAAAACATACCCCATACCAGAGCGCACTCCAGGAAACATAATGGAGATTGAAAAGGCGATCGAGAAGAGGGAGAACCTTGTCTCAGAGGCACTCGCACTCCTCAAGCGTCTCGCTGACCGTGGCCATCCAGCCTCGCAGTACTTTCTCGCGGACTGCTATGCCAACGGAATCGGTACATACAAAGGGAAACAAGACTTTGATCGTGCCTATCCCTTGTTCGTGCTCGCTGCCAAGCACGGCCACCCTGACGCAGCCTACCGTGCGGGCACGTGTTGTGAGAACGGCTGGGGTTGCAGGCGCGAATCTCCCAAGGCACTCCAATTCTTTCGTAAGTCCGCCGCCGCCCTCCACCCAGGCGCAATGTACCGCCTTGGAATAGCAGAACTCAACGGCGAGCTCGGTCTCACCAAACGACCCAGAGAGGGGGTCAAATGGCTCAAACGCTCTGCAGAGCATGCCACGGCCGAGTTCCCGCATGCCCTCCACGAGCTGTCCCTCCTGCACGAGAAAGGCATTTACAACGTGGTCTTCGTGGATACGGAGTACGCCGTGGAACTGCTTGCCCAGGCATCAGAACTCGGCTATGCTCCATCGGCATATCGATTAGGGGAATTCTACGAGTATGGCAAACTGGGTTGCCCTCAAGATCCTGCGCTCTCCATCCACTATTACGTCAGTGCCCATCGGCCACCGTCACTCGTTTGTGTCGTACACTGATAAGATACCTAGAACATCGCCGCGCAGCAAAACCATCGTGACGCATGCTTTGCGCTTACGGCGTGGTACCTCGTTGGCTCGCCAGGGGTGCTTCCGCAGTCGGACACGGAAGCGTACCTATGGGCAAAGAAGGCCGCGGATGCTGGGCTTGCCAAGGCGATGTACGCCGTGGGGTACTTTCTCGAGGTTGGAGTCGGAACGCCGCCCGATGCCCAGGAGTGCGTGTTGATCACGCATGTGTCATCTGGGCTGACCCATGACATGTGAACAGATCCTTATCCTACTATAAGAAGGCAGCTGAACTGGGCGACAAACGTTCGCAACAACGGCTCAAGGGAAGCCCAGCGCCCGGCCGTTCAGAGTCCGTTGTGTTGCGCTCCGACGGCTCGGACGGGAAGAACGGCGCGAACAAGGACTGCGTTATCATGTGAAGTAGACGACTTCACGCCGCACGCTTTAGTGGGCACGCCTCATTCCCCCGCTCGATCGATACGTTTCCTGCAAGCGCCACATGTGGACTCCCTGTATCTACACACGGACACGGACACTAGAATTGTTTGCCATCTGATTTTATCATCTTCGCGCTACGCTTACTCGCACGCATTCCTTCCTTGGCCTATACCGCCCTTATTTATGATCTGGGAAGGGCATTCTATTTCTCACCGTCGCTTTGTCCTCTGCACACTTGGAGTCTCACATCAGCCTACACGCATATCCATACCCGACTTGGTCCGAGTCGCCGTGGTGGTCCATTCTGCGCATAGATATCATACAGTACCTTAACCTATCGATCGATCCTCCCATGGCGCTCGTTTGTGGTGTCTGGTAACAAGGAACAGTTAATTTGCTTGGCTTACGTGGATTCGACTTGTAATATCTGTACAGTGTCCGATGCTGGCGCGCTTTCTACCTGCCTACATGGGTACTAGTGGCCGTGTTGCAGAGGTCCGAGGAATTCGATAGACGCCGCCTTGTGCAGACGCGTTCAGTTCTTCAGACTGTCACGAATGTGGATGACGATTCGATAGGGATCAACAAGGTCTCACACACCTCGCGATGCATTCGATTTCGAACAAGACGTCCTTGGGGAGTCGTGCGACCTCGACGGCCGAACGCGCGGGCTTGTGGTCGCCAAAGAACTTGGCGTAGATGCCGTTGACGGTGACAAAGTCGTCCATGCTCTTCAGGAACACCTGTGAGCACGGTTCGGTCAGCGGGTGTGCGAGGGTGTGGCGGTCAGCGTGGAGATGGACGCTCACTGTCGTTTTGACGACGCGGCCGACGTCGGTGCCGCTGGCGTTGAGGACGGCGTTGAGGTTGGCGAGTGCCTGTTGGGTTTGTGGGACGATGCCACCCTCGGCGATCTGGGCGGTCGAGGGGATGAGTGGGATGCAGCCAGAGACGAAGACGAGGTCGCCAGCTTTGATGGCCTGGGAGTAGGGACCGATCGCGGCCGGGGCGTCTGGAAAGCAAGCGGGTCTGAGATGGGGACCAGGCTGTCTGTGAGACGGAGCATACCCTCTGTCGCCACGGGCGTCAGGGTGGGGTGCGTGGCCGTGGACATTCTCCAGAGGCGGAGCGTTGGACGGAGAGACGGTCTGGCGCGGAGGTGTGTGAGCATCCCGCGTCTTCCCATGTTTGCCCGTCTCTCCAAGCACATACCAAGAGGGATGCGGGCAGCCTCCACCTCGCCACCACCGCAAGGCGGACGGGCACCAAAGCGCCAGAAAGTGGGACATCTCACCCCCGAGTCGTTCAAGAACGGCGTGTTTCTCGCCCCAATGGTCCGCTCCGGTGCTCGTGCGCCAGCCCAGTTGCCCCCGTACGCTCGTGGACTGACATGTCGCAGTGCCAACTCGTCTGACCGCCCTCAAGCACGGCGCAACCCTCGTCTGGGGCCCCGAGATCGTAGACAAGGCCATATTACACACGGAGCGCGTCGTCGACCGTAAGCAACCCCGTCTCGTCCTCTCCCCTTGCTCAGCTGCACTCTCCCAGCGCTCACCGGCGTCGTCTCTTATCATGGCAAGACGCGCGCCGTGTTCACCACCCATCCGATCGAGAGACCCTATCTCGTTTACCAGATTGGTTCCTCCTCCCCTGATATCGCTGTCCAAGCAGCCAAGACTGTCGTCCAGGATGTTTCGGGCATCGACCTCAACTGTGGTTGTCCCAAACCATTCAGCACGCATTCAGGCATGGGTGCCGCGCTGCTCTCCGACCCGGATCGCCTGTGTGCGATCCTGACCGCGTTACGCAGGGAACTGCCCCCTCAGATCACCGTGTCTGCAAAGATCCGTCTCTTGCCGACCCAGGAGGAAACAAAGAGACTTGTCAAGAGGATCATACAGACCGGCGTGAGTGCTCTGACGGTGCACTGTCGGACGCGGAACATGCGACAGAGAGAGGCCGCGTTGGTGAACAGGCTCAGAGAAATCGTCGAGTTCGTGCGACAACTCGGTGTTGATATCGCCATCATCGAGAATGGGGACTGCAAAGGATGGGAGGATGCGAAGCGCATAAAGAAGCTGACCGGTGGGCGTCACGCTGGGGTGGTGTCCTGGTCTGACCGTCTCTCTAGGGGCGTCATCCGTGATGATTGCCACCGCTGCCGAATCAAACCCAACATGCTTTTCCTCGACACCGCTGACGGATGTGGAAAGCACGCTTATACCGTCATATCTGCGATTGGTGCGTCAACTCGCTTGTGTGAATGCGGCGTCCTCATGACACCAGCAGTCGAGGTACCTGGACAACCACTGGGCACTTACCAAGTTTTGCGTCAGCCAATTCAAAGCCCCTCGCACGGAACGCTCCAAGACCGAAGCGCACCAATTCAAAACCCGAATCGTCGCCGCAAAGGGATACGACGATCTCACGGAACTCGTCGGAGCATGGACCGGTGAGAAAGACTTTGCAGATATAGTCTCTGCTATTGGGGCACGTCGGCCGAGACCACTCACGAGCGACGACTTGTCGACGGACATGAGCGCTGTCCACTCGGAAGCCTCCGGGGCAAACAGCGCACACGGGGGCGACGTGGATGGCGCGTTGGACGAGTGGCCGATCTCGACGCCGTCCGAACGTCCGAACCCCGAGCCCCCGACGTCGTGCGCGCCGCTGGGACCAAGCACATTGTTGCGCATGCCGCTTCCTGCTATCATCACGGGGAGCGACGCGATAACGCCGTCTCCAACGCCCAAGCCGGTGACACGTTTCAGCCCGTCACATCGGCCCTGACGGATCGGGCTCTGATCAACTTCATTCGTTTGTCGCTGTACTCGGTTTTTTTTTGCTTGTTTCTGTAGGGTGTGCATGTGGTCGTGGCTATCCAGTAAATGAGAAGAGGGTGCTGTGTCCGCAGTTTTTAGGTTTGGAGCTTGTTGATCCCGCTTGTAAGCGTTCTCAGAGTCACGGATCAGCCGACAGGCTCAGGCACATGAGTTGCCTCAACGGAACGAGACTAATCGGCAAAGGGTATAAGACATGCGAAGATAGAGGCGGTGGGAGAGACCTACGAAGATAGAGGCGGTGGGAGAAAATGGGATAGATAGCATGGGCAAGGAGGCACCGATGGCTTTGGATGCAAGCTGCTGGCCAAGTAAGCCGCAGCGACGGTAGATGCGTAGACAGGTGCGGTCCGAGAGCGGTGCCAGTCATCACTGAGACATGATACGGGGGGCAAGACAGAAATGATGCCAACGAGGCACCCGTCTTGAGGCAAAAGCACACCCCCATTTGCTTCGCGTCGGGCCTAGGTTGAGTCCTGCACTAACATCGCTAGTCAAAAAAAAAATAGCTGTCACTCAGTGGCAACGTTCACGAGTAGGCACTCGTTCAGCAGACCTCGTGTTGGGGCTCCCCAGCGACCGCTGTCCGATCGACTCTCCGTTCGAGCCTGAATGGCGCACGTGATTTCGCCAGTCGTTCGACGTGAATGCGACGCACGGAAAAAAGGCGACCGACCAAGTGGAGGCGCGTAGTTGGGTACGCAAGAGGAAGAGCACAATCGGTCGTGACCCCCAAAGGGGACAACTGAGCGGCTCGGGGTGGGCACGCAGTCTGTACTGCCAACCTCCCCGACGTGGGCGGATGCCACAGAGCCCCGATCTACTGTACATGCGTGCCCGTGTCAGGTTCTCGGTACTCGTATAGGTGATCTAAACTTCTGTCAAAAGTCCCGGACGTGCTTGATCGCCAGTTCTGTCCGGCCCACGGTAACTTGTCGAACCGGTGACCGTTTTCGTTGCCTGTCATCTTCGACCTCGGCTACCGCAAACCTGAAGTATAGGTCTTCCGCGACGTCCAGCCCAGGCTGTAATCCATGGACGATATTCTTCGCCTCGGAACATCGAATGAAGAGCGGTACATGATACGCCACGGACACGAGATGGCGCACGGCGGATGATTACCTGCCCAGGGCTGGGACGGATTCAAAAACAACATCACGTCTGCGGATAGCGTTAGAATGCCGGGCTGGGAACGATGTGAGCTCCGAGAGTGGCGATGTAATCCCAACGGCGATCTGCCATGGGATAAACATCATTCTCCGAATCGATGTCAGTATCATGGTGTTGTCTGAAGGGTAGAATATGAACCACACCACAAGGAGGCAGCTGAGATGCCGAGCACTCTACAGAGCAGAAAGCCCCGCGAAAACAAAGAAAGTAATCGCCACCTGGATCACAGGCATGGAGTGACCGAGGATGCCCAATATGAAAGGCATCACCAATCAACACATTTCCACGGGGAAACGTCACTTCTGGAACCCCACAGTTGCAGCAAACAAAGGGCGCGATACAACTCCTTTCGTCGGAACAGCCTGGGGACGCGCGGAACTGTAATGCAAGTCGCAGCAGATCGCAAGGGCGTGAGGAACTTCCAGCCCGTGCCTTGCTAGCCGACCGCCGCGAAAGAGGCGCCGTGTCGCATTCCCTCGCAACGGAAACAAAAAAAGTACGGCACGCTGGGAGGTCCGCCGAGGGTTGTGAGAGGCCAATACCACGGGCGGTGGGAGCGAGCGACAATCCGCGCCAACAGCCGGGGCACGAGCGGGCGGGGTCGCGCGTGGAAACGTTTCGACGGTCAGAGAGGACGTTCATTGAGAGTCGGCACGTGAGGGCGTGGATGCCCAATCAGGAAGTGCTTCTCTGCCTTATTACGGACTTGCAAGTACTTGCATCCTCTCCTTGTCCCACCCCAGAGCGTCTCGCGCTCCTCCCCCTCCCCCCACCGTCGTCCCCCTGCAGTGACGATGAGCATCCCCCTCGTCCCTAACCGCCGTCGATCCATGTCCGATCCCTTCTGGGCCGCGCTCCAGCCGCCACCAGACGAGTCGCCCGCAGATCGCGACCGCAGGCTCTATGCAGAGCTCGAAGCAAAACGCGTTAGCGATGGCATCGACGAAATGCTCAGGGAGGAGCGCAAGGAGATGCGGATGAAACAAGAAATCAAGATTCTCCTCCTCGGCCAGAGCGAGAGCGGCAAGAGCACGACGCTCAAGCGTGAGTACCTCCCTTCTTCGCACACCTGCCACTCTTGCTCTACCTTCCCTCGTGTACCCATTTCCCCATCCCCATACCTTCGGCGTCGTTTACCCCTCCGTTTGGTACCTCCCCGCGTGCGCCAGGTCGGGTGAACGGGATTTGGCCCAGAGGGTCCATGTGGGCAGACAATGCTTCCTTAATTGGTTTGCTGACATCGTCGTTATCTTTACATCTTCCTCATTCTTCATCCCCGCGTTTCCCACTCGAAAGAGGCGCTCATAATACTGCAGAATTTCAGCTGATGCATGCACCGGCAACATTCCGTGCTGATCGTATTGCGTGGCGCGCAGTTATATATTTGAATCTCGTCCGTTCCATTCGCAGGCAAGCGAGCTGTCGTGCTCCATTTGGGCCCTGGTTGACGGTCTTTTCCTAGGATTTTGGATGCCATTTCCCCGGATACCGAAGATGATGATAATGATGAACTTGACGGCCAACCTCGCACAGGGCGTAAACTTGGCCAGCATACCCACGTTGCCAAGTATGAGCAGTACCGACGGGCACTTGAGCCTCTCAGGGAGCTCGAGGAGCGCCTGACACGGATGCTTTCTTCACCCGATGAGGATGAACCGACATACGTGGGCCCCGCAAGACCCGACCGCAACGCTACAACTACTGGTACTAACGGTCAAGATATAGGCACCAGGGGAACACGACCAACTCCTGTCATCACCATCCCCGTCTTCCGTCCATCTTCGTTCCCCATGTCTCCCGCCTCACCTACATTATCTCCCGGAGCATCAAGCAGCGGCTCTTCTAGGTCAAGACAGTCTGAAGTTAGTGTTCACTATAGATCTAATTGGAAGAAAGCGTTTTCCCTTGGTAATAAAGTCAAAACCCCAAAGAGTGCCCATACAAACGAGGTCGAGGGATGGTGGGACGACCCATCAGACCCTGTTCACATACTCAATGATTGTGCCCAACCAATGCTAACGCTCTGGAGAGATGCAAGTGTCAAGCAACGACTACGTGAAAAGGAGCTAAGAATAGAAGAGAGTAGTGGCTTGTGAGTAATTCCGTTCACGCGTATGGTATCCGATCTCCCATTTCCATTAGCTTCTTGGATGAAATCACTCGCATTACTGCTCTCAGATACTTCCCGACTGACCGTACGTGTCTCTGTCCCTAAAGCGGCCGTCTAGCCAGACTGGGTTGTTCTACAGAGGACGTCTTGAAGGCTCGCTTGAAGACCATGGGTGTTATAGAACATACCTTTTCGATTCCCGATATTCATCGCCGTAACATCGACTGGAAAATATATGATGTCGGTGGCGCACGTAATCAACGGCATGCCTGGGCCCCGTACTTTGAGGATGGTGAGCTACGGAGAAAACCGACCCTTATCTCCTCATCTGATCTGCGATCAGTGAACGCGATCATCTTCCTGGCGCCAATCTCGTCGTTCGATCAGATGCTTGCTGAGGTAGGAGATCCATCTTTAGATACTTGTCTACCGCATACGATGCGTCACTCGTAGGATCCCAGAGTGAACCGACTCGAAGATTCGTTTTTGCTGTGGAGAGCTCTCGTCTCCAACAAGTTGTTGACGGACGTCAGCGTCATACTTTTTTTAAACAAAATTGATCTCTTGCAGGTGAGTGAGTCACTTGTAGACCCCAATGATTCCTTCTCATTCCCATGGTGGCCTTTCCCAGGCTAAACTGAAGGCTGGCGTACGCCTCAAAGACCATATAAGGCAATACGGCGATAGGGCCAACGATTTTGAAAGCGTGTCGAAATGTAAGTAGCTACCTCGTCTAGTGTGGAACCAAGCTTACATTCTCTCGAGATTTCCACAACAAGTTTATAGCAATACACCAAGAGTTCTCTGTGAACAAGTTCAGGGAAATGCGGGGTAGGTCACACTGTCATTTGCACATACACCCGGCTAATACCGCTCCAGTGCACTTTACCTCTGTCACGGATACCAGGCGTACTGCTACGATCATCCAGCGCGGTGAGGGTGACAATGCAATCGTGTTTGTCTGCTAAACGAGGACGTTTGTGCAGTGCGGGAAATCATCATCACAAGCAATCTGAAGAGCATGCAGTTTGTGTAACCCTCCATCTTTCGCTTCATCTATCTGTCTCTGTTGTCAAGTTCGTTCCAGGTTATGTATTTTATCACAGGATATCCTATTGTTTGTCTCGGGGCTTTTTGATTGTATCCCACTCGCCCCTTGTGCAATGTTTTTTTAAACATGTTTGTTATTGATACTCACCCTCCCCTTGTTGTCCGTATACGATACGTATTTAGTAGTTCGTAATGATGCCCATGCATTAAATAGATTTGTGCTCCTTCGATGACACACATCGAGGTGCAGGAGGAATTAGCGACGAGTTGGCGTGAAGTGGAATGCATACTCTGGATACTACTACATTGCATCAATTATTTCTTTGAGTTTCACCTCATCCAAGATCTCGAATCCTTTTTCAGCGGTGACTTGTGCGAGCTGGACGTTGTGGTGATCGAGCTTTTCCTCCATCACTTGCTTCAGTACCCGCAGAGTCAGTTTCTGGGCTTCCAAAAGACTGATTTGCTGGGGTGGTGTTAGCCAAGTTGCCTGCGAGCTTGTCGGGAGCGACTACCTTGTACCAGTTGTCCTGAAGCTCGCTTTGTGCGGCTTCTGAGCCAGACCCGATCGCTTTTGCATCGTATCGCATGAACGTCCCCGAAGGATCCGTGTGATATCTAGCATGCACACACCCACGTCCGTTCAACACTGGCCCTTCCCCCCCCCCCCCCAAAAAAACAA
>JBBPLU010000015.1:0-165066 GCA_038089935.1 Boletellus emodensis
TCTGGCCGTTGTCTAGTCGAGTTATAAATCGCTCGTCAACTTTTTTCTGCACTGGTTGGATAGAGATCAAGAGTCGTAGTCCGATTTGCCCATGTCGGCCGTCCATAGGCAACCATGCCAAACGATCAGTGATCAGTACATGTAGCATGACTTCGAGCTCCCTACTCTATTTGCCAACCTTCTGTTCTAGACACCGGCATTTGCGGCTGGAATGATTGTGATCGGCGCACGGGTGATGGCGCCCACGGCCTCGTGCAGCCAATGCGTCGTCTGTAGTCTGTAGCGGTTCCCTTTGACAAGGGCCGTTCGAGCTACATCGATGCCGACAGGGGATCGGCGTGTTTCGCCGATGGCGGCCGGTATCGTCGGGAGCGATCCAACGTTGCCTTCCGGACCCGTAAAGGCGGCAAGGGTGTCGACCTTGTGATCCCGAGCCTCGCCTGCAGAACGCCGCATGGCCCGCGGCGGCCCCCCCCCCCCCCACTTCCTCTCGTCGGCGGCGGCGATTGCGCTCTGCAGCCCTCGGGCTGTGCGGTGGTTGGTGCGACTCGCTTTCGGAGCGCGATCGTGGATGCGTGCCGATGGGCGATCTCCGTGTGCGTGTGCTGGCAAGAGAGAGAGATAGCCTTTGGCCTTTGGGATGGTGCGCCGCGAACGAGCATGTCTCCAGGCGAACATAATTGACCAATGATCAGACCTGCCGATCCAGAAAAAAAAAAAGTCGCACCGACGGATCGGATCCTGTACAGCTTCCCAGCACCAGAAAGAGAGAAGAGGACCTGCCAAATGAGGTCGTGCGGTTCCGCGCAAGTAGGAATACCGCCAGTATATCCAGCTCGAATGTACTCGTGACGGGACGAATCCCGCTCCCAGCCCGGGCCGGGTTTTATTTGTTGAAGTGCCGGGAGACAAACGCTGCGTCCCTGTGTGCTTGCATGACGGTGCCGAAACAAGTAGCTAATCGGTCGCAATTGCACACCTAATCTGACACCGTTGGCAGTATTGCAATCTATGATCTGCACAACGATGACATTTATTACGATGAATCTAGCAAAGGAAATTATGGTAATGGAAGTATACAGTTATAGTTGCGTATGTATCATCAAACATCCCTGCACTCCGCGTGTCCATAGGCTCAGGTGGTTATGCGTCGCCGCTTTGAGGCGCGCACATTTTGGTACTCCTCGTCGTCGTCATCGTCACTGTAATCCTCCTCCGCAACGTCAGAACCGTAAAGTTGTTTACGTTTATCGAGGTCAACTTTGCGCAAGGTACGGAGGTGTACGATGAGAGATTTGTGGAATTCCGTCTTTAGAAAGTGGATGTTTAAAGTCTGACGGGTCATAGAAAATCATCCTTACCTTTGTGACCCGCCGTTTGCCGTCCACACTCCTGTCCGGTCGTCTCCGTCTTTCTTTGTACTATGCAACCGCTGTCAGGGCTCTGATGAAAATTTCGAGGGATCGTCATGTACCTTCCGTTGCTCCTCCACGAGAAGAGCGGACAAGTGTTTGATCCACCGCTGGAGGTTTGACTCCACCTTCCGTTTCTTCGCCTGCATGCTTAATAAAGCCATCATCGCGTTCTCCCCGTCTTCTTCCACGATCGCTTCGTCATCGGAATCTGGGATAATATAAGATGTCACCGTGACAGCCGCAGATCTTCTTGGTCGCCTCCGAGATGTCCGGGGAGAAGCGCTTGCCTGGGATGAAGCTGGCAGCCCCGCAAGATATGTTGGACGAGGCAGAGTCGGAGGACTGGTTTCCTTCTTGATATCATTCGCCTTTATACGCGATTTGCAGGAGCGTTTGACATCCGACGGAGAGGCTCGTTTTGAGAGATAGTCTTCCTCACTGAAAAAGAACTCGGCTCCAAACTCGATCTCATGATAGAGGCACCAGTTCTACCAAGGAGAACTTAGTGTCAAAATCCAAGTTAGACGGATGGTGGAGCTCACTGGCGCTCGGCCTAGATGTGCGAGTAGCTTGAAGTGTTTGAGAGTAATGGGAACATGGGTTGACGCAGTTGCATATCCTACACCAGTCGGCGAAAGATAGAGGTGAAGAAGCTGAAAGAGTATTTGAGTGAAGTTCGCGGAGGGCAATGCTGACATACGGTAGTGTTATTATTGATCACGGCATGAGTCATGAATACCGCCATCATAGGACTGTATGGGTCGTAATGTTCTTTGGCCCACTTGCCCACTGGTAAAGACTCTGCTGATGCATGAGCGCTGACCATTTACAGGAGTGGTCCGGAAAGCACTCACCAACGGGGAAGTCCAACTTTCCGTTCACATCAGCACCATAGATGCTATAATAGTATGACCTTCTACGAGATCGAGTCGGTGCCATCTCATCTTGACGGATCATGGCGGACAACGTATCCTGCCCTATCATCCCCTACGGATGGTTCAACATAACATCAACATAAACGGTCGACTACGAACCAAGTCAGGCCCATCGACCATAGTGGACGTTTCCTCGAATTCCTCAACCGCAAATTCACCGGGGTCTTCCCCTTGACCATCCACCTCTGCTTCTGCTGATTCGCCAGGAGAAGAGGCAGGAACTCCAGAAGCCTGATTCGACGACCCACTTGAGTTGGCTCGGATCATCTTTGCGTTACTAAAGTCTCGACACAGCACTGCTTCATAGGCACCACATGCTTTCTCATCTTCAACCGGCGGAAGGTCGTCCAGTGACAGCGAGTATCGCCTCACAGCGGCATCAGAAAGAACGGCATGCAGAGAGTAACACTCGGCAAGCTTTCGCAGAGTCTTGCCCTGGGTGGAGTGAGTTGACAGAACATACACAAGAGCGTTCATACCTTGCTTCCGATCTCCAAGCATCTGGTTGCAACATCTAACGCGAGGTCCTTGATATCTTTCTCACTCATTTCCATATCTTCTTTTGCATACTCGAGCAGAAGGGCATGTTTCTCCAAAAATGGGTTGATCATAATATTAAACAGATCCTCCCTCGTCACCGGGAACAGACCGATCGTCTCCAATTTTCCGCGGAGGGATGTGATAGCTTCGGGTGCAGTAGAGCCCCACGTGCCATCGGACAGACATACGGTTAAAAGCATAACAACGCGGACCGTTGGGTCTGCACTGGGGAAATCGGTGTACAGTTGACGCAAGACATTAATGGTGTATGCAGATGTGATCGAACGCGACTTCACAAAAAGCTAGAAAGGAAAAAAATGTGAACGCGCGCTCGCAGAATCTTATTCCATGATCTCACCTTCATCAACTCAGTGACGACGGGACTGGCAAGGATGAGTGGTCGCCTGAGGAGAGGTCAACCGAAGCGACCTACCCGAGTTTAAACAGCAGTTCTCCTGAACGATCGAGTACCTTGAGGGCTCGATATGCGGATTCATTGCTCTTGGCCTCCATACAAATTTCTGCTGCCACCGTACGACTCAAAAACATTCTGCCCGGTCCAATATGAATATCATGTTCCGTTCAGCTTGAATGAAAAGTAACCTTGGATCTAGGCGTTTCAGTTCCCGAACGTTGCGTATGATATCATCGGTTCGATCACCGCTGTTAAGCGCCTGCTTCTCGAACATCTTGCGGAAGACAAAGTCACGGTACTGGTTCACCTGGTAAGAAATTGGCGAGGCAACCAGCTCTTATGTACCTTTGGATCCATGCGAAACCCGTTGGCTTCCGCATATGGTAGTAGTCTCGGTTCGATGGCGAGTGCAATCGGCAGTTGGGCCATCAAAGGATCCTTGACAGTCATTTGAGCAAATACAAAGTGCAGGGATCGAGCCACACACCTTCATGCTGAACGGAATGAACTAGACGCCAGTCATGCACCACACAGTTCCGGAAGAAGGAACACGCACCTTGTACTTTTCCAAAATCTCACGCACATCCATCCAACCTGTCGTCTTCAAATCCTGCGGGAGCCTGCTCTCTTTGAGAAAGGAATGAAAGATGTAACCGTCGTCTTCGTTCTTTCCGAGAGGTATTTCATTGAACAACTCCGAGGTGACTTTCATGAAATGCGTGAACACGGGAAGGGAAATCGACCTAACCCACGGTGTCTTGATAAAGTGGCTTGCAGAACGGAAGTAGTGATGAATGGCGACCTGGATGATGTAGCGAGACACATAGGCGCCACTTGATACCAGGATCTGAAAGGGGGCGCATATACTCTGCGGGGGATCGAAGGGGCAAGGGCGGAAGAGACGTACGTTGATGACCTGGTCGTTGAGGACTCTTCCTCGGCCTAGAGCCCAGAACATGGCGTCCATGTGACCGTATCGATGGAGAAAGTAGTGCGCGCGGACATAGGGATCCTTGGAGACCCGAAGGAAGCGTTTGGAGACGAGGATGAGGTTGGTTGGATCGTTGAGTTCGTAGATGATGAGATGGATGATATCGTCTGGACGAATGCTAAGGGATGTGTGACGGCTCACACCGTCGAGAAAACGCACCGCATAGACGCTCCATAGGCGAAGGGCGACGGGGAGGGTGGTGAGGGAAAACGGGGCAGAAAATCGGGGATGGGATTGGTCGATGGCGGGGAGGAAGAGGCGTTTAAAAGAGCGCGGTTTGTTTGGGGGGGTGGTGGTCGGGAGTCAAGCTGTCGTGCAGGCCACTCGATGCTACGACTATCGGACTTCCAAATTTGAGTACTTCGCGCACATCTTGGCCGGACCCCGCAGACTCGCAGCCACGGCTTGCGGGCGGTTGGACGCGGACGAGCGGCAACACAACGCGCGCGGTGCAGGCAGACCCGCGCTGGGACGGTGCGATACAGACGTCGAGGAGATACAGCATGCCGGCATATCCTCAGAAAGTCCTCTTATAGTAACTCCTCCAGACCCGCCAGGCCAACTTCCAATCCCGGACCTGCAGTCTGCGATCGTACACATCGAACCGGACCTCCTCCAATCGAGCGAGTATGTGCGCAACCGGAATCTGCACCCAGTCAGCCCGTCCACCGTCGCACAGCAAGTGACCTACAGCAGCAGCAAACACCGGCATCGCCTCCTGTGGCACCTTGCCCCCCGCCTCCCGAAACATGCCCCGCGCGGTCAGAAGGTGGTCGTTGGCGATGGTGGCGAGCTCAAATACTGCATCTTCCAGTGCCTTGCCGTTCTCGCCCCTGGTGAGCACCTCTTGCTGGTTCACACCATGCCTGGCTGTGATCTCGGCGGGAATGACCACCGTCCCCCTGGATGCGTGGAACGGAAAGGCGCGCAGCAGCGTCGTGAGCGACTGGGCCACACCGAGGTGAGACGCAGCGTGGGAAAGCGTCGCGGACGGCAGGTTCAAGAGCGAGAGCAAAAGATACAGGAAAGTCGAGGTGGTGGATTCGGCGTGCGAGGTCAGCGACTCCATGGTGAGATGCGACTGGGCGTGCAACTCTTGTTCCTATACGACACATCAGTCTTTGAGTAGAACCTCGTCCGGAGCGACGACCGACCCTGGCTTCGATGATCCGCTGAAAGTGGTACGGCGCCAGGCGACTCTGCTGCGTTGCCTCGCAGAGTGCAAGCGCGATGGGGTGCCGTGGTGGCCTGCGCTGCCATGAACTAGATGACATCCAAACACGCCTTTTTAAAAAAGCGCGACTTACTGCAAAGATGTCCCTCACGGCGTCTCTCCAGAACACCAGCCGGGCCTGCCCAAGTGCTGTCTGCGACGCGGTCTCTTTTACCATGGCCAACTCTATCTGGAATAGCAAGCCTCAGCAGACGGACGGAAGGGCGGACGGGTACGCACATAGAAGGCCCTCAGCGCATAAAATGCGCCTTGGTATTGCCGAGGGTAGAACTGCGAGGTGAGGTAGCCTTCATAGTCGTGTTTTCGAACGAGTTCCCTGCAATACTCGGTCGGATTCGAGGTCCCTGCTTGCGCACGGGCCCTGGTGCTCGCAGCGAAGCCACGGACTGCAGAGATATGGGATCGCTGCCACGGCCCACGACATGTTCCAAGCGGGATCATAGCATAGCAGAGTCAAGTGGCCCGCTGAACTCGGCCCCTTGAGCCGGGGGTGCCAGGGGTCAGACTGATCAGGACCCGAGAGGATCCATGCCAAGCCCTCGGTCATCCATCAGCGGCATGTCCTCCGGGAAATCTGGGCTGCAGAAAGAGGTCCTTGCCCTGTACAGACGGCGAGTGCGGCGACCCGCTTTCACCCCCGCAGCTCACTTCTCCACCAGGGCACTTCGCATGGTGCGAACAAAACCACAACACGCCCAACCCAACTTTGCCCTCTACGTACGCTACTCATTCCGCACCCAGGCCTCCTCGGTGTCCCCTCGCAACGTCGCTGCGATCGAACATCTCCTCAGGCGCGGTGCGCGACAGATAGAGACGTACGAAAACCCCTCCATCAAAGACTGCCAGATCTCGCAAGCCATGATGGATTGGGCGGAGCACAGATCCCTTGGCCCGTAATTGCACTCAAAGTTGTATTAAACACGTCTAATACGAACGCCCATCAAGAGCGTCACGACGCCGCGCGTCGTGCCGCCATCCGCTCCCTTCGTGTCATGCGACGAGCCAGTTCCGGGACTTTCAGTACCTCCTCCTGGGATATGGCCCCCTCCCGAGACAATTTCTCATAGTGCAGCCGCCGCTCGTTGAGGACAAACTTGAGACGTGCCATCGACTTGCGACACTAAACGCGACCAGCGTAAGTCGACGGACCGAACAAGAGACCAACGACCAACCATCCGATCCATGATCGGCGCGGCGAGCGCCTCCGGGTTCTGGATGCCCATTCGCCGTGCCTCCTCTCGCTGCGTCGCGAGCAGGTTGCGCTCGCGCAAGAGAACATACCATAGCGTGTGCAAGTCTCTGAAGTTCTTCCGCCTCAGTTCGGCAGCATGCCAGGGTCGCCCTGCCAGACCAGACTAGAGTCAGCCCCACGCGCAACGCTGAATTCTACCACCAGGACACGGCACGCACCAGATTCCGTGAGCGACTCTCTCGCCTCCAGCGTTTCGTGCGTCACTGCACCGTCCGCCTCTTTTTTGCGGAAAAACGCCCAGAGCCCGTGATTTGGGTCAACGTCGATACCCAGATGGGGTCGCTTTTGGGGTTTTGTAGCCGAGCTCTCTGCCGGGGGAGCGGGTTGAGGAGTTGCGTATACGGTGGCTTGCGTCGAGCCCCATCGTATTTCGTGAAAAACACGCAGTACACGCAAGGGACGTGCCGGTTGGAGGATACGGGACATGGTCGTGCAAAGTGGTCGACTCGGCCACGTGCAACTCTGTAACACAGCCACGGACAATAACGACGTGTATAGAGAAATCTTGTACACTCTCGGCTAAAAGAACTAGGTTTTGGTCCTAATATACATTATGAGATTTCTCTATACACTACGAGAAAGTCGACTGTAGTCCAGTGTACACGAAATGGTCGGCAGTATCACGTTCCATCGATGGTATCATCATCACAAGATTCGACACGACGCTTCCGTCCTCGTAGCGTGAACGTCTCAAACCAGTCCCTTTGCTTCCTCACCGATTTCCCCTCCACGAGCAAAAACGCGTCTCCCGCCACGAGCATGTACGGGTCTGAGAGCGCATTCACAGTCGTTTGCAGGGACGCGTTGAATAACTCCGGCTTCTCCAGCGGGTTCAACAGCAACCGTGTGGAATTGATAAAATCCGGTCCCAGACCACTGGCAAGGCGCAGCTTCATCACGATAATCAGCATGGCGAGCGACACGACGATGTTGACAAGGAGAATGTACGTCCCATACGTCGGCGTAAATAGGACACCGAGCATCATAGCGCTCACAGTGGTCGTGGGCCCGTCGGGAGCTACCAAGTCGCTGAGATTACCAGTCGAGAACATCGCAGAGCTGTAAGCGCCGACTGCCATGTTCAGAACCGTACTCCAATGACCATAATTCCCGTCTCCATCGGACTCGACTTCTTGGTTAACTAGGGCCGCAAAGTCTGAGAGAGACGAGCCCATTGGGCAAGCGCCCATGAACGGGGGCATGGTGGTGTTGCAAATTATGCCGACGACATCTTCACCCCACCGATTGCCTGTTGACATCACGTTGGGCCATGACGTCCCATTCAATGCAAACTCCGAGTATTTGCCAAAGGATGTGAGTACACCACCCATGATAATCGCTGTAGCGTTGACCCGAAAGGTTGAGTTATATTCAGGTCGGTCGACAACAATGATGGAAAGCGTCTGATTGTCAGACCCGTCAAACCATAGCTCGCCGGTGGTGAAGGAGCTTTGTACGCAAGTGCTAAGGTTCTGAGCAGTGGATGGGACCGCGGAGAGAGGCTCTACGGAGACATTGACGCCATTCATCTTGGCCGTGGTCGAGAAAGAGTAGTCGAGGATCCGCCGGTTGGTGTTCATAGACGGAAGAGGAGGGTAATAGATGATTGCCGTCTGACTCGGATCTGTCGCTGCATTAGCACCGGTGATATTAACGAGTCCTGTTGTGTTGGCCAGCTCGAGACACCACGACGACATGACAAAGGTCAATTGCTCGATCGCTGGGATGACCCACGACTCAGAGTCTACGGTCGGTTGATCGAGCGGCCCAAAGGGTACTGTGATAGCGTCGAGGGTCGGAAAGGGTCCCATCTCCCAGCTATCATTCACCGTCAAGCCCGTAGCCAATGCCAAACCCCAGACGGCCGATAAGCCAAGCAAGGGCAGCTCCACTCCACGCAATGCCATGTAACTAGCAAGATTGCCGATGGTGAGATTGCTGTAGACGGCAACTCGTTGACTACGGAGACCACCCCTGGCGAGCTTGAACAGCACATATCTCTTTCCAGCCACCATTATCACGGCCGAGGTGATGGCCAGAGAGAGAGCTGCTATTATCTGCTGCAGGAACAATAAAGCTTTGCTAGGCGTGAAAGGGAAGTAGGGGCTTGCAGTGACTTGTGCGTCAAACACAAGGGCAACAAGGACGATGGATGCCGCAATGAAAAGGAAAGAACACCACAAGACGAAGAGGTCTGTGGTGTCAGCCAACCAGGCCAACTTTGCAGAAGGCTTTGGGATCGACTTTGGTTCCATCAAAGGTAGCTCCATGTCGCTGTCTTCTGCGACTTCTGGGATGTCTGGTGAGCCGGGAGGAAGAGGAGGTAATGTCTATGATAAACAATCAGGTCAACCCCGTGAACGGGATTTGCTAGGCGCTCACCCTGAGGGGGTAGGAGACACTGCGAGAAACACGGGGTCTCATGGATGTCGCGTTCTGCGCGTCTCAACGATTTCTGTCTGAAGTTTGACGGGGGCAAGGGATTTTAGATCCATCCCTGTGTCCCGAGGAAACGAACGATAGTAATGGGCAGCGTGTCCATTACGTGAATAGCACAGCCATGGTGACAGTGCAAGCACAGTCTGCGCAAATTTCGGGCCTCCACAGCTTTGCACTTAAAACAAGGCTGTTCGATGGCCAGCATACCGTCCTGCCGACAGTCCGACAAGAGACGGTCTGGGGATCGTCTCACAGCGGAAGCACGACCTCTACAGCCTGACAACTGACCAGCCCTCCCGCCCATCCCACTCGCTCGCTCGGAGAACGAGGGCTTTTGAGCGGCGATGATGCAGCGTCGAGGTCGGGGACGTATCACACTTGATCAGTCGACCGGGCACGAGGAACAATCGCACAGGTCTCCGCAAAAAGAAAAATCAATAGCGGTGCGGGAGGAGGTTGATTTGTCCCTTTCTGGTGAACACTCGCTCGGTGGGGCAGAGATGGTGTTATGAAGCACCACATAACTAGCCAAATTGCTGACGGTGGGGTTGCTGTAGACAGCGACTCGTTGGCTACGGAGACCGCCCCTGGCCGTGAACGGCACGTATCGTTTTCCGGCTTCCATAATCATGGCCGAGGTGACAGCCAGGGAGAGCGACGATATCACTCCTTGTAGGGTCGAAGAAGCCTGCCAGGGTTGCCCGCGATCACTTGTGTCTGGAGGACAAGGGCACCAAGGACAATGCCTATGGTGAACGATGAGGTTAACTTTGCGGACAGGATCCGGCAGGCGTTCTCTTTGAGAGGATAGGAGACATTGTGAGAGGCACGGGGCCTCATGAGTGTCACACTCTACTCGTCTTGACGATTTATGTCTGGGGCTTGATGGGGGCGAGGGAATACCTTAGCTTTACTTACCAACAATTGATGAACTCCGTGGTCTCCAGGAAGGAACATTACGTGACTCACAGCCATGGTGGAGGTCCTTTTAGGGCAAATTTCGGAATGGAAGCATTTCCAGACGCCCGTGGTCTCGGCTTGGAGTTCAACATCAGCGTACGAACTTCGAAAGGCTGTTCGATGGCCTCAACGCGGGGAAGTAGAGTACTGCTTTGCTTAATTTCTTGCAGTCGGATTACCTTGTTGATAGTTCGGCGAGAAGGCGATCTGGGTATCGCATGGGAGTCCAGCGGACCGTTGGGGGGAGCGTGGTCCTTTCAGCCTGACTAACCCTCCCACCTCTATCACCTATCTATCGTCCCTCGCGACCTTTTCAATCTCAGGGCTCAACACCACTCATCTCGCTCTACCTTGTTCCTCGTCCTGAACACGACCAGCTTGTGACCCCCCCCTTGTTCGACACGAGGTATAAGGCATCGCAGACTGGAGACCCTCTACAGGCGCAGCCGCCGAGGACTTGCGATACCAGATCACGAACGGCCCGCCTTCCTCCCGTTCGTTCGTCTCCAAGCAATCCTCGACCATCCAGGCAGGCAGGGCGACTCTGAGGGCAGCAAAGTATCCCGAATAAATGTACGCGTCGAGTGGTCCAACTTCTTTCGAGCGTCGATGTCGAGGACACGTCGAAAAAGTTGATCAGTCGACCGAACACGGGGAACAGTTCCACAAGTCTGCATGCATAAAAAAAACCCCACCGTGGTAAGTGTGGGCGAGGACGGAGGCACGGTGTACTAACCTGTATTGTCCTCTCAACCCCTTTCTGGTAAACACACTCCCAACCTTGACAGTACTCTTACACGCAATCAGCGGGCCATACGTTCAGAAGTCCTGCCGCGCGGATTTGCTCCGCGCCTCTCCAGGCCTCGTGCTCGAATAGATCAAGGCTATATTCTTCCACGTCTGGTTTCAGCCCAGACACCAACGCGACAGGTGCACGCTCGGCAGGAGCGGGGGTTTGCGTCGGTCGGTTGGAAAGAAGACAGGTTGCCATCGTGCATCACGAAAAACACTCGGGCGCTGGAACGTCGATAGAAATGCGTATATCAACGCTGGGGCAACGAATATTGATGGAAAGAGGAATCGCTTCCTCGAGGTGACACCTACGGGAGCACCAGAGACTACCAAGCTGGGGGAGGCAAGAGGCCTCTAGATTCATATCCGACTCTAACGTACTTACCAGCTGCCTAGCCGGATTATGACCATGTCATAGCGATACCTCCAGACCAGCTGTGATCGTATTCCAACGGGGAGTCCTGCCACTACGGTTGCACTTAATCTCATTTCCTAGTGCGGCAAGAAAGGTAATCGACCCAGCTGGATGGACAAACATCGCGCACACTGTGTCAATGGCTCTCGTCACGTGTCCGACGAAGTGCTTCGGGACAACGGAGAACTCGTCTCTGGTGATCATGGATATTGGCTGGTGCATACCATCTTGAACGGTCTGTCCGTTATTCGGTCTCTTAAAGAGGACGGAAATGATGATAGAGGAGACGAGTATCAGATGTGTAGGAACTACTTTTTTGGCTTCTTGGCTGATGCAGGGGTAAGCTTCAAGTTTGAGCACGGTATCAATGCGAGTACCTCCGTATTTACTCCTCGACTGCGTACGACCGACGACACCACCAAAGTCTAGTGCGCCACGGACAACTTTGTACCTGGACAAGGATTCCTCAGTGTCCTCTCGTAGGGAGCCGACGCGGGGGGCGTACCTAACACCGGGCAAATCCTGTGTACGACCGCCGCGCACCATGACCACGCTGTGCTCCTGTAAATTATGACCTTCGCCGGGAAGGTAGGCCATGATCGAGTTTCCGTTGGACAGCTTGATACGGGCAACCTTTCGCTTGGCAGAGTTCGGCTTTTTGGGTTTCATGATGAAAATCTGGGTGCACACGCCCTTTTTCTGGGGACAGTTGTCGAGGAGGGGCGACTTGGGAGGGCTGATTTTCTGCGGTTTCTTTCGGCGCATGGCTTGGTTAAGCGTAACGGAGAGAAACGGAGAGCAACTGAACGCGCGCGACGGGGCGAGAACGGGAGCGATGCGCAAACATGGCGACAGGAGGAACGAAAGCATGGCACAGGCGTCCGGTGCTCGATGGACCGTGTAGCAAACGGATGATTATGTAACTCGTCCGCCGCGTAGAGGCCTGCCCTAGAGTCCCCTATAGGCGCGTCTTTCCGCGCTATGTCTTCCTGCATGCGCGGCCGTCCCTCCTCTAGCAAGCCCCGTCGACGCGCTCAGAGGGCGCCGTCGTCGGACCACATCGAAGAGGAAAGCGCACTCTCGCAGCAACACGCCGAGGACGTCGACAACAACGAAGGCTCGGAGGAGGACGTCCAGCCGGCCCGCAAGTCAGCGACAGTGAAAAAGGAAAAGAAACCAAAGACTGCTCGCAACGACCGCAATGGCCCCGCAGCTGGTCCCTCCAAGTCGAATCACGATGGCGGGGTGGAGGACGACGACGGCAGAATCGACATTGAGAACTTTCATGACCAGCCCTTGGATCGGAAGGAGGCAGCCAAGCTGCACGGCATAGCCCAAGACTGGGAGATGATCCGAAAGCAAATCCACCAGAGTTCTTTCCGGCTTGTCAGAGACGTCGCTATCTCGCTCGCAGACGTGATGGAGGGCGGTGAGGTTGGAGAAGTGGGTTTTGTCATCTCCCTCACCGTTTTTACCGCTCATGTGGTCACTGGTATCAAAGGCGTTGGACGAGGTTGATTCCATCATGAAAAGGCTCCTCGATATCGATCAAGAAATGCGCTCTCATGAAGCAACATTAAGCAATCTCCACCAGTCCCTTATGCGTGGGGAGGTCGTGGTGCGCCGCTGCTCTTCCATCACTCACTCGATCGTTGTGTAACACCTTTGACAGGAAAGCGTGCTTGAGACGTATGGACACGGAGTAAAACGACAGATGGACGAATACAACAAGAAGACCACACGTCAAAAGTATGCTTCTAGTGAAACATACGTGGAGTTCAGACAACGGATACACGTGCGTCTAACATACCACCTTGCGAAGTCCGTTGACGCCCGGCGCTTAGGAGGTGCAAAACCCTGGACAAGGAATACCTCCCATCAGTGAATTCGTCCCGAGAGGTTTGTCTCGACGATAAAAGAAACCCCACCATAGCTGACAATGATTCACAGAGGATGGTGATCCTAGCGACGATGAAGAGGAAGTGGAAGTTGGTGGTGTTACGCAGGACTACAAATGCCCCATTACGCTCAGGGTCTTGGAAAACCCCATGACGTCGTGCGTGTCATACGCTCTCTGCTGTGAAATGATCTACTCAGTGTCCTCCCACAATCAGTCGAGTGTGCGGCCATTCGTATTCCCGCGCCGCTATTCGGGAATTCCTGACGAGTGCGGGAAGAGACGGAAAGCTCTGCCCAGCATCTGGTTGCAACAAGCGGATTACCATGGAACAACTCAAAGACGACAAGGAGCTAGAAAAGAGGATCAAGATTGCCGCGAGAAGACAACAGAGACAACAAGAGGAGAGTGAGGAAGACGACGACCAAGTGATAGAATAGGTTGTATTTATCGTTAGCAATAGTTGCATACCGCTGTGCTTAATTTGAACCTTAGTCAACTGGCAAAAGACAATATGGGTATCGTACTCAACAAGTCCGACGGAGATGCGATCCCTTCAGCCTGACAGCCTGACCAGCCCTCCCGCTTCCCTCACCTTTCGTTCCCTATCTATATTGTCCCTCACAACCTTTTCGATCTCACACCCCAGGGCCCAACACCACGCATCCCGCTCGACCTTGTTCCTTGTCCTGAACACGATCAGCTTGTGAGACCCCTTGGACAGACGAGGTATAGGTGTCGCAGGCTGGAAGCCCCCCGCAGGCGCGTTCGGTCGTTCCCCCGCAGGCGCAGTCGCCGAGGACTTGCGATACCAGATCACGAACAGCTCGTCTTCCTCCCGTTCGTTCGTCTCCAACCCGTCCTCGTACCGTCGAGGCGGGTTGGGCGACTCGGGACTGTACTCGCTCGGTCGGAGAGCGAGGGCAGCAAAGTATCCCGAGCAGACATACGCGTCGAGCAGCCCAATCTCTTTCGAGCGGCGATGATGCAGCGTCGAGGTCGGGGACACGTCGAACTTGATCAGCCGACCAGACACGAGGAACAGTTGCACGAGTCTACACACATGAAAACATCATCGATCGCGGTGTGTGGGCGTGGACGGGTGTGTGGCGTACTGACCTGTATGGTCCCCTCAACCCCTTTCTGGTGAACACTCTCCCGGCCTTGACAATGCTCCTACACGCGCTTAGCGGGCACCAGTTGTACAATGACGTCAGGACGGGCAATTCAGTGTTTAGCGGTGGTTCCGGTGGTGATGGGTGTCCGCCGCCATGAGTGCATTTTCCTATTCGTGGGGTCAGTCGTGCACGAGTGCTCGCCGAAAACGCCACATCCATCTCGTCTCTGACATCCACATGATGGCGCCGGGTCCAGTATGCAATGAGGGCACGAAGCCTCGTTACCCATTCAATACAGTCATGCGCTGAATGCGCCTACGGAGGAAAAAAAATGAATCAAGACGTCATCCAGAGGGAAACAAACACGCGTCTTGCGTGCATACGAAACGCACCTCAAACCGTATGACTCTGCCGGAAGCGAGGAAGATGTCGAATGCCCGCCTAAGATGTAGCTGTGCTCTGTCGTGCGCCAAAACGTGCGCATGGTGCCCCCCCTCGTCGCTCGCATCCACCGCATCGCGAGCGACATGCTCACCGTCGTCTTCCGACAGCGGGCCGTACGCCCTCTTCACAGCGCGGACGCTTCGAAGGTCCAGTGCCCCATGTGCAGCACGGATCTGCTCTGCACCCCTCCAGACTTCGTGCTCAAATAGTGCGCGGCTGTATTCCTCCAAGGATGGCTTCAGCCCGGACATCAAGCGGGACAGGTGCGCGCTCGGCGGGATCGGCGGGTTTGCGTCGGTCGGTTGCAAGGAAAACAGGTTGCCGTCGTGCGTCACGAGATACACCCGGTGGCGACCTTGCTGCCTGACCCGGTCCAGATACCCTTCCATAGCGGGTGGTTCGTACATCTTCCCCGTCTGGTGGCGAACATCATCCGGAAAGTGCTCCCCAATGCGTAGCTCCAGGCGAGCTGGTCTGAGTCCCTAAAAGTAGCCACGACAGCACATCAGGCCTCCCCGTCCAAGATTGAAGCAAGATAAGAAAAACGACTGAACCTGTCGAAGCGACAATCCAGAAAGGACGGCCCACGGTCGCACGTTTCCCTCGATGTCTCGTTCCTGCCACACCCAATCGAGTTGCTCACCGAACCTCCATGCGAGCTGCAACTTTTTTCCTGCCTGCAGCTCGCGTTCTATGATTGATTTCCAGCTTCCAGACATTGGGCCAGCGGAATGATGCTCAGAGGAGAGGGTGCGTTGTACCAAATCAATAATATTCTGATAACTGAACGCATTATGTACTTTGTCGAAGTTGAAGACCTCGGGCGCTGGGATGTCGATAGAAATGCGCATGTCAACGTCGGGGCAACGAATATCGATGGAAGGAGGGATTTTGCCCCCGAGATGACGCCTGCAGAAGCATCGTCAA
Source organism: Boletellus emodensis (assembly GCA_038089935.1). Lineage (NCBI taxonomy): Eukaryota > Fungi > Basidiomycota > Agaricomycetes > Boletales > Boletaceae > Boletellus > Boletellus emodensis. The sequence goes on from JBBPLU010000015.1 coordinate 15,775, forward strand.
AAGAATATGGTCAGGTTGACCCGAGAGTACGCACCAGAGGTGCCATAGCCAATCTCGCGCTCTGGTTCGGCTCTTGGCTTTGAAGACAAAGACGTTTGTACCTTCTTTTGAAAGATGAAGAAAGGAGCGTGTCCTAGAATACCGCTCTCGCACAGGCGTGGGGGGACACAAGACACAAAAGGTAAGATCAACGAAAGAGTACAGGGAGACTGAGGTTCGTCCTGAAGTCAAGGGGATCACGAAAGCGAGGTGTTTGTGTCCCGTGAGGTACTCCTTCCCCGGAATGGTCTGCTTAGATACGATGAAACGGAAAACTGCTGTGATGACGTTGTAGACCCACATAATCTTCATACAACTCTAGCCTGTCTCTTCTCCACACGACCAAAAATTCCATGCAATCTTCATGAAACATATGGGTCGTTTGACGATTCTGAGCCTCGTCGAAATAGCCGGGAAGGGATTCAGACTTGGTGTAACACACTCTGACAAGCATCCTATCTTGGACACTGTCAAGAGGGTGGTACAGAACGTCAAAAAAGGGAAACAGACCTCGGAGAAAAATATCGCCAGGGGATACCTGAGATGAGGACGTGTCCGCAGACGTTCCGGCGCTGCTCCCGGCAATTTCGTCTCCTTGCCTTGCGAGCACGGCAGCAGGAGAGGCGGGCCCTTTATCAACCCTTTCATTACCGTTCGAAGCCAATCTTCTGAGATCAGCACCATCAAGGGATGGTCTGCGCTCCTCTGGCCGCAGCGGCACCTTGCGCTTGGCATCTCGGTCGAGAAGGGAAACGCCGCGACGTTTTGTTCTTGGCTTACTGGAAGAGGTTCCCGCTGGACGTTTCAAGATAGACCTAGGGGGATCACTCCCCTGTTGCTGTTCGGTAGGCACAGAAGCCGTTGCGAGCAGCGGCGAACCCGAAGAAAAGGCGGACAAACCGCCGGCGTATTGCTCAGGAAGGCTGACGGAAGAGGACGCTGAGCGCTGTGGCGACGGGGGGGACAGGTGTGATTGTGCGGTCCAGTACGAACGTGGACCGATGGACGAGAGTGCCGTGGTCGACGCACCAGGCGCCTGCGATTCGTGCTGGGGCGCCTCGGGGACGAGGACGGGTGCAGGAGAGGGCGCGTGGCGGTCGAGCACGCTCACGCCGAGGATACTTCCTACTTCAAAGGTGGTGCCTACCCAGTGCGCGGAACGGTGGGTTCGGTGTCGCAGCGCGCGCGTCCAGGGACACTCTTGCCATCGCCCCAGCAGCTCGTCGCGCACGTTCTCGCGCGCATGGTCATCCCAGTCCTCCGCTCTGCCACCCTGGCGGAGGAACAAGGCGCGCGCGTTGCGATCCAGGACGTCGCGGAGGGCAGAGACGTAGGACGGATCCAAGGGGTCGTCGTCACCGGCCACAAAGGGGATCATGTCGTGCATGGGGGCGAGCAGTCTTGCTGGCAGGGGGCCGACGAAGAGCCGGGGCGACGAGGAGGAGGTGTGGGGGACAGACATCTGGTGGCGAGAGGGAGGACGTACGGCTCGGTTGGTGGACAATGGACATGGCCGCAGTGACGTCACAGCTGGTGCAGTGAGCGGTGATGCAATTATAACATGATACGCTACAAGACGATGGTACAACTCGACGTTCACTGCTTTATTTCCGACGGCTTGGTCGCGCGATAGAGGATGTCGTGGGACTGCTGCACATACTTTTCCGCTTCGGGTCTCTCAAACCTGGCAAGCGTCAATGTCCGCAAGGCACCGCGAGCGCAGCGATACGCACCCCAGCTTTGTGCCCTTGACAAACATGTCTGGCTCACGGAACGCGAATGGGTTCACGTCCTTGGAAGGGTCGAGATTGGCCAAGCTGTGGTTGACGAACCGGTGCGTGGACTCGTCGCTGCGGACGGCGTATATGACATCGAGAAGCTTCGCATCGGGTGCCAGTCGCCAGTAGTCGATGGCAATCGCAGGCGCCGGCATGTCGGCCCATTTCTGCAGGTGGCCGGCTTCGATCTCCTGTATGCATCGCGTACTTGCATGACCCCGATCAGCCAAGCTGAGAATCGCCTCGCGAAAGCAGCACCTACTATGTCATCACGGCCTCTTCTTCCAGGTATCCCACGAATCTGTGACAAGATCGAGGGGAGATCATGTAGGCGAGGACTGAGGGCGGTGCGTGAGGCGAAGCCAAGGGGACACGAGGCGTACGTACAAAAAATATTGAAAAAAACGCCTTGTGCGCCGAGAACCAGTGCACGGAAAAACAGAGTGGGTTGTTTGAGTGTCATAAACGTCCTGCGTGTGTCAGTCATCAACATGGAGAGAAGAGGAAATGGGAGCACACATCAGGTGCATCCGCTCGTTCTCTGCTTCCTCGAGTAGTGTGTGAATCCATCCAGAATCACGTCGCTAATGGGAGTATGGTTAGCATTCGGAGACGAGAGTGCCGTATGAACGGTGTACCATGAGTCTGAGGCTGCCGAGATGTCTGAGCATGGCCGCGACCATGCCAGGCACTCCGGCGATTGTTTCGAGGAACAAGATGCGTGATAGCCAGGCCTCTTCCCCGAGTATATAGCCCTTTTCCTTGAGCTCGTGAGTGGACATGTTGTGATCGCGCGGAAGCGGTTTGTGCTTGTACCGCGACACGAAATCGAAGCCCCATCTGATGTGCGGTGAGGAATGCGAGCGGGCGGAGGCAGAGGACGAACCTAGCGAGCCTGACGAGATTACAAGCAATCCTGTCAGAGATTGTCTTTGCTTCTCTGTGGAGGATCTGTGGGCAGCGGGTCAGGAAGGAAGGAGGAGGGCGCGAACGCGACGTGCCTCGACAGACCTCATCTCTTCTTGAGAGTAGACCGGGTGGAACAACACCCAGTCACCACGGACCTCCTGGCTGACCGCATCGGCCTGGGTGAGCGCGAACTGGGATGCTTTCTTGTCCTCTGTGCGGTGATGAGACGGTCCCCCGGGCGGGGTGGGAGCCACGGACTCACTTGTATGGAACCCCTCCGTACCCACGTCGGCGTGCTCGTACGGAGGCTTTTTGGCAAGCGAGTCGTGATCGGATATCCCGGAATGGAAGGAGGCGGCGAAGCGCCAGGGCTGGGCGACACACCGACGGAGCGCGACGCGGGCGACGAGCGGATGCTGGCGCAGTGCGATGCTGGCCAGCGCAGACATGGTCAATGCGAGAGGCGATGGTCCCCTTTTAACCCAAAAGCGGCCCGAGGTGTCCCGACGAGGCTTCCGGGATGGGCCGCTCTGGACCAGTGTCGCTCGAGGCTGTGCTCGACGCCGGTCGCTGCTCCCCACTGGCGACTGCCTCCGCCGGTGTGCATGCGCCCCGACTAGTGTGGGGACCGAAGAGTCTATCATCGCGACGGCGACTGCATGTCCTACCCAATGGGTCGTGCGGTCAGGACATCGATCCTGCCTGGACATCGGGCGCAGTCGAAACACGCGCATCAAAATGGAAGATCTGATATGCAGGCGTGTTGTATGGATACACCGCACGACGGCCAATCAACAGGGCAACAAGAGGCTGTACGAGCACAAGCTGTCTCGCAAAATGGCGCCCTCAGGGCTGGTAGCAGACGGTCAGCACGGGAAGCGTCTGTGGGGTCGTCATCGCGTTCGCACAGTCATTCGAGCTTGCGACCTCCAGGTTCGCTCGGATCATGAAGAGGTGAGGCAGGCGAGATAGTTGGCGATCTGATATGAAGAGAGAACATGATGCATGAGGCGACTGTCTGGCAGGGACGGCCGGGCAGGACAGGGCCCGGGAGACAGACCCGGCGACGCTCCAAGACTGCGTCGGCGATGGCGTAGGTGGGCGTGATGTGACGGAGGCATTGGGCGGGTTCAGTTCATGGCCGGAGACGAATGGGGAAGAGACCGCACGGGTGGTCGAGTGGAGTCGAGAGAAGGGTACCACGATCATTCGAGAACGCGAACATGAGCGTTTCATCTCCGAGGTCGAGGGGGAAGAAGGCCTGCAAAGGTATGATGATAATAGGCAGGTATGTGCGGCGTGAATGCAACGAGGCGGACCAGGACAAAGTTGTCGGCACCCGCAGGAGGGAATCTGGGGAATCTTGGGCGACGTGGTATCCGATTGGGCGACGGGGGCAGCAGCGAGCGCGCGCAGAGGACGATCGGGCGTATAAAACGCAGAGCAGAGACGGCCCTGGCACGTCTTTTTCGACCACGACCAGATGCGTCACATCGGGTCCGATGGACAACGTCGCACAGTACGGCCCTGCTAACGCCCTCCCCGTCTACCCGTCCCCCCCCTCGCCCGACAGCCATAACCCGAGCCCGAACCCGTCCTGGCTCGCCCACTCCAAGCAGCACTCCCCCACAGACCAGGTCTTCTCCACGCCCGCCTCCGACCCGTACGCCTCCCCGACCCCCTACACCCCCGACAATGCCTACCCCCCCTACTCCCCCTCCCCGTCCGTCCGCAACGAGCACGACATCCACCCCGCCATCCCCATCCCCTCCAGCATCGGTCCCGCGCGCATCACGCGTCGACAGGCACGTGCTCCCCTCCACCTCGGCATAAGGCGCGACACCGCGGCCCACCACGACTCGGATGAGGTGTGCCCCGTCTTGTCTCTTCTCCCCATGCTTGACGATTTGCCAGCCCGCCTACTTCATGTCGCCCGCCAGCGCGCTCTCCCGTCCACAGACCCCCGTCAGCGCCACAGACCCGGCCCGCTTCCATCCGCCCCACGACCGCGCGGCCACCTACCCCATCCCCTCCACCCCCATGCCCCTCCACTCCCCCCGCTACCTCCCCACCCCCGTCTCCGGCTCCCCCTTCTCCCTCTATCCCACCCACTCCAGATCTGCCTCCTCCTACTCCACCTCCAACCCGCGCTCCGCCTCCCCCGCACTCAGCGCCGCTTCCGCCCTAACGTCCATCTCCGCTTCCTCCGCCGCACCCAATTCCCAGACCTTTGCCGCGTATCCCCTCCCCTCTCCCCCGGTCGGTCCGGTGGTCCCCCGCGCAAAGCAGCGCAAGCAGCGTCTCTTTAATGTCGACCGCAAGGCCATTTGCGTGTACCATCAGGAGAATCCCAACGCCCGCCAAGAGGACATCGCTGCCCGTTATGGCGTCGAACGCAGCACAATCAGCAAAATCCTCAAACACAAGACAAAATGGATGAACGTCCCCGAAGAAGAGGACATGCGTGTCGCCAAGCATCGGTGAGCCCATCCCTTTCCGTCCCACCCTCCGTTAAAGCTTGGGCACCAGCCCTTCGAAATTCCCCGAGGTCGAGGAGGAGCTCGTCAGCTGGCTCGTCCAAATGAAGCAGCAGAATACCCTTCTTACCGACGCCCTCATTCGCAATAAAGCAAAGGAGACCGCTCGGAACCTCCAAATTCCCGACGAGAGATTCAAGGCCAGCTCTGGATGGGTCGAAAACTTCAAGCATCGCCACAACATCCGCAAGGGCGTTTGGCTCGGGGCTCACAAGTCTCTTCGCACAACGCGCGGCATTGGCGCCACCCACCTCCGCAAAGGTAGCAACGAAAGCGTCCTTTCCCCTCTCAACCCTGCCTTCGAGTCCAGGTCCGAAGTCCTCGTACGACGGGACTCGACCACCGCAGAGGATGATGACATGGAGTCGGAAGACGATCAGAATCTCGATCCTTCCCAAGATAATCACGCAGGACCGTCCCAACCTCAGGTGGAGCCGTCCGCCCCTCACAATCCACTTCCTCCTATATGGACTATGCAGCAAGAGCCCTTGTCCACGAACGGGACCCCGATCTCATCTCATCCGTCGCAGCACAACGTGCTTTCTCAGCCGCCATTCCCGACTCAGGAAGACCGGCATCACGATCCCGGCATCACCGACGTGCACCAGAGCTCGCTCCAGCTTTCAGCCCAACAGCATATCCAACAACAGGACGTCTCCTTGTCCACGCACGGAGATGCTGCCGCGGCATATACCGATTCTGTTGTCGTATACCAACCTCCACCCCCGATCACGAGTGGAAGCACGATTCCTGACATTGCGGAGGCGGAGGATGCTATCAACAAAGTCATCCTGTTCGTCGATTCGCAGTCGCCCGCGTTTTTGACTTCCAATGAAAGAGAAGCGCTTACGCAAATCAAGTACGTGCTCTTTCAGGCTGCGAGCGGTGTTCCCTACGTGAGGGAACGGAGATGAAGTAGAGCACGATGCACTGGCTCACGGAAAAAATATAATGGACTCTTCTTCAAAAAGCATCTTACGCTATGCAATGTCGATTTCCAGCACGCCTCCATCCTCCTATCACCATATGTCACGTCTCACTGGTAAATGTTTGATCTTCATACATCCTCGCATGCACCGCATCCTTTCTGCAATCCCCAATTCCCTGCAACTTAAACGCATTGCACTGCTACCCCTTTCTCCCTGTTTTACAGTACCACGAGGCACAATTCATTTTTTTTTTCGCACTCTGCTCTTCATGCCATCAATTCATCCATCACACTCTGCCATGACATCGCATCATTTTCTCTTGTGCTACTCCGCTAACCGTTCTCGCGTAGGCTGGAGCAGCTCACGTTAATGTCGTCGCTTGATATTCTCGTCGACACAAGTATGATATGTTTGTTTATTTCGAGCCCCAACACAGATATAAATGCTGTTGAATAATGCTATCTTGTCGGGCTGCGGCCGCGCCCCATCGACGGGGCAAGCAGGGGGGGTCACTGCTGAGAGAATTGACGATGGATTCACATCATCGAGCTGTTTTAGCGACATGAGCACCATGCAGGACGGTGCCTCCGTCTCTTGGTGGAGTAAAGCAAGCAACCAGGCGTCAACGCTTCTCATTCCTCACAGACTTTTCCGATTCCCTAGAGACTCTCGTAAGTAAATGCGATCGACAGAGATGGACGTGCGCACGATGCGGGGACAGCATTTTTCATGATCGTTAGCTTTCCGCCAGACGCTGCAGACATCACCTGCTGTTCTATCGATTTGGTGACCTTGGCTTTGAGCGCCTGGGACGTAGTGAGACCGACACGTCGTGTATCAAAGCGCGTAGGCGCGATATACCTTGCGCATGCTAGCTTCTTTGATCAACGCTGGTTTTTTGGGTGGTTCGTGTCGTCGCCCCTTCTTTGGAGCTGCTGCAGCCTTGGCCGCATGTCTCACCTTTGAGGACGACGGTTTAGCCTTCAAACCCTTGGCGTTGCCTTGAGCCATGCGCACATACGGTACATACGGTACACATGGGCTGACTAGCTTCGGAACTTTCCGGCAGAGGTGGGGTCGTCGACTTGCCTCTCTGACCCCCGCTCTCTCGTTCCTCGATGCTTTCCAGCTCTCTCCTCTTGTGCGGTCAGCGCGCATTCGTCGCACAACAGCGCAAGGTACCGTGTTCCATCGCCGGCTTCCCCCTTTGCGCGCGTTGTGCGTTTTGCTCACCCGTCGTGGATCCGTTGACAGCGTGCGTTCCACGACCTGGTCACGCTTCCTGGCCGGAAAGCGGTCGTCTCGTCTGGTGTGCCAGGATACAGCGCCGTCAGCGGCCGCGTCGTCACCGTCTTTGGATGCACTGGCTTCCTCGGCAGATACCTCGTCTCCAAACTGGGTGCGTGCGCGCGCGCGCTGGCGCTATCTCGACCCAGCCTCGTTGAATGCTCCCGAACTGACTTCTCGCTCCTCCAACGTGGGATACACAGCCCGCCAGGGTACTCAGGTCATCGTTCCGTACCGCGAGGAAGACCAAAAGAGACACCTCAAGCCGATGGGCGATCTCGGCCAGATCGTCCCCATGGTAATACAACCTTTCCGCGTAGAAGGGGGAGGCGTAACATTCGTCTGATTGATTTCATCTCCAATACGTATTTTAGGAATGGGACATACGCAATGAAGAACAAATAGCGGAATGTTTGAGGCATTCCGACACGGTCTACAATCTTGTCGGCCGAGATTATGAGACCAAGTAATGCGCCCTTTCCTTTTTTTCCTCGACCCTGTCCCTTGAGACGTATATTCGCCTTTTTCTGTTCTGACTTCTTTTTTAATCGTTTCGGCAGAAACTTCAACTATGCCGACGTTCATGTCAACGGTGCTGAGAGGATCGCAAAGGTCGCTGCGGAGCTCGGAGTTGAGCGCTTCGTTCATGTGTCCCATTTGAATGCTTCCTTGGACTCCACCTCTGCCTTTTACCGCACCAAGCATGAGGGCGAAGAGCGGGTCAGGAGCGTCTTTCCCAGCGCGGCAATCGTTCGGCCGGCAGCAATGTATGGCCATGAAGACAAACTACTGAACAACATGGCCAGTAAGCTTTCAGGATGCGCGCCTTTCGGTACGTTGCGCCGTACTGACGTTATCGTTGTCAAGTTTGGCCAATCTGGTGGAAGCTCAACTTTGGGGAGGCAAAAATAAGGCCTGTACACGTAAGTGGTTTTTCTTCCGTACTTTGGCTCCAGATATAACGGGCCGTGTGTCATTTGTAGGTCATAGATGTGGCGCAGGCACTAGCCAACTTGATAAATATTTCACAACTGCCTGGCACGGTCTCCCTCCCTGGACCAAGGACGTTATCATTGGAGTATTTGCTCGACCTGGTGTCGTCGGTGACATACACCCCGCCTTCTCGGGCGCCAGTGATTCCGAAACCCATCGCGCTCGCGGTCGCCAAGGCAGCACAGTCCGTCTGGTGGCCGCTTATCTGCCCGGATGAGGTGGAGAGGCGGTACTTGGATGACGTGGCCGCTGCAGGCGACTGGGAGGCGGTCGGGGTGGTTCCGGACACCATCGAGACACACGCGATCACATATCTTCGAAGATATCGGTCAGCGTACGTATGTGCAGTGCGAAACGTGGCATTGTCGGGCTGATCAGCGCTATGACACACGCAGAGACAACTTCCAACGCCCAGTAGTTTTCCCGTCGAAGCTAAGCTAGGGTATTCATCTCCGATGCCCGGGAACGTGTAGATCATGTCACCGTAGGGATTCCTGGAGCGCGACATGACAGAGAATCGTGAATAGAGTTTGACTAAGGCGAATAGTTGATTAGGAGGCGTTGCCAGGAGGAGCAAGGTTCGATGAGGAACAGTTCACATGGTGCGAGAAGAACGGCGGGACAAGGTCGCTTAAATACCGCGCGCAGCTCTTCATGAAACGACGAGGTGAGTTTATAATAGCAATGATCAGGTAACACATGAGGACGACAATTTGCCAAGTGGGAGTGGCAAATGGGCATGATGAGTCTATCGCGGGAAAGTGCGGAGTGGGAGAGTACTAGACGGATAGGAATAAACATATGACTAGGGAACATGCTGACAAACGGACAACACGGAGTAACCGCAAGCGGCGGAGGAGTCATTATTTTGTGTTAGAAGCCGGGAGGCACGACGGTTTTTTGCGCGGGCTGTGGCGACCCAGGGGATTGGAACGAAGAGCCGGGTGAGAGCATCTGACGGGAGAAGACAGGACTAAGCGGCCCGGAGACAACCGAAGGAGAAAAAAAAAACCTGCTGGGCACCCTGCTGTTGGGCAAGCATTTCCTGCTCCTGCTGTACGATTTTCGCCTCGTCCTCGAGGGACAGGGCAAGCGGGAGGCCGATGAGGAGGGCAGAGGTGGTGACTATCCAGACGACGTTACCGACGACCCTGCCTGTCTTCCTGATGAAGGAGGTTGTTTTGAACAAGGACGAGGAGAAGGACTGTCTGGTCGCGGGTGGGACGATGTCGACGAGGGCTGCGAGACGGTCGTACACGGTCTCGTCTGGGGCGGAGGTGTCGGAGGCGACGGAGGAAAGCGAGTCTGTGGAGTTGGTGCGGGAGGGGGCGGAGGAGGAGTAGGGCGAGGCGTGTTCCTCGACAATCTCGACCTTGACCATCGTTGGAGAGAAACAAGTTTGGGGTGTGGCTGTGCCGTGGCGGCGTCGGGGAAGTGCGGTGCCGAGGAAACGCGCCCGCGACAGGAATCGAAACTCCGACTCGGTAAGTTGGACTTCCTGGAATGGAAAATGGCAAGATAAGTACTTGGCCAAGTCCTTCAGCTGCCCCCTGGACTGTGGGCTCACGTTTATTATAAGAGCACCTGCCCGAGCCCCGTTATTTTCCACCTTAATATTTTCCGCCTCTCTCTCCCTTATCATGCAGCACGGCGACCCTCCACACTCCTTCTCCCAGCCAGGTCTGCGCCCCCCCGTCGCGCCTCGTTTCCAACTCACACCACCCCAGGTCTCGTCCTCCCCACCCAACTCGTCCAAAACCAGATCCACGAGCTCGCAAAGACCCTCCCCCCGCCCCGCAAACAGAACACCGCCTGTGATGCCTGCAGGTCTGTGTGCCCACCCTCGGTCCCCAAAGTCTCACCCGCCCCAGATCCCGCAAGGTCAAGTGCAATCGCATCCCTGGCCAGGAAAAGGCACGTCTTTGTCCCTCCATTCTCCATCTCACCACTCACCCCCCCTTTTCATTTCCACAGTGCCAGGTCCGTCTAGCCGCTCCCCTCTCCTCATCTCCTTCTCATCGCCCTGTAGCATTGCCTATCAAAAAACTACCCTTGCACGTGGGTGCTAGTTCGCGCCCCGCCCTGATTTCCCTCGTTCATATCTCCTACCCAGACATTATGTCCAACAGGCAACGACCGAAAAGAAACGCAACGCGGCCACTCGCAGGCCCAGAGGCATCTCTACTAGTTCTAGGTACGTGTTCCACCTTGCTCCTCCCTCGATCTTGGCTGCGGATGTACTTTTCGTACCCGTGCTGACGTGGATCTCTGTGCTCGGTAGCTCATCTCCTGTATCTTCTGGGTAGGCTTCTCGATACACATCGTCTCATCCCTTCAAGCCTGAACAAGCTCCGCAACAGTCACTCCCCCACAGGCGAGAATGGTACCCCTCCGTGGTACAAGTCGACCTTTGTTGCTCCCTGGAATTCCAAGTACGGTGGCTACCCCAATGTCAACTTGCACTCCAGTACCCCCAACCTGCTCTTCAATCTGTTCGCCCCGCCCGAGTCCGGGCCAAGGTACAATCGATCGCGCATTCATGGATCTCTATTCATTCCACCCGCAGCGAGTCCATCTTCGCATTCGGTCCTTTCAAGTCGCGGTCTCCGGCATATTCCACCTGGGGCGAGATGGCGTCCAAACTCGAAGATGAAACCTTCAGGATCGAGTACGTCCCTCCTCCACCTATTATGTAAACGTACGAAATTATCGCGATAGTACGTCATTTTTGTAACTTTGCTTTTTTAGGGCTTGGCTGACGCGCCCTTTAGCTTGTCATGATTTTTTTTCCTCTTTCATTTACCTTATCAGTCGCTTTCGGTATTGACAACGGGGCTCTAGATTCGCACTGGACCTCGTCGAAGTTTATTTTCAGATCGTCCATACACGGCTTCCCCTCCTTAACCCCCCCCAGTTCCGCGCCAGGCTGAACCTACAGGCCACCGGCCACCGCTCGATCATAAGTAGTAAGCAAGAAGAACCACTCCACCCCGCGCTTATCGCCACGGTGATTGCATGGGGCGCAAAATTTTCGGAACATCCTCTTCTTGTCGCCGACCGCCAAAGAAATGGCGGTCAGAGTCTTCTTGCGAGAACTCTTGTCGACCGGTGTCGTGAAACTGCCGAGGCAACCAAGGTCCACCGTATCCCACACAAGGATCATGTCGTGATTGCGCTCTTGATCGAAACGATGCAATGTCGTAAGTGTCATTACCACTGCCCGCTCGCTGTAACCCATGACCGTCTCTTCTTTTGCTAGAAACTCCCGATATTGAAAATGGTAAAAAGTGTCTCTCGCTCTCTTATGTCGTCTTTTGACTGGTTATGGACGTCCCAGGATTCCATGGATTCTGGCTCAGTTGTAGCATCCGAAATCTGCTAGGTCTTCAAGTAAGTTATCCCCCACCGCGCTGTCTGCAGCAAATTCAATCAACCTCTAGATTAATCATAAATCAGTCATGGGTGACATCAAGGACCCTGAGACCCGGGGCACCATGATCTTCGCTTGGTGGATGGCTTGTTTAGCAGACGCATTTTCCGCATTTTATTACCGTCGCAAACCAATGCTGTGAGTGATGATTTTCCTCTTTTGTTTCCTCGTACCGTTAGTATGCTTGCGGACGTTAGCCACCGCTGAACTATAACGCGTAGTGATGATGATGACTACGATATCGACTTCTACACGACGGCCTCGGAGGATATTGACCCTGAGAAACCCTCCCCTCGCGAACAACTCGAAGTGAGTCCAAATATGTTCCCTCAGGCACGCTCACTCATCATTCCTCAGTTTCTGGTTGGTTACTCCTCTTGTTGATGATGTAGTGTTTCCTGAGGATCCAGCAGGGATATTATACCGCAGCGCATGCTCTAGCGCGAATATCTCGCCAAATGGCGCGTCTACTCTGGCGGCCGACAACGGACCTGGAGGGAATACCCGTTGAAGCTGCACTTCTTTACTCATCTGAACTCTGCAAGTGGAGAGACTCCTATTTATCCAAAGTCGGTGTGCCCCCCAATCTCGCTGCTAATTGGGATTTCGTCTCCGCAGTATCTGCTTGTATGCGTCTGTTTGAGATCTTTACCTGCGCTCGCTAACGAGGTTCACAGGCGCAAGTGACGCGCAGTATCATGTTATGTGGATTGGATTATTCAATGCTATGGACGAATTTGGCGTACGTGACGACTCCCTTTCGCCGAGCGGTATGAACCAGGTGGAGACCGTCAAGCGGAAAGTGTTTGATGAAGCTCTAAATGCCTCACTACGAATTTCTGCACTGGCAGGGGTGCTGACTTCAAATGGTTACCTGGTACGTACCTGGGGAAAGTCCCTTTTCGGCTTAGTTGATTAGTCTACCAGAAATTGGACCCCGCTGTCATGCATGTCAGTATCATTCAATCTGGCTTTTTTTTAGCCCGTCTCGGCCGCCCTGAGGTGCAGAACTGCATCGAGGGTCTTGAGCAATACAGCTACGCTTACGAGGAGACCAAAGAGCTTTCCCAACAGATGCGGCGTGACTACACGCAATCAATGATGAAGGGACCTACATTCCAAGAAATGAGCAGCGCTGTTCCTCGTCGCACGCCTCCGACGGATACCCCTCGCGCCCACTCATCAACGAAGGGCAACAGCAATGGTGTCCATGTACACCACGATTCTACGGTCGGCACGGGTTCCTGCCTGTTTAGTCCATCCTGACCGGACCCTTTTTCTTGCAGTATTTGTCAACGTAACCTCCACGGCTCTATGTTATCGATACCATATTCCCGACCCCTGAGGGTTTACCATGGCCCGTGTAAAATGTATGATATTATTATTAGGTCGCCGCATCTCTTGCTGGATACCATTGACGACTCGCATTCTGCGGATACGTTGTGACTCGTGGGTTGTTTCGCCTTCTTCAAGATTAGCACATTGCTATTTTCTTCAGTTGCCGTCGGTTGTCCTGGTCTTTCGCATGTAGGTTCACATCATTGCTAGGATTCCCCCTCGTTCCATCGGAATCCAGATATCTGCACTGAATTTTACTTTGTACCCTACCGTCCTTTTTTTCCCTTTCCACTTTTCTTTTCTATCTACAGCCGGATGCTTTTAACAACCTTGGATATACCCGACTGCTCGCCGCTGTATCTTGAAAGATCCCCGATACCGCCCTTGTAAACAGCCTTCTGTGATCCTACTCTTTTCCTTGCTTGTTCATACTTTTGTCGCTTTTTTACGCGAGGGTTTCGGACGGCCTTGGAACGATGAGGTGTGAGACCCTTATTTTTCAGAATTGCGCGTGTGACAGAGCGTGGTCCCGAGGCACTCTCCGGCTCTCGTTCGGGCCTGGACGTACTAGGTAAATCCCTGTCCACGCTGATGGCGAGATACGCGAAAACGCACCGTACTGTCGCGGCTTCATACTCTTCCTTTTTCCGTGACTTTTTTGTCGCAGTAGCTTGCTTCACAAGGTCATAATATCCAACTGCACCATTCACTTCTTCCCCTGCATCTTCGTCATCCATTATGCCTCGTTTTCTCTTGCGCTTCTTTTCTTCACTAATTTCTGGGTGGGCATCATCGAGGTCGCCCCCTCCCACGTCCAGTCGTCCCTTTTCTCTCTTTCTCTCCCTCTCCTTCTCCAGCCTGGCATCCCGCTCCTTTTTCCGCTCTCTGTATGGAATATCATCGTCCCCGCCGAGAGCGTTCGCGCGCGCGTTCGTCCGGCGCGATGAAGACGACTCGATGCGAGACACGTAGAAACGGAGCGACTTTTTCCGTGCTTGTTTGTCGGACATATCGTGCGCCTGAAGTGCGCCCACTTCACCATATGGGTCCATGGCCGCAGCCGCGGCCATGTCCACGACGGGCACCACTTTGTTTTTCCGCGACGCGCGGGTATGCTCGAACTCGGGTTCTAGGAGGTCGAACACGGGAGCCAGCGTGCTGCGATCGGAGCCGTGGACGGCCGCGGGGGTCCTGGGTTTCCTCTTTGGACGTTCTTTCTTGGGGTTGGAGGAAGGGGAGGCGGAGAGGCCAGACGGCGGCGGACTTGACTTTGGTCGTGTACCCGGGGGCGACAACGCTGCTGCGTCTTCGAGGAGGCCGGCAAGTTCGCCTGTTTCGAGGCCCTTTGTCTTGATGAACGACCAGAGGTCGCCGTCTTCCGCGTCTTCGTCCGTCAAACCGTCTTCTTCTTCTTCTTCTTCTCCGTCGTCGACATTGTCGCTCGAGATGTCTTGCCCGACGCCAAGGCTCTCGAGTGTATTGATACCTTCTTTCAGTGTGAGGAGACGGTTCAAGATAGGATGTCGACGGAGAAGCTCGGGACGGGCTGCATATTTCTCCGTGGCGCGCAGGTGGAGGTAAAAGGCAAGCGCCGTGGCGTACGTGAGCAGAGCCTCTACTCGAAAAGGGGCGTGAACATGCCAAACATCAGCCATCGATGAGATGTGAGGCACGCACGGTAGTACATGTGTTGAAGACCGAGCTCGAGAGCGTCGGATTCGGAGTCCTTCAGGCTAGAAATGTTGAGGAGATGGTGCGGGCGTGAGGGTAGAAAGGGGACCTACGCCTCGACCCTGGCTTTTGCCTCGACGAGGCTGTGGGCAGTGTCGTCCCAGTCTCTGGCGAGTGCGAGTGTCTCGGGGGATTCCTTTTCGAGAGCGCGAAGGGTGGACTGTTTATCTTTGGGAGCATTTGCCGAAGGTGGGGTCGGCAGCTCCTCCTGTTCCCTAGATGTCTACGTTTAGTAGCTGATACGTGACAAGTTAACGAGCGCACGTTTCCTCGGGCGGCACAACATCGCCTTCCACGACATCTTCGAGTCCGAAGTCCTCGTCGCACAAGGCCTCCCGTGCCTTGGCTTGTAACCTGAGTGCCTCCTGCTCCTCAAGTTCGTTGGCTTCCTCGTCCTCCGAATCGAGCAATGCGGCATTAGAGGAGTAGTATGCGCCCTTGCTACGTCCCCATGTTTCCTCCTCTTCAGAGTCGGACGTACTCTCTGTTGAAGATGACTTTCTGGTGTCGCGTGCGGTTTTAGAAGGGGACCTGGACGTGGTGGTGGGCTCGGAATAAGCGTCGGAGTCGACTGGAATGGCATCGCTGCCTTGCTCGTCGTCTTCCACCAAGTATGGATCCTCGTCCTCGTCCTCATCCTCGTCTTCACCAGAGGAGACACCCCGCAAGGCAAACACCTCTTCTTCCTCGTCTCCGTCCTCGTCCGCGCCGCCACCTTCATTGAGGAGAATCCTGTCTCTCGACGTATGAACTGCCCACACACGTCAAAAACGGCGTCCGTGTTCAGAGGAAGAGCGCCTCGGAACGGTGAAACACGCGACGCACACTGATCCTCCTCGTCCAACTCGATGTCCGCAAGCGTTTCCCATCGTTCGAGCCTGCTGTCGTTTCTGTCCACCGGATGGGGCTTTGAACGGGATTTGGCTCTTTGAGAGGGGCGGCGTCGAGGCATGATCAAAGAGCGAACGTCCGATTACGTAATATCATCCGGACAGTTTTACCGGATGGCGACCGACGGCGAGCAGGGACGAGGGGCAGCGGAGATGTTGGCAGGCGACGGTGTTGCGCTCGAGCAGGACGAGGACGAGGACGAGGACGCGCGTGCGTCGACCTCATCATCGGACTCGGACTCGGACTCGGGCTCGGACTCGTCCGCATCGACAGCCGACTCTGATACAGAAGACGAGGTCACACCGGAATACCTCCAGGCGCTGCTCGACATCGCGAGACGAAATGCGCGCGAAGAGGCCCGGAGGGTGCGGATGCTGCAAGAAGAGAAAGAGATGGAGGCGTTTGGAGAAAAAGACATGATCAAACTTGGCGGCGGCGAGGAGGAGGACGAAAAGTACGTGCGAGGGCGCAGTTGGGATCGGCGTTGGCATCTGACATGCGATGTGTCCCAGTCCGCTGCCACCTCTCAATCCTGGCGTACTCCCCCCGCCGTATTTCGAGTTTGGAGAGGCTCGTCATCAAGCACCGACTTCGGTGCGAGATCCAGACGTTGTGCATGCAGAGGCTGCGTCCTCTTCTGCGTCCGTGCCAGCCCCTCCTGAAGACCCAAACGTAGACTGGAAACAGCTCACGAGAAAGCAGCGAAAGGCGGTGCGACATCCCTCCTATCCCACTGGCACTCATGCTCAACCCTTGGCGTAGCTGAAGAGTAAGACGGCCGGGCCAAGCTGGTTCGACCTCCCGGCGCCGGCGGAAGCGGACTTGCCCCGCCTGTATCGTGAAGTGGAGGCACTCCGTCTACGTAATCAGCTAGACCCCAAGCGATTCTACCGGAAAGACGACGGGGAAGGCAGAGGCATAAAAGGCCTGCCGAATCACTTTGCTGTTCGTGCTCGTTCGCCCGCTTGCTCGACTTGACTTCCTTTTCTGTCAGATTGGGACGATCCTCCCGACTACCACGCCTTTCGGTACCGCAAGCACCGACAATCTTCCACGTGCACATCGGAAACGGACTCTGGTGGACGAGCTCGTCGACGACGCAGAAGCGCGGAGATATGCGAAAAAGAAGTTTGATGAGTTGCAAAGTATCAGAGGCGCACGGGGGAAGAAGACGCTTCAGAAAAGGAATGACCTCCGCAGGCCAAAGTGGTAGTGCGGTGCACTCGATTTGGCCGGTCAATCTGCTCCGCCTGTCTCTTGGGTACGGGTAATGGCGACTTTTGCCGGTGCAGCGTCCGATAGCTCTTGTAAGGCAGACCTTTCGACCTCCACTCAGAAGTGTCGCAAAGTGTGACACCAGACCTCGAGTCATCTCAGGCGAGCGCGTTTAACGGATGCTTCTCTGAGGTAATTCCGATCAGTGTACCCGCCGGTGTGTAGTTCTGCTCTTTACTACTTCCCCGATCACACTCACCTGAAGACGCCGCTGTGCACGGATCGACCACGCGCTGGAACAAGACGCGTGAGGATTGCGAGCTGGATCCCCGCGGCCCAACGTACAAGCATGATTCCCTCAATGCTTATCCACCAGTTTTGTCTTTGGTAACCTACCACTGCTTGACCGTTGCCTTCGAATGATCCTTTCGGAACCACCCCCCAACGTATCTTGCATGACCGCGCTTCCACAAGAAACTACATTCATGAACATACCATTCCCTTCACCCTTTGGTATACAAATTATTGAGTCATCGATGGCGCGGACAAGGTCCTAGCAACACTGAGTATCACCACTCGCAACGTTCATTCACGCTGTCCGTAAAGACCCGTGTGGGACGCGCGCATCGACCGAAAACGGATGCCGTGCACTGCAGCACGGCTACATTTTCCTGCATCTAGAAATGATGTTGTCAACAAGCAAACAACCCAAGGCTTGAATTTTTATCGTGTGGATGCTGAGTTCGCCAGAATGTCCTTCCACCAGGTTCGTGACTAGCTGAGTCATTATGGCGAACCACTGTCGAACTCGGAGCGTAGTAACGTACACCCCCTGCAGAAAGGGTCACATGGGACGAAGCATGACTGTCCGATCGACTCGTTTTACCGCGCAAACTTGGGAGCGTGCAGACACCTCGAGGCTCGAGATAAGGAGTGGTACCTGGGACAGGGTCCCACCCTTGGACTTCAGATCTTCGACTGCTCAATTCTGGGGATTTAATGTAGCCGCATGAGGCGCTGTCATAAACCAGACGAGGACAAGGTTTTGAGACCCGAGGATCGGTTTCGGTTGGCATTTATTGGGACGTGCAGGAGTCATACACGTTCCCGGAGTGATTCGGGGTGCCGCATTGGTAGCGCAATTCATCATGTGTCTTGCACATTGGGACGAATGCAACAGCGGCAATGCATGTGCAATTCATCGGAGATCTGGACACTAACGTGAACCGGGGATTTGGACATGAAAAGAGAAAAAAAAGAAGAAGCACAGCACTCTACCAATGCCATCAAATCGAAGCAAGGCTTCAACCCAACCGAGAATCGCAGTGTGGGCAGGTCGTGCTTACACGGCTATCACGTTTCTTTGCGTAAGTAAACATATGGTGTTATCGACGGGAATAAGCGTATCGTGCAGCCCACGAGGGATGATTCACTCACGTCAATGTGCTCGACGCGTGTATATGGAGTGATAACGAGGGTAGAATTCTTTCGACCTCGTTGTTCCATTGCCACTCATACCTTTGCCTCTACGTTCCCATCGAAAATTCCGACTCTATTCAACTACGAGACCGCAGATCATCGTATCGCGTTTCGATCCAGCGCGCCTCCAGAATCATATGGTCTTTCTCGAAATTCCCCGTGACATTCGAGCAGGCACCGTCGATACGCAAAACGGACTTTGAATTGCACGTCCGTCAGCGTACCATCCTTGTCCCTGAGAGAACGGTGAGAAGTTCTGTTGAAAAGCTGCGTGAGGGATGTTGTCCATCGGTAGGAAGAATGCTGCGGCGGAGTCGTTCGAGACCCCATGATATGCTTGAAGCCTTTCTAACAGCAACTTGCGAATTCGATATGGATATCGACTTACCTCCCCACTCTCGGTACGTACCCCCACACGCCTTCAAGGGCGAGACATCCAGCCTTCCCTTCCATAATACTCGGCGACTCATGCAACAACACGTTCTCAGAAAAATGTCCCAGTACATATCTAGGAAGCTTAGTGTTCTATGTTTGTCTGAGGGACCAAGAACGAACAAAGAGACGAGGACAGGCCTCGGAAGATCCAGGTCTACGAGACGAGATCTAACACCGCCGTCATCATTCTTGAGATAGGGTCTCAAAGACTACACAGCGTGGCGAACTGCTGTGCAGTGGGGAACTGCGTTCACGTGTCCTCCATGAGGAAAACCGAGCAAGAGAGAAGATTACATACGGTCTGTATCATATTGATATCGTGTCTCCTTCCCAACGAAAGCTTGGTTCGGTGCCGCATGGGACACGGACGCGATCGTGATGGAGCATCCGTGCCATTACAAGATGGTTTCTCCACTGGCCTGGATGACCGTGAAGCTCAGTCACGGTTATTGACTATGGGTGAAGCATGGCAGCTCTTACATTCAAGATGTTTGTGGGGGTGAGATCTGAGCTTGTTGGAGAGTGTGCAGCTACATACGGTCGAGCTGTTTCTTGCATGGTGTTCGAGTAGAAAATCGCGATTGAAACCTCACTGCAGGGCTATAAGAAACCAATTGGTCGATCTTGAGACATGGAAAGCAAGCTCTTCTGATGACAAAAAAGATACTAAGTGGCTCCCTGCCCACCAGCAGGAGACCAAGGCGGGCAGATATACGGTCACGTGGATCATTGGATGGTAGTGGTGCCGAGCGCTCAGCAACGCCTAAAATGCTTGGCCAGGTATCTCATTGCGCAAGACGAGCGAACGGGCAGCTCGTCGCACGGATTCTTCTGCGGAGAAACCATGGCCAGGCGGCCCAAGGCAGCTCGCAATCGTCAGGTCGAACCGCCTCTTTTGGTTTCAAGACAGTCCCAGAGGAGACGAAAGAGTCTCTCGTCAAGGGTGTTTTCGATAACGTGGCGTCCAAGTACGACCTGATGAACGATACATCGTCTCTGGGCGTACACAGGCTGTGGAAAGACGACTTTATCTCTGCTATAAAACCTGGTCGCAAGGGTCCAATTCGTTGCATCGACGTCGCCGGAGGAACGGGTGACATTGCACTTCGCATCCTCGATCACGCACGAGAAGAGTATGCCGACAGAGAAACCACTGTTGAAATCGTTGACATCAATGCGCAAATGCTCGGCGAAGGTTTCAAGAGATTCAAGAAGACAATGTATCACAATAGTGAGCGTCTTTTGCGGATGCCCAGGAGACATTCCTGATGGGTATGAAGCGCCACAGGTATCATTCCATGAGGCCAACGCGCAGGAGCTTCCACCATCTCAGTTCAAAGACAGCTCGTACGACCTGTACACGATCGCATTCGGTATCCGCAACTGCACGTCCATTCCCGCTGTCTTGGAAGAGGCACACAGAGTTCTTAAACCAGGTGGTACGTTTGCGTGCCTCGAGTTTAGCAAAGTCAACCATCCCCTGTTGAGCGCGTGAGTGTCTCGTCACCTCGCTCTGACACTTCTCATGTTCCGCAGGTTGTATGACCAGTATTCGTTTTCGGTGATACCCCTGTTAGGGACCATTTTGGCCGGCGACAGAGACTCGTACCAATATTTGGTCGAGTCGATACGAAAGTTTCCTCGCCAGCCAGAGTTTGCGGCGCTGGTGAGGGATGCAGGGTTTGCGACGGGCGGGGATCATGACGGCGGGGCTTGGACGGACTTGTGGGGGGGTATCGCATGTATACATACCGGCGTCAAGGTCTAGATTGCAATCCCATTTGTTTCGGTGCGAAGCCAAAGCGAGCGTACGTGAGTTCAGCGCCACTACCGCACCTTTGCGGCAAGCCAACTCGGCATCCTGGACTGATCAGCCTTGCATTGCTTCCTCTCCACACGACCACCATCATGGCCTCCTCATCCTCGCAAGCAAATGCCCCGCACCCAATGCCGCCCGCGTCCGCAGATTTGGCAACCACTTGGGCCTTTCTCGAGGAGGGTGTGGATCACATCATGACGAAGCTTCAGACCGGCGTCTCGTACTCCAAGTACATGAGCCTCTACACCGTAGCGTACAACTACTGCACATCCTCGCGCATGCATGGTGCGCCCGATGGCGCCGTAGGTGCTGGAAACCGCAGTGAGTGACCCCCCATGACCCCCTCTCACCACCACACTGGGAAGATGCGTAATGATATGGCGACGCTGACCACGTCGGCGCAGCTGGTGCCAATCTGATGGGCTCTGATTTATATAACAACCTCATTCGATACTTTGTCACACATCTCAAGGGTCTAAAGGAGGCAAGGGTTCCCCTCTTTCTGATCGGACCTTAGCCTGACTGGGAGCTACAGCAATCAGACGCTCTGCAAGAGGAGGTCCTCCTACGATATTATGCCGGCGAGTGGGATAGGTACACGACGGGAGCAAATTACATCAACCGATTGTTCACCTATCTCAATCGCCACTGGGTAAAGCGGGAACGGGACGAGGGTCGAAAAGGAGTCTACCCTGTGTACACAGTGCGTCTCCCAATCTCTCGTTTCTCGGCGTGTTCGTTACGGGCACATGATTGATCCGACGAACGCCGCGCAGCTCGCACTCGTCCAGTGGAAGTCCAACTTTTTCCTTCACGTACAGAGTAAGCACGGTAAATTGGCGAATGCCATTCTCCGACTGATCGAGCGCCAACGAAACGGCGAGACCATCGATCAGGGTCTTGTCAAGAAAGTCGTCGACTCCTTCGTTTCACTTGGCCTGGACGAAACCGATATCAACAAAGCTTCGCTTGATGTTTACAAAGAGCACCTAGAGCTACCGTTCCTCGAGGCAACAGAAAAGTATTACCAACAGGAATCGGAAGCGTTCCTTGCGGAGAGCAGTGTTTCTGACTATCTGAAGAAGGCTGAAGAGCGTCTCAGGGAGGAGGAAGATCGGGTAGACCGATATCTTCACACTGAAACCCGAAAGCAGCTCGTTAGCAAATGCGAACATGTCCTTATTCGACAACACTCGGAGCTTATGTGGGAAAGCTTCCAAAGCTTACTTGATTTTGATAAAGATGAGGACCTGCAACGAATGTATGCGTTACTATCTCGAATTCCGGAAGGGTTAGAACCGCTGCGGAAGAAGTTTGAAGAACACGTGAAGAAGACCGGTTTGACGGCTGTGTCAAAGTTGGTCGGAGAAGGCTCTGAAGGTGCCGATGGGCTGGATCCCAAGGCATACGTCGACGCTTTACTCGAGGTGCATCGCAAGAACTCGGAGACGGTGACACGCAGCTTCAAGGGGGAGGCAGGGTTTGTGGCCAGTCTCGACAAGGCTTGCAGGGAGTTTGTCAACCGCAACGCGGCGACGGGGACGTCAACGACGAAATCGCCAGAGTTGCTTGCCAAGCATGCTGACATGCTGCTGAGGAAGAACAACAAGATGGCTGAGGAAGAAGATCTTGAGGGCGCCCTCAACCGCGTCGTAAATCCCTTACGATCCTTGTCTTGGCCTCGCCTGTTGATGACGCGCTGCAGATGATTCTCTTCAAATACATTGAAGACAAGGACGTTTTCCAGACGTTTTACACCACCAAGTTGTCGAAACGATTGATTCACGGCGTATCTGCGTCGGACGAGAGCGAGGCCAGCATGATATCCAAGTTGAAGGAGGCGTGCGGGTTCGAGTACACCAACAAGCTGCAGCGCATGTTCACTGGTATGCACCGCATGTCTTTCCATGTGGTTTCGGAGGTCACATGGGTCGTACAGACATGAGTCTGAGCAAAGACTTGACTGACCAATTCAAAGAGCGGATGCAGCAGAATCACGACGACATGGACATCAACTTTAGCATCATGGTGCTCGGAACCAACTTTTGGCCCTTGAATGCGCCCAACAATGATTTTATCGTTCCGCCTGAGATCCTGCCGACGTACGATCGGTTCTCCAAGTACTACCAGACGAAGCATTCGGGAAGGAAGCTGACGTGGCTGTGGAATTATTCCAAGAACGAGCTCCGGACGAACTATCTGAACCAAAAGTACATTCTGATGACGAGTTCGTACCAGATGGCGGTGTTGCTGCAGTACAACAACCACGATACGCTTTCGTTGGAGGAGCTTGTGACTGCCACGGCGATCAGCAAGGACATTCTGGTCCAGGTGTTGTCGCTCCTCGTCAAGGCCAAGATCCTCGTCAACGAGGAGACGGATCAGTATGACCTAAACCCTAGTATGGCGGTGACGAGATGGCGCTTGTTGCGGTGTGCTGACGAGCGCTTGCAGATTTCAAGTCGAAAAAGATCCGTGTCAACCTGAACCAACCGATCAAGGCTGAAGTGAAGGCGGAGTCGTCCGAGGTGCTCAAGACTGTGGACGAGGATCGCAAATATGTGATCCAGGCGACTATCGTCCGGTATGTGGCGTGTTTCTGCGCGGGGTTGGTGTGACGACCACATGGCGGTTAGGATCATGAAGGCGCGCAAGACGATGAAGAACCAGCCGTTGATCCAGGAAGTGATCTCGCAGATCTCGCAGAGGTTTGCACCCAAGATCCCGGACATCAAGAAGGTGGGTCGGATGTGTGTGTGCGCGACCGAGGCTGATGTGGGCGCGGACAGGCGATCGACACGCTGCTGGAGAAGGAGTACATCGAGCGGGTGGAGGGGACGAGGGACACGTTTGCGTATGTGGCCTAGTGTCGTAGTGCAGTCGTAATATACCACGTCCTCGTCGCTCGCCATGCCTTCCCACGCGTTCCGAGCATGAACCTGCGCGATGCGCTGCTCCACCGACTGTCGACGCTCCCGGGCAGCCGCGAGTTCCACCTCCACGTCCTCGTATCCACACCCAGGAAGCACTCACACCTCTACCCGTTCGCCGCACCAAGACCCAAGACGTTCCTCCAGCACATCCTCGTCCTTCTTTCCGAGCAGCCCGCCCCAGACTCGCCCCGCATCCTTGTCTCCGCCATCGAGGCGTTCCTGTACCATCTCCCCTCCACGTCCACCGCCGTGCTCTACATATCCAAGGTCGACTCCACCGGCCAGGCAAAGGCGCCGTCGCCGACCCCCGTGCTCGTACGCGCCTTGGTGAGCTACTACGTCGACCCCGCCACGAGACCGCTCCCGGCGACCCATCTGTGGGTGCACCTGTTCGCCCGCGCCCAGAGCCAGTACCTGTTCCCCAACTCTGCCGACTTTTCTGGGAAGCGTCCGCTGACGGACGTGAAGCTGTGCGCGTGGTGGAAGCGCCAGCTGAGTGTTGTTGCCAGAGACGTGGCCGCACGTGTCGACGACATCCGGCTGTTTTATCTCCTTCCGGGCCTCGGGGAACTCGAGGCGTCCCATGCCCTGGACCGCGTGTACGCGGCCGCGTCCGAGACGTCGGTGCCGTGGTCGTATGGGCATCCGTACGCTCAGGGTGATGTCCCGCTGCCGGGGTGTCCGATCGACCGTGGGGAGACGCCGCCGTCTGTGCCAGCTCACATTGGACATGTGATTCCGTGGTTTGAGGACGATCCCAAGGCGCGATTCCTGGACGAGATCGCGTACACGACGGAGGCGGAGGGGGTGAGGTCTCCGGAGCGGAAGCGGCCCCGTTCTAGCCGCACGAGTGCGCAGGGGACGGAAGAAGAGGGCGAGGAGAAGAAGGAGGGCTCGCCATCTGCGCAGACGACGCGGGCGCTCAAGAAGGTGACGGTGGACGAGTTTTGGGAGCGGATGTCGTTCCGGCAGGAATGCGTCGCGGGGGCGGTGACGGGCTTCTTCGTCATGGCCACGTCGCGGTCGCCACTGTCAGGGAGCGAACGCTGGCCGGTGGGACCACTTCCGGGGCAGGTCTCTGGACAGATGATGAAGCGTGTGCTGGCTTCGCTCATGGCTGGACACGAATTTCCAACGGTCGAGCGGGCGGTGTGGTCGACACGGGTTCTGGAAGCGTCCATTCGAGGACTCTGTGACGGACTGGCGAGCGTGCAGGCAGCCCAGAGCGCAGCGGAATCGCAGAGGGACACGCCGGAGCCTAATGGAGAGGGAGACCCCCCTCAGACGCCTCCACCGCGTCAGAGCAGGGAGAGACGTCCGGACGACGTCTCGCCGAGCCGGTCCCTGGAGCCCGTGACGTCGGTTGGGACGTACGCGTCGCACGTCTACGGGTCGGTTGTGGTGCGCAATCCGGACGAGCCACGTAAGGACGTCGAGGAGGGCGGCGGTGCGGTCGTGACGGTGCTGACGGTGCGACGGAAGAAGAGGGGGAGGGGATGAGCCCATTGGCGGACGCGCTCATGTCCGTGGTTACGTTGGATCTTGCCTCGTTAAGCGAGCATGCGGGTCACCGGATGAGGTCATGGCGATAAGTGAGATGGGTGCGGCAGTGTACAGGGAGGGTACTGTCGGTAGACGAGTCGCATGGCACACCCGAAATGAAGCCCAAGTCCGTGTTCTGGAAGAGAGAAGGTCGATAAGAGGGACCCGTGGCCAGTGCTGGGCGATGAGGACGCTCGAGTCTGAAGGCTGATTGGCTTCAGCCTGGGGACGCAGAGGCAGATTTGATAGAGAAAGCGATGCGACGGGCTGTGTGCGGTATATTGCCCGTCGCCAGCCTCCTCCTCCTCGTCCCCCCCCCCTCCCCGCGCTCGGCTCCGTGTGCGAGCGCTGTTGTGTCTTGTGTTCGCTTGACATAAACACAAACCCGAACTGTGTCTTGCGTCCGCTCGCCATGTCCGTGCCCCACTCCCTCCCCTCCTTTGCCCAGGCCTTTTCCTCCTCCTCCCTCAGCGACATCGCCCACATCAGCAACGCGCTCCCCCCGATCCAGTCCCGCCCGAGCCACTCCCCGGGCGCTCCCCCGCCAAAGAAACGCCCCCGCCCAGACCCCGTGCGCGCCGAGCGTGCTTCCGTCGAGGCGTAAGTCGTCCCCGCTCTCTCGCCCTCTCCGCTGTCGTCCCACACGCGTCTCTGACAGCCACACCGCCGATGCACCCCTTCTCGTCCGAATCAAGGAGGAAGACGGAGAGGATTCCCACCGTCCCCCCATGTCCCCGCCCCTTCGCGACCAGCCCACGCCCGCCGTCCTGCCCTTGTCGAAAAAACGGCGTGTGACCGTCGGCGCTATACCCCACCCACCCTCTGCCGAGCAGGACACCCCCGTCCCAATATCCCCTGTCCTCGCCTCGTTTCCCACCGCGGACGATCCCCCCGCCCGCCCAAAACACCAGCAAAAAGCGCTCGTCGACCAGCGCCGCGACGGTCTCGCCGCAGCCGTGTCAGCCACCGGCCCAGCGTCTCTCGGCGCGTCTCCGCCCGGCGATCCGCTCGCAGCCTCAAAACGGGCTCGGATTGGCCGCGTCAGCCCCACCGCGATATCTGTCGCGAACCGTTGCGCTGGAAACCCGGTTGCATCTGGCAGCCAAGCGATGGGTACTTCAGCTCGGACGCCACCCCCCGTGAGCGTCTCGGGCCAGCAACCCACATCAGCCGAGCCGAGCTCCAAGCTCCAGCCCGTGCACTCCCTGCCGCCCCCGCCCATCAGCTTTGCACGTCGCCGTGCCGCCCAACCTGGCGGTCGTAAAAAGAAACCTGCCGACATCGTGATCAGCCCCCGTGGTGCGGACCCATCCGACCCCCTCGCGCCCGTCATCCAGAGCGCTCCACCCGTCGCAGATCCCGGCCGCTTTCCGATGGCAATTCCCCGTCTGCCACTGGTGATGAACAGTGCGCAGTCCACCCGAAGAGTCGCTGGTAACGTGCCCCCGACACCCACCCGGTTTGGTCTGCACAGCACCTCTGCGCCTTCGATCAGTTCGACCGCGCGGGCGGCGCACTCTCCCCCGAATCCGTCTGTGCCGATCGCCAGCGCCCTGGTGCCCCCCACGCCACATGCGCTGCAGCATCCTGGCTACAGCGGGGACAAGTCTGCCTTTTTGGCGCCGTTCGAGGTGTTTTATGATGCGCTCAATGACTCGAAACAGCTCAAGGGCTGGTTGTCGGACCAGCTGCAAAAGTCGAACTCGCTGATGACGTCGCTCAGGCAGCAACAGGAGCGGCTGGACGAGATGGTGGAGGATTTGGTGGAGAAGCGCACGCGTGCGATGCGGGAGGAGATGACGATGCTCCGCCAGCGCATGGAATCGCTCGAAGAAGCGCTTCTCGCTGTCCGTGCCGGGGCGTCTGTGGCGGGGCAGGACGGCGTCGGGCCTGGCTACCCACAGGGCGGCAAGAATGGGGTCGCGCCCGCGCCCGAGCCTGCGCACCCGTTTCCTGCCTCTGAGCAGCGCGCGATCGTCAAGGTGACCTCTTCCGAAGGGGAGCGGGAACACCCGTCGTCCGTGTCGCCGCCCGCCGAGGTCACACGTTGGCCAGAGGGGCCGCCAGGGCTGCATGGGCCGTACGCGCTGGGTGGGCACCACCGAAGCGCGTCGGGTTCCCAGGGTTCTGCAAAGGGCACGCCGCTAGTGCGGCCCCAGGCGCTTGGGGAGCGGACGAGCGCGGGGCGACCGGGGGAGACGCGGGCCGCTTCACGGCTGTGGTCGTACGGGAACAGCACTCCGCCGGGGGTGGAGGGACAGGGAACCTCGAGGGGAAGCGACAAGCCATGAAGAGCACAGCCGTTGATTTTAAGCGGCCTGATAGAGATCATCACCGTCCGAGGACGGTGCAGGACAGTTTGAGCTTTGCCACATACACATTACGTTTTTTTCTCGCACTGGCCTTTCGTTCACAAGTAGCAAAATTTCCCCCAGAGCCGCGGACTATGTATCTCTGATTTATCTTGCGTCGCTTGCTATCGTATTTCGCGCACATGCAGACAGGAAACAACACTTTTTTTTCTTTTTTTTTTCCCCTCCTTTGATTGGCGTCTTGTGTAGCGGGTGTAGGATAGCACTCGGGATTGGCTGCTGTCTTGTGGCGATCGGTGGCGATCCGCTCGAAGGTTCAGCGACGCGGTGGCGCTGCCCAGAGCTTGCCTCTTTCCCAAACCAACATGTTCGCGCGACCCCGACTGGGCCTCTGCAGGACGTACGCGACCCGCCGTCCAGAAAAGCCCCCCGCGCGGTTCCCAGACCCGCTGCGCAACAGCCCCAGCGCGGTCGTCACCCCGCTCGAGGGCGGCACGCTGTCCTTTATCCGCAGACCCCCCCCATCTGCACCAACACCCCTTTCGACGACGCTCGATCCTGCCTCGCCCCTCCTGCGGCCGGCGACGTCTGCGGGCGGCCCACTTCCGCCCCTGCTGCGGCCGTCAGAGTACAGGACGGCGCCAGCGCGCCTGTCGAAAGAGGACGTCGAGAAGCTACGGACCCTAAGACGGACCCATCCGGACGCGTACAGCTGCAACACGCTCGCGAAAATGTTCAAGTGCACCCCGAGCTTTGTGTCGCAGGTGGCTGCGCTCCCGCGGCCCCTCCGGAAGGCGTGTGCACGGAAGCGGCAGGAGGAGGCGGAGGCGGTGAGGGCGGGGTGGGGAGAGCGAAAGGCGACGCTGAGGGCGGTGAGGGCGAAACGCCGCGGGCACTGGTAGTCGGACTAGATTTGTGTTGCGCGGGGCGAGTCGGATGCGTAGCCAAAACGAGACCGTGTCCTTCCTGGTCATCTCGGCCGCACCAGCCAAATCCAACGCCATGTCGCCGACTTTGCCCTCTCTTTTTTTACCTCGTTCGTAGCCCCTTCGCTGATGCTCCTCGCCCCCTCGTTTCGCCCTGCCATTCGCCCCCTCGCGCGCACCTTTACCGCCATGTCTGTCGCCCGATTCCCCCCCCACCTTGCCACCACCGACCACCGTCAGCGCTGTCTCGAACAGCTTCGCTCAAAGTCGGTCTCGCTCGAAAAGTACATCTACCTCAACGGCCTCAAGGGCCGCGACGCCAACCTGTTTTATGACATCGTCCTCGGAAACATGCCCGTGCGCACCCCTCGTCACCGCCCCCGCTCAGTCTGACCCTCTCCCCAGGAAGTGGTGCCCATCCTGTACACGCCCACCGTGAGCGCGAGGTGCTGGTCGTGTGACGTGCTGCTGACGAGCCAGCAAGGTCGGCGATGCGTGTGTCAACTATTCCCACATTTGGCGTAGACCCGAGGGTCTGTACGTCTCCATCCACGACAAGGGGCACATCCGCGACGTGCTGGCCTCGTGGCCCAACGTCCACGACGCCCGCATCGCGGTGGTCACCGACGGTGCGTCCGTGCCCCTTTTCTCGGGACCTGTCTCTCACTCCTGGCCCAAGGCTCGCGCATCCTCGGTCTCGGCGATCTCGGTGCGAACGGCCTGCCCATCAGCATCGGAAAACTGTATGCCCTCGTCGTCTCTTGTGCGGCGGACACAACTCACGCTCGTCTGCCTCGCAGAGACCTCTACATTGCCGGCGCGGGCATCAAACCGTCCTCGACCGTGCGTCCCGCTCGCTTGTTGCGTTGACATGTCCCGCTGAACGTCATCGCCCAGCTCCCCATCTGTCTCGATCTCGGGACCAATACCCAGCGTTACCTCGAGGACCCGCTCTACATTGGCGTCCGTCGTCTCAGGCCGACCGGCGAAGAGGCAAGTATGGCGGGCCGTGACTGATTACCGTCCTAACAGATCCTAGATGGACGAATTCATGGACGAGTTCATGCACGCCATCAAGGACGTCTTCCCGAACCTGATCGTCCAATTCGAGGACTTTTCGACCGACAACGCGTTTAGGTACCTCGACAGGTACCGTCATCAATATCGCGTGTTCAACGATGATGTCCGTTTCCTTTTCTTTCCTAGCCTCCAGCCGTCTCTTTGGCCCCCCCTTTTAATCTCGACACACACAGATCCAAGGCACGGGGTCGGTCATCCTGTCCGGCTTCATCAATGCCGCCCGTCTCTCTGCCGCCGCCTCGGGCAGAGACGTATCAGACCACAGGATCCTCTTCTTTGGCGCAGGTTCTGCGGGCATCGGTGTCGCAAAACAGCTCCTCTCCTTTTTCACCGCCCAAGGCCTCACGCCCGAAGAGGCAAGGTCTCGGATTTACGTGAGCACGCGATCGTCTCGAGCGTCCAACCTTGATCCATGCTCAACCGGTGATCATGCCAGACCGTCGACTCCAAGGGGCTGATCACGGCCGATCGCAAGGGCCTTCAGGAACACAAGCACTGTACGCAGTCTCTTTTGGGTGGCGTCGCACCTCGCGCACTCACTCCATCGGCCCAGTCTTTGCCCGCACAGACTATGACGGTCCACAGCTCAAAAACTTGGTCGACATCATCCACTACGTCAAGCCTACCGCCTTGCTGGGTCTGAGCACGTTGAAGGTGCGTGCCGCTCGATCTGTTGCCCTCGCCGCGCCCTCACACGCTCCAAGAACGCGTTCACCGAGGAGGTCATCAGAGCCATGGCCGCTCTCAACGAGCGCCCCATCATCTTCCCTCTTTCCAACCCCGTCCACCTCAGCGAAGTCGACTATCCGGACGCCATCGCGTGGTACGCCACATTGCGCTCGATCGTCGCTTGATGTCCCGTGCTCAGTTTCTTCCAGGACGAACGGCAAGGTCATTTACGCGTCCGGCAGCCCGTACCAGTCCGTGACGCACGACGGGGTGCTCTACGAACCTGGACAGGGCAACAACATGTACATCTTCCCAGGCATCGGGCTTGGTTCCATCCTCTCCAAGACGCGCCATGTCTCGGACGGCATGGTCGAGAAGGCCGCCGTCGCGCTCGCCTCGTCCTTGGACGCAGACGAACAGGCCGCGGGACTCGTATACCCGCGTCTTGTTCACATCCGGCAACTCAGCGCGAGGATCGCGTTGGCCGTCATCCGGCAAGCGCAAGCAGAGGTGAGCGATCAGGGTGGTGTATGTACGTCGAGTCTCACGTTCTCGTTTCAGGGATTGGATACGAACCGTTATCTCCGCACGCTTCCCGACGAGGCCCTGCTCGAGCTCATTCACGATAAAATGTGGCAACCGCCAACGGTACAGGCGCACCATCTCTAGGTACCAACTGCTCCGGAAAGAGCGCGCGTGAGACGAGTACTCGTGCATGTGCTATCTCGCGGGCACGAGGCCTGGAGGTGATGGAATCTACTTTTCAAGAAAACCAATAGACTTTGGATTATGAATAGCATTCGTTCTCTCATTTGTGTAGTATACCTGAAAGGGGGGCTGTCGAGCATGCACTACGTACATTACTTGCCATATGCTGATGGGACGTGCCGTCTCTTCACGCATCGATCCCTGCACCTAGCAAAGTAGGCCACCCACCGTCATCGTGCCCGCCCTGTGTCCACACGGCGATGCTGAACCTGTGGTTAACGCCCTTGAGGGAAGGGACGCACGCGACACCGCTGCAGCCGCCCGTCTGGGGCATGGGCACGAGATAGAAGACTTCCTTGACTCGGGAGTGAAGCAGTGCCATGGTGCACATCAGGCAAGGCTCGTGCGTGATGAAGAGGGACAAGCCCGTCAAAAGGTACTGCGCACCGTTGCTGTTGCGATCCTCATCGCCATCGCCACCATCATCATCACGGCGACCACGGCGAGCGTGGTTATCATCAGCATCAATGGTGTGATTGTCGCCATTCCCCTTGTTGTTGCCCTTTTCGGACGTGTCCCCTCGCACGTTGCTCTCGTCTCTCGGGGATGGCCAGGGCTGTGCTTGCCAGGTCGCTCGGTGGGTACCGATCTGGCGGATGGTGTCGAGCACAGCGTGCCGCAGCGGATGGCGCGTCGACACGCGCGTGTCACGCCCAAAAAACGGCCGCGCGAGCTGCCGTCGGTCGTTCGGGTAGGGCACCGGGACATGTGCAACGATGGGCAACTGCCATGTCGTACGTTGCGTATACACATCAGCACGCGCGCGCGCGCTCGTGAGCGGGGAACGAGCGAGAGACAGACAGACCTCGTCGGGGGTGACGTCGGTGTGGAGGAGCCGTCGGACGGCGTCGTGCGCCCAGCGGACCTTGGCGCGCGTCCACGGCTCGGGTTCCCATTTCCGTTTGGGGCAGTACGCGGTGGGCCAGTACGTGTTCTTGAGCGTGAGCGAGGTGGGCGTGCGAGCGGGGTGGCATGGGACCGGGAGCTGGTACGCGGGCTCTAGAACGGGCGACGAGGGGAGCGGTGGTGGGGTGGCGGAGGTGTCGAGGAGGAGCGTACAGAGGGGGCCACGTCTGCGGACGCGTTTGAGGTGCGACAGTGCGTCCTTGTCGAGCCCCGACTGTTTGAGCCATCTGAGGGGGGGGCCAGAGCGCGTCAGAACGACGACAAGAGAACGATGTGGCCGACCTCAACATTGGGGCGACGTGCGTTTGGTCGGGTATGTCG
The DNA here is from genome assembly GCA_038089935.1 of Boletellus emodensis. NCBI lineage: Eukaryota > Fungi > Basidiomycota > Agaricomycetes > Boletales > Boletaceae > Boletellus > Boletellus emodensis. The sequence continues at coordinate 48,042 of JBBPLU010000015.1, forward strand.
ACGACCCAGGCCTGGACTGTGTGTGAGAGGATGAGCACAAGGAGGGGGGAGGTGCAGGATCGTGATTACCGAGTTCGACATCGTCCAGTCGCTCTTCTTCCTTTCCGAGGGCGAGTTTCCTCCAGGTGAACGGGAGGTCGGTCTCTTGGACGATATCGTCCATCCTGGTGCGATTCGTTGTAGAACAGCGAGGGTGCGTCGGGGGTGGTCGTGTTGGTCGAGGAGGGGCTCCTCTCTTTGTGGCTCACGTTTGCGCTCGTACCGCGATGGCACCCAAACTCCCTGCGAGACCGCTGCCGACCTTGCTGCTCATCTCGCTCGTCCCCGTCGCGGTTTGGTTCGTCGTCCGCCCTCTCGTCCATCCTCTGCCTCCTCTCCCAGTCCTGTTTGCCTCCGTGGGGTTCTCCCTGTTTGCATTCCTCGCCACGCTGTACTTGGTACCTGCTCTTGGTCCGACGCTCGTCCGCGCAAACCTCAAGGGAAGGGATCTCCTAAAGGTTTATTCAGACCCAATGTGAGCTCTCCCCGTAAGACACCCTGAGCGCTTGCTTGACGCAACGTGCACAGACCAGAGAGTCTGGGACTCGTCTGCGCTGTCGTATACATCCTCTTGTTGATTCTCTTCATCCCGTTTCCCTTCTCCGACGCCGTTGGGAGCCTCCCAGACAGCCGCAAGACGCTCGAGGGCCTTCAGGGCGTAGCCTCACTGCATCATGAGGTGCGCCGTCACAGTCCAGCATGGTGCACGTCATCACGCTACCGGGTCTAGTTGTCGGTATACCTCTCCTCGCTCCTGTCATTGTTGATGGCGACCATGCTCGGCTTTCTGGACGACGTCTTCGACATTCGATGGCGGCATAAATTGCCGATACCCATCATCGCTGCCATACCCATGCTCATGGTGTACTATGCCGAAGGAGGCAACACACACGTCGTAGTACCCCTCCCTTTCAGGCGCTTCCTTGGCGTGTTGGTAAATCTGGGTTCGTGGAAACTGTGACGGTGCACCGTATCGCTGATGCTGTTTCCAGGCCCGCTCTATTACTTGTACATGTCACTCCTCTCGACGTTCACCACGAACAGCATCAACATTCTCGCCGGCATCAACGGTTCTGAAGTCAGTCAAGCAGTCATCATCGCCATATCGGTCATCCTGAACGATCTCTTGTATCTCCCATGGCCCGTAGATTTCAAGATACCGCTTCACCTCCTCGGCAGTCAAGCCGAGGTAGAAGTGGGAGGCGCGTGGCATGCCGGGATGTCCTATGGCAGCAGCGAGCTGGTGGGAAGGCATCTATTCAGTCTATATTTCATGCTCCCCTTGCTCGGTGTTTGTCTGGGATTCTTGTACCATAACTGGTGTGTATTCTGCTCCGACGTTCATTCCTGCACTTGATAACGGACCCGTTCATGCGTAGGTACCCTGCTCGCGCGTTTCCCGGCGACACGCTCTGCTATGTGACTGGAATGGCGTTCTCGGTCGTGGGGATACAGGGACACTTTTCAAAGACGTTGCTCTTATTCTTCCTGCCTCAAATATTCAATTTTGTCTTGTCATGCCCACAACTGTTTGGGTTGGTTCCATGCCCGAGACATCGTGTTCCGAGGTTCGTCTGATGATCGATCTGGAGATGACGCTGAACTCCCGACAGGTTTGATCCTGACACCAATCTCCTGCATCCCTCCAAGGCTGTGTTGCTGAAGCCGCCGTCCAAGTTGACCACCTTGGTTCTCCGGATCCTATCCACGTTTGGCCTTACGGATCTCACCGTTCATCCTAAAAGTGGCCAGATCCTGGAAGCGACCAACCTGACGGTCCTGAACTTCTTTCTCCTCCGGTTCGGACCCATGTCCGAAAAGCGCCTGGTGCAGGTGTTGATGGCCGCTCAGGTGAGTGGTGGCTGAATGCATGTGACCGATTTAGTGAGCGTGTGTGAACAAACAGGTTGCCGGAAGCGTGTTGGCTTTCGTGGTGCGCTACGGGCTGGCTGGACTCGTTTACGATGGCGACCGCAGGTAGTGATGTATCCCCGGGTCGATGTAGTCGCGTACAGTGTCATGTCAGGGGAGATAATGCGGCCAGCAATGCTCACGGGGCAATCTTGGGACAGACGGCCATTGGTGGAATCACATGTCTTGATCCGCTCCTGGGTGGATTTAATATGACTCCTCGTTTGCCACGTCCCCTTGTGCTCCCTCTTTCCCCTCCTCTACCATGGCAAGCTCAGAACGCGCCGTTTTCCAAGCCGAAGTGGCCCAGGTCGAGCAGTGGTTCAAGGTATGACCCCTGATGGCCCGCGCACTCGTCTTCACGTCCTGCCGGGCAGACCTCACGCTTCGCGCGCGTCAAGCGACCGTACACCGCCGCCCAGGTCGTCGCGAAGAGAGGCACGATCCCCATCAAGTACCCCTCTGACATCCAGGGAAAGAAGCTCTTTGCGCTCCTCTCTCAACACGCCCAGAACGGGACACCGTCTCACACCTATGGCGCGTAAGTGTGCGCTCTCCCCACGCGCGACCGTCGTCCCCCCGCGCCGTTTTGTTCACGTCGCGTAGGCTCGATCCCGTGCAGGTCACCCAGATGGCCAAGTACCTCGAGACCGTCTACGTCTCCGGGTGGCAGTCCTCTTCGACGGCGTCGAGCACCAACGAGCCAGGCCCCGACCTCGCTGGTGAGTCCCCCCCACCCCGGTCATGGATCGGACGCGCGCCGTGTCGCTGAAGCGATGGGCGGCAGACTACCCTTCAAACACCGTCCCGAACAAGGTGGAACACCTCTTTATGGCACAGCTGTTCCACGATCGAAAACAGCGCGAAGCACGTTCTTGGATGGCCGAGGCCGAGCTCGCCTCGACGCCATCTGTGGACTATCTCCGTCCCCTGATCGCCGACGCCGACACCGGCCACGGCGGTCTCACTGCCGTCATGAAGCTCGCCAAGCTGTTCGTCGAGAAGGGCGCCGCAGGCATCCACATCGAGGACCAAGCCCCGGGCACCAAAAAGTGTGGTCACATGGCCGGCAAGGTCCTCGTCCCCGTCGCGGAGCACATCAACCGCCTCGTCGCGATCCGTCTCCAGTTCGACATCATGGGCGTCGAGAACCTCGTCATTGCGCGCACCGACTCGGAGGCCGCCACGCTCCTCACGTCCAACATCGATCCCCGAGACCATCCGTTCATCCTCGGCTCGACGAACCCGTCCCTCCCACCGCTCGCTACCGCCTTGCTCGATGCAGAGTCGGCAGGCAAGTCGGGCGACGACCTGCAGGCCGTGGAAGACGCTTGGGTCGCCTCTGCAAACCTCCAGCTCTTTTCAGAGACGCTCGCGAACGCACTCGTCTCGCAGGGCACCCCGCGACATGTCGTACAACAATTCCTTGACCGGGTGCCGCACGCGTCGTACCCGCAAGCGGTTGCCGTCGCTCAAAAGGAGTTTGGGCTGAGGAACGTCCCCTACTGGGATTGGGACACGCCGAGAGCTCGCGAGGGGTATTACCGGTACCAAGGCGGCACCAAGTGTGCAATCATGCGCTCCATCGAGTATGCCCCGTACGCGGACGCGCTGTGGATGGAGACCAAGAAACCCATCCTTGCACAGGCGCGTGAGTTTGCTCACGGCGTGCACGCGGTGCGCCCCGGCCATTGGCTGGCGTACAACCTCAGCCCTTCCTTCAACTGGGAGGCCGCCGGTCTCACCTCCAAAGACATGAAGGACTATGTCTGGGAGCTCGGCAAGCTCGGCTTCTGCTGGCAGTTTATCACGGTGGGATTCATGGAAACCGTCCGGCAGCGGATGATGCGCTGACTCGGTTCTTGTTCCAAGCTCGGCGGTCTGCACTCCAACGCATATATTAGCGACCATTTGGCAGGTGCGTTCGCAAAGGAGGGCATGAAGGCCTACGTCGAGATCGTGCAGAGCAAGGAGCGAGAGCTTGGTTGCGACGTGCTGACACATCAAAAGGTACGTTCTTCGCATGTGCATCGGTCGCTGGTCTCTTTTGCTCACTCTGAACACAGTGGAGCGGTGCCGACTATGCCGACAATCTGATCAAGACTGTCACGGGCGGGATCTCGTCCACGGCAGCGATGGGCAAAGGCGTCACAGAGGACCAGTTCAAGGCGAAGCTGTGACTGTCCAACAAATCCTTCATCTGCGACGTTTCTTGGTTATCTGTATCATTTGCATCATCTGTAGCCGCATCATGTGTTGTGAATTTGACCCCATCGTTCCTACCTTGGGTGTCTGAAATCTAGTAGTGGAATACATTCAATAAATCTTCATTACCTCGGCCCGCGGTACTTTATGGCAGACAGATGCAAGCACAGCGGGGAAATTCATGACGCGCCAACAAAGGCGCCCTTGCTCGCCGTGAGCTCTGCGCCGAGCTTGTATCCCGTCACCTTGGAGACGATGGGTGATCAAAGACCTTCACCGGAGTGCACAACCCCAGACTTACTTTATCCCAGTCAATCTTCTGCCTGGTCAGTGGCAGCGCGCGTCGGAGGCCCTTGAATGCCTTCTCACTCATCTCGTGGTACGCGTCGTTTAGCGACGTCTGCAACCGCGTCTCTTCCGCCTCGATCAGCGCAAGTATCTTGTTCGCCGCCGCGTTTGGAGACGCGTTCACGATCGCGGGCGGTATCGGTATCGAAACGTCGTGCGATGTTTCCAGCTGGACCTACAGAACACGTGAACTTCGGACGTGCTCGCGTTCAGAGGGCATAAGACGAACGTTGCCCTGTTCATAGTAGTGGACGTGGACGAAGCCTTTGCCCAGGATCGTCTTTGATTCCGCAAGGTCGATCTGGTATTGAGAACGCCATCGGCCGGACCTGTCCTCTCGACGAGATGAGCCCGGGAAACTCGGCGGGCAGGACGAAGGGAAGGGGTGGCGACGAACCAAAAGTTGGCGGGGTTGTATTTGTTAGAGACGATCTGAACGGTAAAGTAACTGGGAAGTTGGGATGCAAAGACGGCGGCGACACCGTCGACGTAGTGTGCGGCGAGATATGAGAGCGCAGCGGATTCGAGGGCGGTACTGGACGGCGTTTTATAGAACCGTCCCGACAAAACGACATCATGGAAGACTTACCGGAACGGCTCAGCAGCTGGATCAGGTTCCTCTGGGCGAGGATCGGATGCTTCCTGACGACATCAGCGAGTGGGTGCGCATCAGTTTCAGAGAACAGGCGAGGCACAGATCAAGTGTACTTGCCAGCCTGAGGTGATCGAATTTGAATGATGTCTTGGAGCGTGGATCCAAGAACCGTTCGTCGTCATCGTCGTTTTGTATGCGCGCCACGTCGCTGACGATAGTCTGAAAGGGATCACAACGATGCGCGGAGGGTGTGTGGACAGAGGCTTACCTGGTGGCCCGCGTTTGGTACGTCCACCAGGATAAACTGCGCGAGATTATATTCTCGGATGGCGGGGAGGAGACCGTCCTCGAGGGCGTCGTCGTCGTTGACAATGGCACGCACATCTACGCGTTATCAGAGCGTGTCCAGAGGGCAACGAGCGAACGCGAACCGTTGAGAACGTCGTTGATCTCGCCAGGTGGTGACTGTAGGATGAAGGTGCTGACGACCTGAATACGTTCGTCTGCCATAGTTTTAAGGAAAGGAAAGACTCCTCAAACCCTAACCCGATCCTTGACTATCCCAGGTGGCACAATAACTCACGTGATCAAGGAGTGAGAAAGGAGGACGACGCTGTCGACAGTCCGGTCTCGACATGGATGCATCTGCGAGTGCGACCGACGGCCTCGACGCGCTCGCCAATCTACTCACCGAACTGTCTGTCAACTCCTTCGACATCAATCTCCATGTTCAGCACATCAATCTCGCCCGCTCTCTGGACATGGAGGCACAGGTCTCGATAGCTCAGGAAATGATGGCCAGCTATCTTGCAGTCGGGGACGACGTGTGGCTACCCCTTATCGAGGCGAAAATGTCTTCTGCGGACCTGGAGAACCCGGCCCACGTCTTGGAGACGCTGGAGCTGTACGTACGTGCCGAGTCAGACTACCTATGTGCGTGAGCATTTCCCGTCGCCAACATATGTGTTGAGGGCTGTTACAGCTATCCCCATATTGCAGAAACACATCGAATTCTTGGTCGACCGCCACGCATATTTCGTAGCGCTCGAGGTGCCACCGGAGGGCCTGGGCGATTGCTTCACCACCGCGTGGACCCGTGAAGCCATTTCGGAAGTTGTTTCTAAAGGTACCGGTCATCTTAGCAAGGTAACCACCTCTCTGATATGATGTAGGGTGATCTGACATTTGGCTGAAAGAGTCGATGCCTCTGGGAGTTGCAACGAGACTGGGAGCTAGAGGTGATCGAGGCGGCTTCCCCTGCTGAAAGGTACGTGCAGCTCTCTGGATATCACACGTATTTATTGCAGGCGACAGGTCAGAGCTCATTCAACACGTCGAAGAGTTCCATCTGGCGCGCCTTCAGCAACCACACGCAGGTGAGTTGTGACGAAACCTATTCGTACTTCCCTCACACGGCTGATCCTTTCTACTCACCAGGCCACGAAGATACCTATGAATCATATTCCTCATTTACCACAACGTACAAACCGGCGGCAGCGTATGAAGCTTTACTCGTGTCAGCCTCGAAGCTACGTTCCCGTGCCGTCAAGGCGTACGAGCGGCGCGAGTCTCTGGAGCTCTCACTCGTAAGGGGGCATTCCGTCGACACAGTGCTCGCTGCTGATCAGTGCTCTGCTTGAAGGCTTCTCTCGACGCGCACATGCAGTATCTTGCAGCGGAAAGAAGGACCAAGTCTCCGGATGCCTTTATTGTCAGGGGATTATACGAACGAACGATTACTGAGGCTGAAAAACGTCGTTTCGTCGGTGAAGGAAATGCAGAGCAAACACTGCGCACACTCTGGATGGGGTATATCGATTTTCTGGTATGTAAACGGAAGAGCCTTTCCTTTAAATAGTATCTCATTTATTCAATCAGAGAATCCAAAAGGTTGACGAAGATGACCTGGTGAAGATAATTAAACGTGCGACGAGAAGTGTCCCTGGTTCAGGCGAAGTATGGGCGCGGTATATTCGCCATTTGGTGCGTCATAACATGGCGCATTTCTCAGTTTGCGAATGGTGGTTGCATTGTAGGAACGACAAGCCGAGGCTGACCCAGAGGACGTATTGATGGATGGCAGTGAATCTATGTCTGGTATTTGCTTTTTCTTTGATGCAGACCGTCCGAGTGAATATCTTTTGGGCGTTCGAACAGATGCCTACCAACGTGCAATCGCCACAAACCTTTTCACCAAAACGAATCCAAAGGGACCTGACTTAGATCCTGAGCAAATTGTGCCTCTAGTTCTTGCCCGCGCCGGTGCTGAGAAGCGGGCGATTGAAGCTGGGAAAGGAGGTGAGGATGCATTTAGCATATTAGTCAAGGTGGTAGAAGATGGTCTCGTGATGGTAAGACAAGGTAGGATCGTCCAATGATGGAATTGGTCTTCTCTTGATGTGATTCATGTCTAGCATCAAAGATGGGGGACCAACGATTCAGGCTGGAGAAATTCCTCTCTGAACTGGTGTGTTCTCTCTGGCATCGTTCCTTGTTGGCTCGTAATTCGAGGTACAGTACCTAAGTCTTGCCGATGTTGCGGACGCAGCTGTCGCATTGTGGGCATCTGCTGCCGCGCATTATAAGTACAGCTGGGCGGTGTGGGTGGCTTACACCGATGTCTTAATGTACGTTCTCACCTACTATGACCCGTTGACACGTGTTCACGATTCTGCAGTCGGGCAGACCAGCATGACGCTGCGCGGTCCACTTTCCAAGATGTTAGCACGAAAAACCTTGATTATCCTGAAGCGCTTTGGGACGCTTGGCTCAATTTCGAGCACGCGCATGGTTCTCTGACTTCGCTTGAAGAAGCTTTCGTGCGCATTGAGCGTGCAAAAACTCAGTTGGAAGCAAAACGGGCGAGGGTGAGTGTGTCCTCTTGTCGATGTCTCGTGTACGTCTGGTTGAACGCAGGTTATTGCAGGAAGCGCAGAAGGCGTATGAAGCCGCTTGGTATACCTCGGAGCAACAGGCTGCATCTGCATCTGCTACATCTGCCCCAACGGACGTGGTCCGAGAACAAATCCCTGTTGCATCAGACGAGGGGATGGATGCAGATGTTCTAGTTACCTCTGCTCAGCCTTCAGGGAAGCGCAAAGCCAGCGAGGAGCCCGAAACTGACGGTGGTACTAGCAAGAAAGTGCGCATGGGTATGATGTCGTTTTGTCACTGTTATTATCTCGATTGATTGTTCTTGGTCAGAACCTCCGAGCGCGCCATTGAAAAGGTATGTCGGTTGTGCAGAAGACAGCGGATGGTGTCAGTTTGTTCACTCCCGGTGGCCAAAGGGACCGCGAGAATTGTACTGTGTTTGTTTCCGATCTGCCGGCTGGAACCAGCGAGGAGCAACTTAGGGCACTTTTCAAAGACGTGCGTACTGTATTAGGAAGAAGGGTACGACGCCAAACTGATTGGGTAGTGTGGAGAGATACGTGAAATCAAAATCACCAACATGCCAGAGTTGCTAGTTGCAACCATCGAGTTTGCGGCACGGGTATGTGGTCCAAGCGGTTCTGGAGCTGCCTGTTCACCTTTGTACAGGAGAGTATCCCTGCTGCGCTCACCAAAGACAAAAAACGCATAGACGGGACGGAAATTGGCGTACATCTCGCGTGGCGCTCGACTTTATATGTGACGAATTTTCCCGAGAAGACTGATGATGGTGCGATTCGCGATCTATTTGGACAGGTTCGTATTCCTGGATCGTCGCTGCCTCGCTGACCCTGTTTCTAGTATGGGCTCCTCTTCGATGTCCGGTGGCCGAGCAAAAAATTCAAGGCGACACGTCGGTTTTGTTATGTGCAGTTTACGACACCAGTGAGCCGCGGAAAGGACAGACTGGTTGATTGGGTTGCTCACTCGACATACAGGCTTCAGCAGAGCAGGCACTCGAGTTGCACGGTCGTGAGCTCGAACCGGAACGTGCCCTCACTGTTTACATTTCGAATCCTGAACGGAGGAAAGAACGTACTGACGCCGATGCGAATGACCGAGAGGTGTACGTTGCAGGTCTGAGTAAATTTACCGGCAAGGAGGACCTCGAGGAGGTGTTCTCGAGGGTAAGATCCCCCTTCTATCTAATTGCTGGTGCTAATCTGAGTGGTGTGTCTAGTATGGATCTATCAAGGACATTCGTCTGGCAGAAGACAAGAATGGGCAATCGAAAGGCTTTGCGTTTGTTGAATTCGAAAATGAGGTATACCTTTCGTGTTTTGCATTCTTGCATGTGGATTGAACCGTGTTCAGGCAAATGCCCGTGCTGCTCTTTCAGCCAACAATTGTGAGCTTAAGAAGCGGCGCATAGCTGTGACCCTCGCAGACACGCGTGTGCGACCAAAAGCCAGGTAGAAATTTGTGCTTGCGATTGCGGAACCGATTTGATTGTTGGCGGGTTACAGGGAAGGATGGGCAGAAAGTGGGCTTGGTCGACGAGCGGAAGTCCGGAATCGCTCTGTTCGGATACGCAACTTGCCCCCGGATACGCAAGAAGGCCTGCTGCACCAAGCGCTCGAGAAGTTCGCCAACGTGAAACGTGCCGAGTTCCTGGCAGATGTGGGTGAGGCAGTCGTCGAGTTGGAGAATGCCGCAGTAAGCTTTCGCTACAGGCACGGTTTAGGCGCGTGCTGACAAAGATGATTAGGAAGCGGGCAAGTTGTTGTTGCGGCCAGAGCCGATCGTTTTCAATGGTATCCGTCTGGAAATATTAGGGGAAGCACTGTCAAGCTCGGCTCAGTCCCAACAAGGGGCGGCTTCGATAAGCTCGGGAGGGTTGTTTGTGCCACGTACAGCGACGTCGAGACCGAGAGCGGGACTGGGGCGTGCGCGCAAACCCGGCGTTAGTGCCGTGAAACCTCGGGCCGATACTCCTGCACAAGGGGCAGGCAAGGCTGGAGGGAAAGGACAGGATGATTTCAGGAAGATGTTGGGTTAATTAGAGGTTGCTATCATGATCGCAATCTAGTTGCAATCTGGGGTGCAAGCGTATGCTCGTGGCAGTTCCGGATTTGGTTATGGCGTGTGGAACACGTGCCTGCAACAAATTTCTGGTCCGTGCGCGACTGGCCAAACGTATATAAGACGGGGCGCGACAACCCGATTCCTTACCACTCTGGCCTTTTGGCTTAGATCAAGTGTAGTATCTGTTCTTAATAGTTTAACCACTATTATGAGGGCACCGCCCTCATTTTTTGGTTATCAAATTTTTGCCGCCCCTGTCCCCCGCGAGCTCTGCTTGCAACTCCGGGGGCGCGATGACCCTGCCGCTGCACTACCGGCTTGTGTCGTCGGGGGATCCCTCGCTTTTGTTTTCTCTTTGCTGTCTTGCTCGTCCTTGCCATTTGGCATGGACCTCGCATTCAGCAAATGGACTGCATGAGCTTTGGATGCTATTGCTTGCTAATCTTGTTTGTAGGCGTTCGGCGGTACTCGCATCACCGCATGAGCTAGGGATCAATGCGAATTGCTCAGCGATCCGACACATTCCGTATTTCTTCACTGGTTTGTCCTGCAAGCCTTGGGTGTTGACTGCAAGATGACATCGATTCTCCCTCCAGTGCCAAAGCCGGCTTCACGTCTTGCCCGCTATCGTGTCTTGTCTCCTAATGCATCTGTCCATGTTTCCCCCCTCCAGCTGGGCGGCATGAGCATTGGGGACAAGTGGGAGAAGTTTGGTATGGGGAGCATGAACAAGGAATCCTCATTCAAATTGCTCGACGCATACTATGAAGCGGGCGGAAACTTCATTGATACTGCGAACAGCTAGTGCGTCTGTAGTGATCAAGCGATCGTCGCTGACTGCTTGCTTGACAACAGCCAGGACGGGAGCTCGGAAGAGTTCATTGGTGAATGGGCCGAGCAGCGTGGAATCAGGGACCAGCTTGTCATTGCATCCAAGGTCAGCAAATCATTTAGTTTCCTCCAGCGACGGTGCCGTTTCTCAGTTCGGTTTTTCAAAAAGTACACGACAAACTATCTGCGCGGAAACGATACCTACCGACAAAAGGCGCTATGTACTGGAAACAACGTCAAGTCAATGTATCTCAGCTTGGAGGCCAGCTTGAGAAAACTCAGGACGTCGTACATCGACATCTTTTACGTCCACTGGTGGGACTGGGAGACGTCCATCGAAGAAGTGATGAACGGCCTCCACAACCTTGTTCAGCGCGGAAAGGTGCTCTATCTGGTGCGCGGCGTCGTTCGCGTCTTGTGTTTTTTATAAATATATCCAACTTTTCAGGGGGTATCGGACACGCCTGCGTGGGTCGTGTCCCAAGCGAACCAGTATGCTCACGATCACGGAAAGACCCCGTTTGTCATTTATCAAGGTCTCTGGAACGTCATGGACCGCGCCATCGAGCGCGACATTGTCCCCATGTGCAAGGCGCACGGTATGCTCGTCTCTAGCAAAGTCGTGCGCAGCACCATGCTGATTTGGCGGTGGGCTTGAAACATGTGGACAGGCATGGCCCTCGCTCCCTGGGGCGTGCTGGCGGGCGGCAAGCTCCGCAGCGATGAGGAAGAAGAAAGGCGCGCCAAGTCGGGCGACGTCGGCCGTGCGTTCGGAGGGGCAGAGTGGCGACGAAACGAGAACGAGAGGGCGACGAGCGCGGCGCTGGCCAAGGTCGCCAAAGAGGTCGGCGCGAAGCACGTCACCGCGGTCGCGATCGCGTACGTCATGCAAAAGGCGCCATACGTGTTTCCCATCGTCGGCGGCCGCACGGTCGAGCAGCTCGAGGCCAACGTGGAGGCGCTCGCCATCGTCCTCTCGCCCGAGCATGTCGAATACCTCGAGAGCGTCGTTCAATTTGAGCACGGCTTCCCGTTTCCGTTGATCGTCTGTGTCGCGCACAGTCCTTTGATTACTCTTCGTCTCACTATTTTTCGGTCCTCTACAGGGCGATGGCGCCGAACACAACTTCTTAACAAAGAGTGCAGCTTACATAGAGAAGCAACCCGGTCTTCGTGCGATTGTGCCAGACAATTCTTGAGCGTGGGTCCCTCACCGGCTGCAAACTTATTCAGAATTTTGGTCCTATGTACTTGGTTTTTACCCTTGCAATGACAAGTTCTCTCCTGGCTCTATGTTTTGCCAAGATTCTTGTGTAAGACAATGCACTGTTTTCCACGCGTGCGCAGTGTTGGGGACTGGCTACGAGACTGCGACTGAACATGCTCGGCCTACCATGTCGCAACCTATGATCTCTTGCCAGACCCCTGGAATACCCTCCTCTTCGCATCCTATCTGCATGCCGTTGTCTCTCAGGACGTAGTACTCCCGCCCCGGGGTCTGCACGACAGCTACCGCACTATGTAGCGCCTCGCCTTGAGAGGTCGAGAAGTGGACGCTCTCTATGTGATGATGACTGTGCTGGTCAGCGTCTCGAATGTACGACGACATGGACGTCGCGTACGCTGCAAGGTACAAGTTCACCGTACCCATGGACCGCCCCGCGGTTCTCGAGCCAAAGGTATCCTTGGTGCAAGGCAAGCCGGCGAATTCTTGTGCCATCGCGCTCGCGGACATCCACTCCCCGCTGATGCTGAGAAGTAAATAAAAAATCGCCCGGTGAGTAAACGTCGTCGAACTGGCGGGAACATGAAGCTGCCTATCTTACCCGTTGGCCACGACGCTCGCCAAGATGTACCTCTCGGCGACGCGTCTCTTGGCGGCACTCTGGTCCGCATTCTGGCTTTGGATGCGCCGCAACCACGCCCTGCTGATGCCCCGAAGGTAGTCCTCGGTGTTTGCCCATTTCACGCACTCCAGGAGTGAGCACGGTCCTGGGCCACCCTGGAGCGGCGGCGCTCGCGACCGCTCAGAAATCCACGCCGCCCAGTCAACGCGCAGACGACCTTCGCGCGCGTCCAAACCCCCGTCCGCTGGTTGCAACGACAGCGGTTGGCCGACGACCTCGCACGTCGCCTCGAGCACGTGAAAACTGCAAGTCTTGCCACCAACGTCCCGTGCGATGACTCGCCAAACGTCCCCTTTGACGATCTCCCGAACATCTTGAATGACGCTCTTCGACCATGCTGACGCGTCGTGGCCGTACGCACCCACGGAGACGGCGAACCACATCCGCGTTAAAACAAATCTGGGTATGACATTGAGATGGGACCCGTTTCTGAACGCTATCTCGCGACGAACCGGAGCGCGATATCGACTTGCTTCTCATTATCCGGGCTGGTCCAGAGGCGCGCAGACAACGGATCGTAGCCTATCGATTGGACGTATCGGCCAAGGAACGACTGCTCGAACGCGTGACGCTGTCGAGAGACTTCAGCCCGGCGATATCGAAGATGCGGCCAGAAATTTGTCATGTTTCTTGGATGCTGCTCGAGAAGCGCATCCCAACGGCGACCAGGGTAGTGCCTCGACAATATATGTGCGGCAGAGAGGTACACTGTCACGGGCAATGTGCGACAATATGAAGTAAACCTATTGGTTCAGAGACGTTGTCCTACCTGCATACCGAAATGTTCTGGATACGAGAATGCATGTCTGCCTGTCTGAAGGAGAAAGGGCGCTCAGTACGATAGCCCACCGGTAAACCCACTTTCGTTCGGATGCCTTTGGAGGGAATGGGATATGGGAGAGAACAGGAAGTGACAGCGTTCGAAGACCGAGATCCGAGGCAGCGTCGTTTCCGCTTAGAGTGACGGAGACCACGGGCGTTTGCAGGGGTTGTTTGTCCAGTTGGCCGGGTTTTGGTGTAGAAGGCACTAGTGGCTTGAACCTCTCTGCGCAAACTATCTGATGAGGAACGATGGGTCGTTTTACACCAGAAGGCTGCTTGGAAAGAGTGGAAACGCCAACAAGGGATGACCTTTGGGGTTTCACGGGCAGGGACGGTTCGGGGGTAGGCAACTTTTCCTGGACGATGGAAGGCGCCGCACTGTCAGCCACAGGCTTTGTGTATGTCCTGATCCGTTTCGAGGGCACAGAAATGTCTATATGCGCAGGTCTTTTCGTGGAAGTTTCGCAAGTGCTTGTGCTGATGCTGTTCTGAGGTGCTTTGGGGGGTTGGTTGGGCAAGGGGGCCCTCTCGGTAGAGGTTTCCATCGATTTAGCCAACGGTCGAACGGGCGGGTGCGATGCTTCCACATCGCAGGCACTGAGAGGGGCAACATGTGCGGTGGTCCGTGTGCACAGGGCAGATGGTGCTGCGGTAGCACTCGGGGTAGCATCTTGGGGCGGTGTCGTCCTCGTCGAAGCGGCGACCTCGGTGAGCTTTTGCAAAATTGCAGCCTTGCTTAGCCTTGAGTAGCCGGTAATTCGTCGCTCTTTACAAAGGGCCTTGAGCTGGGGGACGGTAAGTTTGCTGAGGTCTGACACAACCAGCGGACCACCCGAAGGCATGGCGTGGCTCGAGTCAAGTGCAAGTGGTGCATACACAGTACTACAGTAATCTGGTACACCTGTTCAAGTCATGTGCTCTCGCAACGATTTTTGAAGCGTGAGGTAGCCCACCAACTCGCTGACGTTCAGCCCATTGTCCCCAAGCTTCCTCGCCGTCGGTTTGCGTCGATTGCGTCGATTAGTTGGCGGTCGAATCTCCTTCCACAATGGGTCGTGTGCATGCCTTGCGAATATCCAGTCAGGGGCCAAGGGAGCCCTTCGCCTCTCCTGGACGAAATGTGTTGAATCTGTCGCGCAAAGCGTCCAACACGCGCTTACCATCTCTGCAGCAGCTCGTCGCTGTTGTTCCCTCAGTTCTTCCGCGAGGGAAGGGAGGATGCGGATGACCCGACGCTCTACCGGAGGGCCATACAAGTCCTCCGGATCGTCGTCGGTGGGTTCTCCAAGACAAGAGGTCAACGAATGGCAGCGTATCCGCCTCACAAACCGCTTTCCTTACCTTGTTCTCGATCGCTCGCGAGTCGTGTATCGGTCACGGTACTCTGCGGAACAGTCGAGGGTGGAACCGCATTGTGGGCGTAGACGCGCTCTGGCGCCTGTTCCTGTTTGACACGGACGTCTGCTGCGCTGGCCACAGAAGCTGGGAGTGCGGCATCTGAGACGGCGGGACTATGGCTCGGGGCCGTGGTCGTCCGGTCATCGTGCGACTCGGACGAGACGGTCGGTTCGCGACTGGACGCTACGCTCGGGGTTGATGAAACGCCTCTCTTGCATCGCCTGCACTTCCAGGAACTGAGATCGTTGTCCTTGTCGCCCAAATTGGTGGCGCGTATGCGTCGCATGAGTTCCGCATCCTCGACGGGGGGCATATGACACCCTGATCAGGGAGGTCGATAAGACGATCTGCGGTGAACGACAACATACGGTGGTGCCAGGACTTGTTGCATCCTCGACAGGCCAAGAGAAACGCCTGTGGACCGTTGGTGGTTTGCTTGCACCGCTGACAGGACAACATGTGGTCAGCTCACATGAGAGGTGCCGTCAGGTATACGTTGTCCCAACAATTAGCGTATGCATAAACTTTGAACAGTCGTTGCGAGCAACCTGCTCGCCTGTCGTCCCCCACCAAAGAAGAACAAAAACCAGCCCCGGTTTTCCCGAGTCGGAGTTGGTTTCGCTGCCGCTGTCGAGGGATGGCTGAGCGCTCCATTTTTGTTGTCATTCACACTGCCGGTTTGGTAGCACACAGCAACGACCATGCCGTTCTGGACGACGCTATCCGGACCACAGCTAGCTCTCTCTCTCGTCGCTGTCTCCCTCGGATCCCACTCTTGCCGGTCCGCACGGCGCCATGTCATGTGCGACCGCCCCTGTGGCTTAGGACTCGTTCGTGTGGACCCATAAAAGGTCGCATGCAGGTCTTTTCTTAATCTCTGATTTCTGGCAAACCTGCCAGCATGCCTTCGACCCTCAGGCGCTCTCGTCGCCGTGAGCTGGTTCTCACCCGTTCCTTCACGAAAACTATCCAAGACAAAGTTCAGCCTGAGTCGTACGTGTAAACCGACCTGCATGTGCTGAGCACATCTGACCCTTACAAGACTCCTGACAGATGGCAAGAGCTGCAGGACAGTCTTTGCAAACCGTACCAATGCTCATCTTCATACCGCCCTCTCCTCCACACTCGAGGCATCTACTGGCCCCCTGCTCACATCATGCCCGTCTATGCTACTCTCCCTCTATCATAGTGTGAATCCCCAGCTCCCCATACATCCCATCCATCGTCTCCCGCCTGAACTACTCGTGCATGTCTTCTCTCTTGGCTCGGTTGATGACGTGATGTTGCCCGTCCTCGTGTCTCACGTGTGTCATTCATGGAGGGCCCTCGCGTTGCACGCACATTCGCTCTGGCGGCGCGTGTCGCTCGCTCCCGATTCCAATCTGCACATGTGGAAAGAACGCATTTCTCGTGCACGGCTGTGCACGCTTGATGTCGCACTCGCGTCCTCTCCTCGCTCAAAGGCCTTGTACGATATAGATATCGTGGCACTTCAAATGCATCTCCTCGCCCCCCACTTTTCTGCATTGCGATCACTTGAAGTGCAATTCGACGCATACGCCCCGTACTTGTGGAATGCAGCGCTTGGGCCCCTATGTCGGCCAAGTTCATACCTTTGGAACTATCGATCTTCCAATGGTGCCGTAGACGTTCCGAAACTCGAGTCTCTGACGTTTCGGTATCCCCAAAATGACGATGCCAAAGAGTTTAGTCTCTTTGGTGGCTTTGCTCCAAAACTCGCTCGCGCTACGCTCGAAGGCGTACGATTGACGTGGCATCCAGAATTATTCGGGAATCTCTCGTTCCTGGACTACACACATCACGGGTTCAGTCGCGGGGAAGTGGCCGTCAAGGAGATTCTGTCAATGCTACAGATCTCCTCTCGAGTCAGGGAGCTCAAGCTGTACCTTCCTCGCAAGGCCACAGCTTTCCAGGTGTTACACCTCCAAAGGCCGCAGATTGGCGACGACATCGTCGCCTTGCCTTTTCTCGAATCGCTATCACTTTGTGTAGACGATGAGGACTCGGATATCCCATCCGAGCTCAGTGCCATACTTTCGCGACTATATGTTCCAAAGCTCTTGAATTTATGCTTGCAAGACCCTTGGGCGGCCGCGCCTGGTTTCTCAAATCAACCTCTTAGATCATTTTCTGCATTGTCCTCGTTTATCGACATTGTATGCCGCACCTTCATAAGCAACTTGACGGCAGAAGGTCGCTGGGTAGAGCCCTCGTTGTTGTCTGAACTTGGGGCACGGCTACCGACATTGATGTCTATTCACATTGGAGACATGGTAACTTCCAGGGGGTGAGTGAAACGTAAGATGGGAACACTTGTTATCGTTTTCTGGTGGCATCCACGAACTTGTTTTGATATCATAGCCTCTCGCACGGATGATGGTCTGTCTGTTGGTTGAGTATCAGATTCGTACTTGCCTGACCGTCCGTAGCGTGTTAATGTAAATTGTAATGACACCCAAATGTACTTGATGTTCGTCTCCCTCGGCTTCTGGAAGAGTGATGCGTTCTACCGGTCTCCGGCACGTCGGACCGACTGATGCCGCAAGATGTCGGTATTCGTGTCTGGTGACCCACACTGCCTCGGGTTATCTTGTATCAGTCCTCCCATCAGCCATGACTTCCCCGGCTGAGTTCACACTGGAAAAGCTGTACAACCTCGGTGGTCTAGTTGCCCTCGTGTCCGGCGGTGGCACCGGGATCGGGTTAATGATCGCACAGGGGCTGGCTGCCAGTGGCGCACGCGTCTACATCACCGGACGTCGACTAGCGGTCCTCCAGAACGTTGCCGACTCCTGGAATAGCAGCAAGAATGATACCATGGGCTCCATCATCGCGTGAGATCTCAACCGATCGCAGTGGTCGCGCTCGCATGTTCATACCCGTCATTTTCCGTTTGCTCGGGGGGCGATAGGCTGCAGATGGATACCACCCACAAGGACGACATCCAACGGGCCGTGCGGAAGCTCCAGGATGACGAAGGAAAGTTGCACGTCCTCGTGAACAAGTTGAGGATCTCTGTTGCTTCCGGCCGATCTCGATCGCTGACCGCTTCGCCACAGCGCCGGTCAAGGAGGCCCCGTCTCATCTGAACTCAACAAGCCATCGCCTACGGCGCCCAAAAAAGCGGAGGAAATCGGTCAGTACCTCTTCCACAACGAGTCCTTTGAAGAATGGTCCGCGCTATATTCCATCAACACGTTCTCCATATTCTTCATGACCGTGGCCTTCCTGGAGTTGCTGGACAAGGGGTCTCGGGATAAAGCCGGGTTCTCCTCGAGCGTGATCAACATCACGAGTATCAGCGGACTGACCAAAGTCGCGCAGCGACACGTGCGGCGTCGCCTCCTTTCCTTTCGCCGATCTGGTCGTGACGTGGTTCGTTAGTTTTGTTATAACAGCGCAAAGGCGGCTGCGTCGCACCTCACCAGGATGCTTTCCACGGAGTTTGCCCTTCGAGGAATCCCCGTCCGCGTCAATGCGATCGCACCCGGCGTGTATGAGAGCGAGATGACGAAGGACGTCATTTCGGGTCAAGAAGAGACGGACGCGGTGGCCATGCCTATCGTCTCAGTGCCTGCCAAACGGCCCGGAACGTAAGTCTGCCCCCCGTTCGCAAACTGCACCAAACCTCATCGTTGCATACAGTGCAGTAGAGATGGCTGGCACGGTCGTATACCTCGCATCGCCTGCCGCCGGGTATATGAACGGTCAGGAGTTGGTGATCGATGGGGGTTATCTAGCAGTAAACCCTTCTCGAATCTGAACGACAGTGGGGAGGACCGATCTAGCGTAGCAGAGAAGCGAGCTACTAGTGAGCTCACAAAAAAAAAACGTAGTGGAGCTACTTTGCACGCATTACACACGTGCGGCCAACGCTCGGCGGGTGCGGTGATCTCCACTGGACTGCCATCGGATCGATTGTGAAACTTGGAAGCGACCTGTCCTCGATCCTCGGAATGACACAAGCCTTTGACTGCATCGTTGTCGGCGGTGGACACACAGGCGCCTCCGCTGCGCTGTCCGCGGTCGAGGCAGGCTGCAAACGCGTCTTGATCATAGAGAAAGCACCGAAAGGGTGGGTCGGCGGGAATGGCTACTTCACTGCGGGTGCTTATCGCACCGTCCACGCTGGCCTCGCGGATCTCCTCCCCATCGTCACCAACGTGACGGCCGAACAAGCCGAAAAGATCGACGTGGCGCCTTACACCGAGAACGACTTCATCGGCGATATCATGCGTCTCGGGGAGAACAGGCCAAACGCGGAGCTCGTCAAGGCCGTGGTGGAAAATTCGAGGGGTGCGGTGCGATGGCTCGCGGAGATCGTCAAGGTACCGTTCATCTTGGCGTTTCACAGACAAGCGTACGAAGTGGATGGGAGACAGAAGTTCTGGGGAGGCTTGGCACTGAGCGTGCAGGACGGCGGCAAGGGGCTCATCGGGGCGGATCTGAAAGCTCTTCAGCAGCGGGGCATCGAACTATGGTTCGATACGCCTGCCGTCAAACTTATCACAGAGGACAGCACCGTGACGGGGGTCGTGGCACGAAAGGATGGAAAAGAAATCCCTCTCAGAGCACCCGCGGTCATCCTTGCTTGTGGTGGCTTCGAATCCAGCCGAGAGCTTCGCGTGAAGCACCTCGGACCAGAATGGAAATATGCACGGGTGGGTGCTCGCACACGTCGTGTAAAACGATGGCTCAGCGATCAATAGGTTCGTGGAACGCCTTACAATACCGGAGACGGAATCCTGATGGCGCAAGCTATTGGTGCGAAACTCGCCGGCGATTGGGGTGGATGCCACAGTACTTGCTGGGACGCAAGTGCGCCCACCGACTCTGGCGACAGGGAGCTGAGCAATCAATTCACCAAATCTGGGTACCCGCTGGGGATTATGGTGAACATCAACGGAGAACGGTTTGTCGACGAAGGACAGGATTTCAGAAATTACACATACGCAATATATGGGAGGGAAATCTTACTGCAACCGGAGGGCTGTGCTTTCCAAGTGTGGGATGCGAAGGTGGTTTCGTATCTTCGAAAGG
This sequence comes from Boletellus emodensis, assembly GCA_038089935.1. Taxonomy (NCBI): domain Eukaryota; kingdom Fungi; phylum Basidiomycota; class Agaricomycetes; order Boletales; family Boletaceae; genus Boletellus; species Boletellus emodensis. The sequence continues at coordinate 68,118 of JBBPLU010000015.1, forward strand.
AAGAGTACGGCGACAATGTTGAGGAAAAGATCGTAGCGTCCACTATCGAGGCATTGGCCGACAGATTAGTGGACAAGGGACTGCAAGGGAGAGAGACCTTCCTGCGGACGATCCGCAAGTACAACGATGCGGTCCACCAACATCGTCTTGAACATCCACACACCATATGGGACCCAGCTGTCAAAGACGGCATGTCAACCCAATCCTCTAAGTCGTCGGTAACACCTGCCAAGTCCAATTGGGCCCTTCCAATCGAGGAAGAGCCATTCCTGGCCGTCAAAGTCGCCTGTGGCATCACATACACGTTTGGTGGTCTAGCTATTGACCCGGAGACAGGTGGTGTATTATCTGAGAACGGGGAACTTATCCGGGGTTTGTTTTGCACCGGTGAAATGGTTGGGGATCTTTTCTATAACAACTACCCAGGAGGTAGCGGACTGGTGGCAGGGACCGTGTTCGGGATGAAAGCAGGTCGCGCGGCGGCGAGACTGGCCAGCAGCAGCACGACGATGCTTAGACATTGACCTAACAATATTAGCACAGTCACAGCTAATCGCGGATCATCGTGAGTTAAAATACAATTCCCTATTCCTAAAGGTCATTGCCGAGGCAAGATATCTTGCGATGTATATTGTTGGTAGCATTGTTCTCCATCTCTCGCTCCAATTCAAATTCACGAGGTAAATCGGAAGAACCACTCGATTATCCCACGCGCACTTTCTTCCTTGGCCCACCCTTGCAACGAAAAAAAAGTTAATGCGAGGTCAGATCCGTGCAGAGAAACTCACGTGCGTGAGGGACATTTGGGTCACCGCGAACAGCAAATCCGTGAGATACGCCCGAGAAAACCTGGAAAAAGTAGGCTGATTTGTTACTGATCAAAATATCCTCGGCACGTCTCCGAGCCTCGAGGGGAAATGCGAAGTCGCTTTCTGCTGACGGGTCGGCAAAGGAACGATGGGGAACGGTGTTGAATCTCACCCGCACACGAAAGCAAGAGGGGCCCTGTTTCAGTGTGGGCAAACGGAACTCGAACATGTTCTTTGGATGACGTACTGGCGAGCCTTTGGAAATGGCTGTCCTCGAGGAAGCCAGGATGAGCAATAGCACCTACATGGGATGCCAGTTGAATATCACTGTTCGCGTTGCCTAGATAGAGAAAGATGAAGACCTGCTGAGATGGACCCATCCGCGGCCAGATCCAAGACGAATGGCGCGCCGAAACAGTAGCCTACAGATACAAATAATCGGCCTGTCAATGAAGTTCTGTGGAGTGCGATCCTACGGGACACTCGCCGGCCGCAACATACTTGGTTGTTTCAGTCCCTGTGTAACAAAACTGCTTTTCAGCGTGTCAGAGCAACATAACGGTGAAAGAGCTCTACTATGTGCCACTTTTACTTGTTCGAACCATTTTGGGAATACCTCCACCGCTGCGGCACGCGCTTCCAGAGACCATACGACCTTGTCACGATCCGGTGGCAGGTTTTGGACGGGAACCCCAAAGAAATAGTCTGGTCCGAGAACGATGAATCCTACGTTTCCCTCGTCATCGACCGCTCGCAGCACGCACATTGATGGAGGCTGACACACCCTGGGAAGCGAAGTAGTCCTGAAGCAATTTGTTGTTGATGAACAGAGGTCCGTAGGCGTCTGCGAGGAACAGGAGGACTTGTTGTAAGGACCGGGCACCGCTGGGGGCTCGGAGATGTAAGTATCAAGCCCGCCGAGCGGTTCGATGCGCCCTCGAGGGGGGCCGGCGTGTTGGACGCCAGTCCAGCAACACGCGCCAGGGGAGCGGCGAGGGTGATGGGCATGTTAGAACCTGCCAAACGACGAGCCCCATGGCACGGTGTCGGAAATTGACCCTACTGCCAGTGCGACGCAGGCGCTTGAGGCTGCCTCTGCTGTGTTGAAACGACAGCGCTGACCACCCAGCGCCAAATCTTATCGCTCGTGTTTCAGCTCAGAGCGATCCGAGTGCGTTCTCTGATTGCATCCATCCTGCCCCGCTCAAGGCTGTTTGGCACCGGTGGTCGTGCTATTCCGAGAATGGCCAAACTGCTTTGGTAAATTTAGCCGTTCGCCAGAGCCTGCGAATGGCCGCCAGCTGGCACGGTGCTCCACCAGTGCTGGGTTCCTCGTCCGCTGGCGCTCGCAGTGCTCTCGACATGTCCACCGACCGAGCCTCGTCCCAGCCCGCCCCAAACGTCCACCGTCCCCCCACGTTCCGCGATGTCGTCACTGCTGCACTCGCCGCGAACAACAGTGGTTCTTGGCATCAAACCGGGCCTCCATCTGGCAAGGGCGCTGCTCAGACCCCGGCTCATAACTCACAGCGACCCGCCTTGCACATAGCAACTTCCCCCCCGTCTGCTCCCAGACCCTCTCGGCCCACTGCCCCCGCGTCCAACACTCCCTCCGCTCGGACCGGTCCTCCCCGATCTCTGTCATATCAATTTACTCCTTCCAGCTCCCCCATCGGCCCTAATTTCTCTCCCGATGACGGTCAGCAGGACACCGGAGAACTGTTCGCACACCCTCATTTCGTCTCCCAGCAGCTTCGCTCCCATCGGCGACAGTCCACTTTTCGCAGCGCCATGGAGTTGGTCGGTTCAAGCTTGGACAAGGACCTGACAGACAAGAAAGGAAAGGCCCGTGAGACTAGGAGCCAAGACGAGGGTCGTACATCCACAAGGTGGTTCGAGCCATCCACCGATGAAAGACCTGCTGTCGTTTTCGAGGAACCTCAGACTCCACCCATACATCCCAGTAGCCCTTCCAGATACAACTATGCTGGGTCTGTCAAACAAGACGATATCCAGCCCAAGGACCCCGAGAAAGCAGATGTCCACCCCCCGAGGTCAATGAAACGTTCTGCAGGCTCGGACAAGTGGGGCAAGTTACGTGCACTGATCCCATCCGTTATACGACAATCGCCTTCCTCAGCTACAACGCACACTGCTGCACCACCCGGTGTCAACATCATCGACGAACTCATTACCGGCGGTCTGTCCAACTTGATGCTGGGCCTTTGGTTCGAGCGGGACGACAAGGGCCATCGACGGGTCCCGGTTTTACTTCACCGCCTCCGTATCCGGATCACCGATAGCCTACATCCACTACACCCATACAAAGCCGTATTCCGCATCGAATGTGAATATGCAAACGGTGCTGCTCGATGGGTCATCTACCGCCAACTCCGAGACTTCCTCTCTTTGCATACCCATTACACCATATCTAATACATTCGGCAGCCACAACGATAAGCTTCCAGAGTTTCCGCGAACCAGTATGTTTCTTCCACCCGAACCCCATCCCCCTTTTAATTGCAGCATTCTAGGTCTTCCGTACCTCAATTTCCTCAAAATGGGGGGCGGTGGAGCCCAAGTGCGTCAGGCCGATTTCGCATTGTTGCAACGTGAAGCTCTAGAATCCTATCTTATCAAACTCATTCGCGCCGTGGTACGTTGCTGCAACTGTAGACGTATCATTCTGTTCAAGACGTTGGTTATTTGTCAGATGTTCCATCCGTCATCAAATAGATTATCGGGGTTTCTTGAAGTCAGCGCCTTGTTCATCGCCCTTGCGCAATCGGGCGGTGTCCAATATAAAGCAGGTTTTCTGCGTCTCGAAACATCCGGAAATAACCCTGGCCCTGGACGCAAAGCCACAAGTAGAAGGGATCGAAAGCAGTCTCGCTGGTGCGCTGTGCGGGAGAGCTATCTAGTTGTTCTCGAGGAGCCCGGAGAAGTCTGTTCCATATCTTCTTGATGGATTGCTTCTCATCAACAGAATAGGTGGCTGTTTTGGATGTATTCCTCTTGGACTCAGATTTCAAGATTGTGCGTCCAACCCGTTACTATCGCAAAGGACTCCACCTCCTCCGTCCAGAACCTGCGGACAGGGAGTTTCATACTGCCGAATGGATGCACGAAGTCGTACCTCAGCAGACAGATGTCGACCACACTTCAGCCATGGGTTCTACTTCTGGTGGATTGACTGGAGCTCCCCAGCAATCAATACCGAATGTGGGAGATGGTAAGAACCGAGGGAACAAGTCACCTCCCCGACCTAGGCATGTGCGATATGACTCGACGTCTTCCGGAAGTTCAGTCCCATCCAACTTTTCACCCTCACCAATGTTGGATCCCTCTACGCACGTTAAGCCCCTTCAAACGTCGCAACGTCAACAAAGTGGGCAGGAGCAGAGTCAGCAACAGGACCAAACGTTGATGGAGATTGAGCAGCGGAGGCGAAGGAAGCGTTCACAGGACGTTTCAAAGCACACATTTTATGTTGAGAATTCGCAAATGCGGTTGAAACTATTCGCGAGGAATGAGGTGAGTACGTTGTCGAGACCCTCAAGGCACGACTAACGCTATGCCTTTCTAGCGCCAGATGTTACAATGGATCACTGCTCTGGAAAAGGCTGCAGACACATGCCATTTTGTGAAGAACAATCGGTTCAGTAGCTTTGCACCGATCCGGATGAACGTAGCTGCGCAATGGCTTGTAGACGGGGTTAGTTTGTTATCATGATGTTTTCTTTATCCACTGATTAGACCTCGTCCCAGCGCGACTATATGTGGAACTTGTCGAGAGCGCTCACAATGGCAAAAGAGAGCATATACATTCACGATTGGTGGCTTTCACCAGGTATGGTCAACCGCTCAAAGAATCATGTCATTTGCCTCACCCATCGCAGAATTGCAACTTCGACGACCGGGCAAGGATAATTATCGGCTAGATAAGATTCTGGAACGAAAAGCGAAACAAGGTGTCAAGATTTATGTGATATTATAGCGAGTATTTGTTCTTGCTGTATGGCTTGTGTATGCTCATGACATGCACAGTCAGGAAGTGTCGAGCCGCACAACACCGACGGATAGCAAGTGAGCAATAGCTAATATTGTTTTCGTCGCGTTCTGACATCCATTCACATCAGCTACGCCAAACAAAAATTGTCGTCCCTTCACGAGAACATTATGATCCAGCGTTCCCCTTCACATTTCCAGACAGGGACATTTTACTGGGCTCACGTAAGCAAATGAATACCATCTTCCAACATAACATCTTTGATGGTTTTCTGTCTTTAGCACGAGAAACTCTGCGTCATCGACCAAACAATCGCATTCATGGGTGGGATAGATCTTTGTTTTGGAAGGTCCGTTACACCATTTACACAGTAGATGCAAAATACTCAGTCGCCCCCAGATGGGACACTCCACAACATGTTCTTGTTGACGATCCTGAACTATCACCAGACAAAACAGTATTATGGCCAGGTTTGTTTTACATGATTTCCCAGCGCTAGGTCCCGAATTCAACCGTTTCCTTGAACACTCTCAGGAAAGGATTATAGTAATCCGAGGGTTTTGGATTTTCACAATCTTCACAAACCTGAGGAAGATATGTACGACCGCGCCAAGGTTCCAAGGATGCCGTGGTATGTATTTGCGCACACAAGGATTGATGACACTAATTATACGCAGGCATGATGTTGGTATGCAAGTTGTCGGCCAACCAGCTCGTGACCTGGCTCGACATTTCATCGAAAGGTATGATAGAGGTAAATTTACTTGATTTATCTATTGATGGGAAATACCAGATGGAACTGGTTGCTACGAATCAAGGTATGCAACGTTTCCAACTCAGACCGTATTCCATGATCATTTGTCCTAAAGAACCATACGAGGCTTATGCCTTTTCTACTACCTCCGCCAGAGTTTAGACCTGGGGACCTAGAAGTTCTGGGTCTTACAGGAACCTGCGAGATGCAGATCTGCCGTTCAACCGGACCGTGGTCACTTGGCACACCAAATCGAGTCGAACATTCCATTCAAAACGCATACATAACGGGTAAGCTTTCTGGATATGTTATTGATTGGCGCCGGTCTCAAACTAAAGCAGCGATCGAAACTTCGGAGCATTTTGTGTACATTGAGAATCAATTTTTCATTTCTTCGTAAGCACGCACATCGTAGAGTTAAGAGCAGACCTTACGATGAACCTGAAGAACTGTTGTCAACAATGTGGAGATTGAGAACGGGATCGGAGACGCACTCGTTAAACGGATCATTCGCGCAAAACGGGAAGGAACTCCGTGGAAGTGCTGCATCATCATACCGCTATTTCCTGGATTCCCGTTTCCGGTAGACCACGGTGACGCCAGCGCGGTGTGTCTTCCTGATCCTCAGTGTATTTCCGAAACTGAATCAAAGGTCTGACAGATACGGATCATACTCGACTGCCAGAACCGCACACTGTTCCGAGGGGAAGATTCGATCTATAAACGATTAAGGAATGAGGGTATCGAAGTAAGCTTAACCTCCAATTCCTCTTCTATCCTAATCTCTATTAGCCCAAGGATTATATTCGCGTGTTCTCCTTGCGAAATTGGGGCAAGATGCGCGATGGGGTCTTGACTACTGAAATAGTGGGCCATCTAATGTTGAATCTCTCCTCTCCGGTTGACGAAGGTTCTAGGTATACATTCATAGTAAGATATGCATTGTCGATGACAGGCTTGCGATTATCGGAAGTGCGAACATTAACGAACGATCCCAGCGAGGCGATCGAGATTCTGAACTTGCCGCCGTCATCCGGGATACTGATATGATTGGGGGGTAGGTCGTGATAAAAAAAAATCCCATTTCTTTATTGACGCTCGAATTGATCTGCTGGATTACAGAGTGATGGCAGGCAGTCCGTTCGAAGTAGGACGATTTGCACACACGCTGCGGGTCCGGCTGATGCGCGAGCATGTTGGGGTTGATGTCGATGCCTTGACTGACGAAGAACGTGTGTCACATGAAGATGGGTCGCTCCACGAACAAGCTCAGGAACAGTGGGACCCGAATGGGGAACAAGAGCTTCCCAGTCGTCCTGTCGTAGAGGCAGTACATGAGCGATCGTTCCATGATGCACTGCACGCAATGGCACATGAAATCGAAAAAGGTACTCCGACTTTTCTTCCGGTAACCGCTGTCTTTGCTGACCCGACTCCCAAGGTACCCTGGCTGCTGAGCACGCCGTCGCTGAATCCCTGTCGAGAGTGTTCCATTCGTCTGCGCGCGATGGCGAAACGTACGATGCTGGTCGAATGCGAAAGGAGTCATTACATCAAAATGGTCACGCACTCCGCCCTCTTGATGAAGAAAATCTCGTCGGATTCACCAGCCTCGGGATTCCCGAGGTTATTGAACATGAACTCCCAGAAATTGCAGAACCATCCAACGCAGACCACGAGAGTGCGTCCGAGGATCAAAGAAGTAATCTAGGCATTGGTACGCCATTCAACACCCACGCTGCCGGTTGGGAAGTGGTGGACGGCAAGACTACTGCATCGGAACACAGCGACGTGACTGAAGACAAGAGCAATACGTACGAGCGGTCTAGTCGAAAAAAGCAAAAACATCCTTATGAAGCCAAGGGCAAGAATTCGGCTGAGACACCACTACAGCACGTCCACCCTGATGATTTCGAAGATCCGATCTCGGATGAGTTTTGGAGGGGCATTTGGGTTGCGTGTGCTGAACACAATGTTGGTATTTGATCCATCCCCCGTACGACTTGGCTTGACGGATTGTACAGACGGAGATATATCGCAGAGTATTTCGTTCGATCCCGGACGACACTGTGGCCACTTGGAAGCAGTATAAGCACTTTGTTGTTCACCACGAGCGATTTGCGAAGGTGGTTAGCGTGTCGAACCTCCTCATTGTGACCCTCCTTACATTTCAGGCAGGCCAAGACTGGTGCTACTCCGTTGGGCGGATCTGAAGAGAATGGTTCCAATTTTCAAGGTGAAAGCCCCGAGGAATTCCATGGTCGAGATGAAAAGGATAGTGAACGGTCGCAGACCACGAGCGTGCCTAAATTACACCACGCACAAGAAAAGGAAGTGGACAGAGGGAGGAGCATTCGAGGACCTCATCCGTTCGACAAAACAGAGTGGGCAGAAATGGAGACCTTGTTGAAGCATGTGCGTGGACATCTAGGTAAGGTGACCAACCATTCCTCGATCCTTGTCACGAGCGAGATGTGTCTAGTGTTACACCCTACGCGCTTCCTGGAGGGCGAGGACGACGGAGAAAACTTTTTGTTCAACGCTGACAAGTTGAGTGGGTTTCGTTGACATGGTGCGGTACATGCTGATCGCGGGCACCGTGTCAGGCTTTTGCCGCTTCCTATTTACGATTGAGTGTAGCATACTTGCGACTGGTGCATGGACGGTTTACTCACTTTATTCCGCATACGAGAGATATTTATCAACCAATTACTCTTCTTATGTATCATTGACCGCTTCTTCAGCATAGACATCTTTATCTGGGTTTCGGGACGATATCGGCCAGATACTGGCAAGGAACATTCGGGCGAACTTGAACGTGAGGCACGCTATTGTATATCCCGCCGAGCCACCTGGATGGATATGCACGACGATTATCGAGTGGTTTAAGTAGCTCTTCGGCGCATCAACGCGAGCAAGACGCATAACCCTAGTAGCCCGCCACAACGGCCGACCCGGGGAGCCATCCGTGCCGCGGTCTGCGCTGGTACTCCATAAAGAGAAACCTTTCCCGAGTTGCTGCCTACTAACGGGTGGGCGTGTCCTTTGCTCGAAGCGCCAACTTGAAACAAGCCTGAGAACGGCAAGTTGGATGACACTTGCCGTCTGTGCGATACAGTGGATTGGCCAATGATAACTAGGGGATCCAGAGTGTTTCGAGGTGGAGAAAGCCATCTTGGGTGATGAGGCACAACTTGCAGTCGCAGCGAGAAGTACTCAGGTTATTTCTCCCGGGATGACATGCTATAATTTGCAGTAAAGACAACAATAATGTTAACGAACAAGTGCTAGTAGGGGACAAGCGTGAACATATCATCCGACGAGCAGGTCCTAGTGTAAGGGAGTCGAGGAAAGTCCATCAAGAAGCCCAGTGTATTCATGCATCCTTATCGATGGTTGCAAAGCGCGCTGCAAGTATCGACAGCGTCTCTTCGGCACGGGGGTTACGGGGAAAGGATCGGCCATTCCCATTACTGTTGAGCGGAGCGCAATCAGCGCAGCGAGGGCGCGTTACTCCAACAAACACTCACCTTGCACCACCATATACAATGCGCCATATCCAGCCGCGTGGTTTATGCCACCCAAATACCTGTGCCCAGTTCTTCCGCCATCCAAGGTCATATGGCTTCACAGAACGATGAACGTCCAGGACGAGAGATCTTTGATTGTACGAAAGCTCGTGTTCCAAAGGAGGATCCGAGAGGTGAAGTGACGCTGGGAGAGGTGGTAGATGTCGAAGGAGCAGAAACGGCGAAAGACTCTCCAGAGTTGTTTGGTTCGTACTGCCCATGTTTAAAACACCCTGCAACTCTACTGGGATAGGTGGACACTTACGAAATGAGATACATGTGATATATTGTGAAGGAACCAACGACAACGGTGAAGATGAAGCCAGCTGCAGTCAAGAGAAGTTCATGGATAGGCGTGGTGTCATCCTTATTGGCAAGTCAGCGAGCTTTGAGGTGACGAATCTCATGGGTGCTCACCGGGACAGACATCGGATTCTGGAGTGACCACCAGAATGCATATGCAGAGACGACGCAAATGTATGCCGAGAGAAAGGTGATGCAAGATATGAAATGAAAGAACGCGGGGTATGTCCTATGACCCTGGGACAAGATCGGTCAGTGTGATTTCATTTAGCCTCAGGTAGGACCTACCACGCATTTGCTTCCAAGCCATGGGCAATGATGGTCTGACCGATAAGCGTTCGCGATAGCAGGAACAGAATATCCACAGCCTACCCAGTTTCAACACACAGCGTCCGCAAAGATTGCAGTGATGTGTACGTTCCGGCTTCGGACCCCAGCACGTACGACACCATTTCTTGGGGGTTAGCTCCTCGTCGAAGTTTGTGGTGGCTATGAGGGCCTCGCGTAGCGCCACATCACCCCTGCTCGTGCCCTCGATTTCTTCCTCCGACATCCCCTTGGGGAGAGGAACCGGCCCGGGGTCACGAGCAACACAGACAATGAGCGAACAAAATGCAAGGAAGGTGAGGGTATATGAAACAAGTAAATGAAAGAGGAAGGTGCAGGTGGAGTGCAGTGTTCGGAGATGATGATTGACGAGAATGAGTAGCCAGGATGGGTGGGGAGCTACCATCAAGATAACGAGCGCTATCGGGACGAACTGCGTTGCGAATCATGTGCACCGAGTAAGATGAGGACTTGCCAGAGAGTGGGAGATAGTGGAACCACCGTTTCGGCTGTTCGTCGGGGTCGTCGTCATCGGGTGTGCGAAGAGGGAGCCGTCTCGAGGACGTCGAAAAGTCAAAGGAGAGCAATGGCATTGGGTATCGTGGCGAGCGCTGCGCCGGGGAGACGAGTTGGGCGAGGCGGTGAGAAACGAAACCGCTCATGTGACTTGCTCTGGACAATGGACCGTCCTGACCAGCATGGCTCTCCACCCAAGAACAATCCTGGCCGGCACACGATGGGGGATTTGGGCGACCGTCCTGGCTAGATAACAGTCGGGCGACGAACTTGCGCGTAGTCCCGTCAGCTTACCCCCGTCCCTCGCTCGCTTGCGGGCCGTTCTTCCCCATTCGAACTTCCGGCTCATGGCGAGTCCTTCGGTTTCCTTGACGAGTCCCACCGTGTGCAATCCCCAAAGCTGCGGACGCCATGCCCCCAGTCGTCCTCAAGATCTACCTGATCGCTTTATACACCTCGTTGGCTGGGATGCTATGGGGACTCGATACCGGTGAGTTTCGCGGGTATCTATCTGGGCCGTTCTTGACACACGTCGAAAGGTTCCATCGGTCCCCTGACGCAAATGACACAATTTAGCGACTCCATAGGGAACATCTCATCCGGACAACTGGGGATCTATGTCGCTTGTATCCTGCTCTCAGCCTCACTATCTTCTTTGGGCAGTGGCCATATCGCCGATGCCATTTCCCGCAAGTATGGCATTCTCACTGGTGGACTGATAGTCGCCGCTGGGACCATTATTTCCGCCTCTGCGAACGATTTCACCGCACTGATCTGCGCTCGCCTAATAACTGGGATCGGACAAGGCCAGTCCATCTCTGTAGTGACCATCTATCTGTGCGAGATCGCCCCTCAGACCATTCGTGGCACCGTGGCAGCAATGCTACAGCTTCTCATCACGATAGGCATTGCTGCTGGCTACTTTATAGCCTATGGCTCCTCGAGGTTGAACAGTAGCCTTGCTTGGCGTATCCCGTTCATCGTCGAAGCTTGTATAGCCACAATCTTATCGATTGGAATGACTTTCATGCCATTCTCTCCCCGGTGGCTGGTGCAGCGTGGCCGACTTCGTGAGGCTCGCCAAGTCTTGTCGAGACTCCGTCAGGGCGGGAGCATCGATGAAGAGCTTCAAAGCATCAGAGGGTCTCTGGAGGAGGATGGTACGCAGAACGCCAGATTTTCCGAAGTCTTCGCGAGACGCTACATCAGAAGGAGTCTACTCGGAATATTCTTAATGGCTTTTCAAATGCTCTGCGGCGTACGTGCATACCCTCTTTTCTGTCGTGCTCGCCCAAGCCGTTTTCATTGATGTTTCTCCGTTTGGATCAGATCGATGCGGTGCTCTATTATGCACCCATCCTGTTCGCCCAAGCTGGCTTTTCATCAAAACGTGCATCATTCCTTGCTTCCGGTATCTCGGGAATAATAAATCTAGTGTTCACCATCCCAGGTCAGCTTTACGCCGATAGGTTGGGACGGAGATTTCCCTTGATAGGGGGCGGAATCGCCATTACTGGTTGCTTCGTGGCAATCGGTAGCATATATGCGTCTCACGGTGGCAAGGAGAATGGCGAGGTTTATCTTGATGGGAAAGCCTCGCAGTGGGCTGTCATCATTCTGATCTATATGTTCGTCGCCAGCTTCGCGTGGTCCTGGGCCGTGGTGGGTCTCCGAAACGCTCCTGTTCCGAGGCACAAGGCTAGACTTTCGCTTTGAACTAGGTCATCAAAATATATGCATGCGAGATAATACCCACGCGCCTGCGAGCGAAGGCATGTGCGATCCAGCAGGTAAGTTGTTGGCTCTCTTCGTCGAGATGAAGTTATGCACGTAATACCCGAGCTTGCCAATTGGGTCGTTAACTTTACGGTGGCATTGACTGCCCCTCTCTTCCTCCGCGCGTCGCCGAGTGGGCCATACTTTCTGTTCGGTGCTGCAACGTCCTTCATGACGTTTATGTGTTATTTCTTCGTGCCCGAGACCAAAGGAAAGACTCTGGAGGAGATTGGGGTTCTCTTCGAGATGAAGGGTGGTGTCCTGGGGCTGAATTGACTACGTGATAGATAGCTCGCTGGCTATGCTTTAGAGTTGGACTGAAACGGACTCAGTGGTGGTAATCTATAGGTCACGTGTCCCGGCAGATAGGCCAATACAAGTATCATTGCCCCCGTGTCCCGTCTCTCCCACACTTCATAACCGACCCATCATGACAAGCTCCACTGGCCTCAGGTCATATCACGTATGTAACGGGTCGTCACCCCACCAGCTCACGGACAACGTGTTCGGTGATCCACATAGTCCTAATCGACACAGGCGGAAAGACGGCGTTCCAGCAACACGCACAATTCCCTCAGGGCTGACCCCTGCGCCTCCGAGCCATAAGACCCAAGGGACGAGTGCGTGTGAGCGCAAAGCCAACTCGGGGAGTCCTATACGAGGACGCCAGATATAAAAGCTCTGGACGGCGGAACAATCTCCCCTTCTTTAACCCTCCCTTTCTCGAGCGTTCAACTGTAGGTGTCCGTCGACCTCTGGCGCGGGACGTGCAGTCACTGACGTCGTGCCTCTTCCGCCGTCTTCGCCCAGCCCCACACATACACACCGTTCTTATCAGATAAACAAGTCCATCAGGATGGCGTCCAGGACTATCGTCACGTCCCCTGCCGTTGCCGCCGTTGCTAGCGCGTCCTCCGTCGCACCACGACAGCCCAGGGCGAGGCAGGTCGGCTTCGAGACCGCCGTCGCGGCCGTCATCTTTGCTCAAAAGCTCAAGGGAGCCGTCGCGCGGTCTCACCAGCGATCAGGGCGCTCGCTCGCCGCACCCGTGTCCATCAGGGGTCCCGCTGTGCAAGTTTGATTCGAGGACATGGGGATGACAGATCGGAGGGCGTCGTCGAGACCATGTCGAAATGAATGGGCAACTGCTGGGCGGGTCTTGCCGCATTCTCCATTACCGTGGGTATGTATGATATGAAGTGTGCATTCGGCACCGCTTGTCTCTCCAATTACTTCACCTCCCATGTCTTATCTGTGTTTTATGTACAATGAATAAGCGATGTTCTTGGGTCACACAACGTGCAGACAGGAAACCATGAAATCGCATCGATCAAGGACATGATGTTGTACAACAGAGACACCCGCACTTTTCTATGTAGACTTTTCCGTAGAACACACATGCTCCTTCACTCCATTTGTACGAGCCTAGGAAAGGTCTGGCACAATGGGGCGAAGAGGAGGCTGCTTCTCCAGATAAGCGGTGCTCGTCAGCAACATGTTGTATTCGCTACCGTCGCCCTGGATAAAAGGTGTCAGAAAAACACGAGTGACACGACAAGAGACATCGACTAACAATCATCGTAGTCGGGAAGCCAGGATCAAACGGAACGACGCTCTCCAGGTACTTGATGTGCTCGGGCGTAAGCACGATCTCCAGTGCTTCCAGGTTGGCTTGCAAATGCTCCACCTTGCGGCCCCCGACGATCGGGAACACGTATGGCGCCTTTTGCATTACATACGCGATCGCTACCGCGGTGACGTGCTTTGCGCCCACTTCTTTGGCGACCTTCGCCAACGCTGCGCTCACGGCCCTTTCTGTCTCGTTTCGCTTCCACTCCTCACCGAAAAGTGTGCGTCCCTTCTCGCCTGACTCGGCGCGCTGTTTCTCGTCTTCGTCACTGCGGATCCTTCCGCTTGCGAGCACACCCCATGGAGCCAGGGCCATGCCTAAGGGAGAAGTCATGTAGTGCTGAAGCGGAAAGTCGAAACATAATACCATGAGCTTTACACATTGGGATAATGTCCCGCTCGAAAGAGCGTTGTATCACGTTCCATTGGCCTTGATAGATCACGAATGGCGTCTTGCCGTGATCGCGAGCATACTGGTTCGCCTGGGACACGACCCACGCGGGGGTGTCAGAGATGCCCTGGAAGGTCGTGTGACGTCAGAGGTCAGAGACGCCCAGGATGACCATGACGCTTACGAGGTAAAGCACTTTTCCTTGTTGAACGAGCGTGTGCAGGCCGTTCACTATTTCCTCGATGGAAGTTTCCCAGTCCCACCAGTGAACGTAGAGAATGTCAATGTATGTTGTTCTCAGCTTCTTCAAGCTGGCCTCCACGCTGATATGCATCGACTTGATGTTGTTCCCCGTGTAGAGGATCTTTTGCTTGATCCCATCCTCTCCGATGACGTAATTCGTCGTGTACTTTGAGATTGAGTGAGTATAACGCCGACCCAGCCAATGTGGTTCAAGTTGCTGACCTTGGTCGCAAGGACGAGCTGATCGCGGATACCGCGCTCCTCGGCCCATTCGCCAATAAATTCTTCCGAGGTCTGATGTTGGCTGTCACGAAATGTTAACCTTCAGCCACAAGACCGCCGCGAGACGCTCACTAGTTGTTGGCAGTGTCGATGAAGTTGCCGCCTGCTTCATAAAACGCATCGAGCAACTTGAAGGAGGACTCCTTGTTCATTCCCCCCATGCCATACTGCTCCCATTTGTCCCCGATGCTCATGGCGCCAAGCTGAAGCGGAGAGACGCGGATCGAGGCATTTGGGGACAATACACGGTATCGCGCAAGACGGGAGGCAGGCTTGTCCACTGGTGCAAACAGAGGCATCGTCGAGGTGCTGATCGAGAGTGGGGGCAGATGCGTTGAGAGTCTCGCTCACTGACGTGCGGGTTTTTATACCAGACAAGGGCCAGCCAGAACGAGTCTTGTAGACTTGTCATCACTGTTGTGTCACATGCCTGGCAAACGCGTCGTGCAGATAACGCGGGGGGGACGTACGCCAGCTGACTGAGCTGACTGATTACAGTGATCCCGTGTTATCGAATTCGGCTATCGTTGAACTTCTCAATCTGGACCGTGACAAGGTGGAAGACGACACAGAAATTTGAGGGATGAGGAAAGGCAGTTCGTCGGCGACCGGTTGGTGTCTCCCGAGACAAGGTCGATTGATGAGCCAAAGTCAGCTGTGAGCATACATGTGTCGAACGACATTCCGTTGGTCATGAGCCCTCGGGGGGAGGCTCCTTTGCGAGCCCAAATCACGTTCGAGGATGGTCACAAGTTGGGAAAGCAAGGCCGAATGTGCCACGTCATTGGCGGCGCGCTGTAATACCTTCTCAACGATTGGTTCGAGCGCCCCGTCAGAAACGGAGTCTGTTTTCAGGCCGGCTGAACGCGTGTACTTCAAACTGGCAGTGATCTAGCAGCTGACAACCTCACCCTGACTTAGACCCGCCAGGCGCACGCGCCCAGGATAATGATAGGTTACTCACAACGTTCGTGACACGACATTGGTAATGTACGAGCCGTGCTACCAGCATCCGCAGAGATCAGTTTCACAAAGTCCAAGAATTGTAAACCCCCAAAGTCACAAAGGGGGTAGTCAACTTGACATCTCGCTAACCAAAACCCGCCCAGAAATTTAAATTCGGATGTTTGTTCGTTCATCAGATGGTAGATCAGACGGTCTTTTACTAGCCCATAGTCACGCCTTCTACTAACAGCTCGTACATTTGATGCGGCTGGCTAATTTGACTTATCGACTTCTCGGGGGTGCTATCGATCGTGGTAATACAAGGCCTCACTCGAGAGCTTCACTGTACAAGCGACAGTATAGCCTGAGTGGTTTTGAGGGCCATTCTCCTTTTACAAAGTTTCCTTTTCCTGCTGAACGTAACCCTCTCCGGAAGTTGACACTACGTGTCAGCCGGATGCCCAGGCCGTCCAGCGATAAAGCGATCTAAGACCTTGGGAACCGCCGCCAAGTCATATGCAGTGCCCAAGGACCGGGCCGATATCGAACGTGGTCACCTCGTCGCTTTCCTACAACAGAACAATACGCGCTAGAGCATTGGCCATTCCTCGAAGACCCCTTGCCCAAATCTGAAAAAGCTAATATTCCCGGCATCCACGGCAGCTACCACGACAGTCTTCTTGCCCGTTTTGAGAGCAAGGAAGGGATTTGGTTTCGGCGGAGCGGGTGTTAGTTCAGTTCTCTGAGGCGGAGAAACTGTACGGAAGCAGGGAAGAAAAAAGAAAAGGCGCTGAAAAAAAGGGACTGTGATGGAGGACCGGTTCGGGTTCAAATTGGATGGAGTTAGATTAGTTGTCGACCCTTCCCGAGGTCGAGAGTCCTCCTGCTGTTTGGCAGGAGCCCGTATGCGTTTTCGGGGTGGCGGAAGTGGCATTTCTGGAAGTATGGAAAAGAGCGCAGAAAGTTCCTGCAGAGAAGGCACGGCCGTCGTTCGCGCACTATGTTCGATGGTTGGTATGAAATGTACATCACATAATTCCCGAATCAACTCACTCGACGACTACAAGATAAAAATCGGGCGCGGGGGGAGATGTCTTGCGAAAAGGGGTGGAGGGCTTGTATACGTGGAAGAATATCTTGTATGGTGATGGCGCGGATGATTCTGAGGTCCTTGATATGGCTGGTGGACGATAAAGAGGAATAGTATGGCCGCAAGGTATGAACCTCAGGCTACGGAATATATCCTCTGTGAAGGATAAAATGAAAGGGATTCAGTGGATGGCAAAGCGCGAACAAATGACGTACGGGGCGTTTTTTGCTGACAAAGTCGAAATCGCTCCCACCAATCAATTCTGCAGAACAGCCTGGTGACATTGATGGCATTTAATACGATGTGCGAAAGGAGCCCAGTAAACCGTCTTATTAGGGTCTGTGATTGGACAGCCGAAGATGAAACAGGTGGTGGGACCGGATGCTCAGGTGTCGGTGGCTCAGCGCGTATCAAAATAAATCCAAGACGCTTCAAGTAAGCATACACCTAAACAAGGTTATGAAGGGAGGGTGAGCAGGCATTGGCGCAGAAAATGGTGGAATCAAGTCACTTGATAGCGTTCTAGCGTTATTTCCTCACAGCCAATCATTTCGGCGAAAGCTTGTTGGACCGACATTGGTGCCCCCGGGCTCATTGTATCATGATCCGATGACTCCACGAGCGGAGCTCCGCTAGGAACCGATTTGTAACAAAACAGAGTGCCGCGTTCGATTAGATACAGCGCTTCCTCGGGAAGTAGCTCGAGTTGTTTGGGAAGTTTCGACGATGTGTTTCCGTGCAGCGCTATCCGAGAGGTGGAGTGGCCCATTGATGAAAAGTGGATACCACGCGCTGTCGTCACATGTACACGACTAATCGAAGTGTACCAAATACCATAGCTTATGTTTTTGCTGTCATGGCATATTAGAACGGACTGCTGCGGGGAAGAAGCTTTCAACTAACCTAGAAGTAGTTCTATTGGCACGAAGAGCCTCAAACATTGCATCTCGTGAGCGGTCCAGAACATGAAGCTGTAAGCCAGATCCCCCTCCGGGGGCAGGCTCAAAGTCCTTCTCACCACGTTTTGGGATAATAGGTCGCGCGGCAGCTCCAATCGTTCTGTCTGGATGTCCATCATCTTGTGTGATTCGTGCATGGGTGAACTTACAGAAGCTTTGCCCAGTCTAGTCCAGCATCCTCATCCCCGGAGGAGTGACCATCCTCACCGATGTCATCCGGTCGTGGTTGTGGAATCTCGAGCGTATCGTCCATTTCGTCAACGCCTCGAGAAGTGTGTGGAGACTACCAAGATTGCTACTTCGTTTGGTAGCCTTCCGGAAATGGGCATGGCCTATTCCGTTTCTCTTCCGTTCCGCCACCACCTCGGGCGACATGGAACTCGAGCACAAGCCGACGTTCGCTCAGTCCCTCATCGTGCGCCGCCCAGTTCCCTTCTCCAAATCACTCGCATGAACGTTCAAATTCTCCTGGTCGTGCTTAGGCAGGAGGTGCCGCGGGTACAGCCGTGGACTTGCTTTTCTTTCCCATAGACACTGTCAAGACGCGGTTGCAGTCTGCTCAAGGATTCGTCAAGGCTGGTGGCTTCAGGGGAATCTACAAAGGCATCGGGAGTGTTGTTGTTGGCAGCGCGCCAGGAGGTATGTACTGCGTGTTGTTGATCGACTGTTTATGACCGAAAACAGCGGCAATGTTCTTCTCAACATACGACATGTCAAAGCAGTCTTTGCCTTTGCACGGTCAGCTTACCCCGCTCAACCACATGATTTCAGCATCTATTGGTGAAATGGTATCCGGGTTTTTCCACTACTGTGTCTCCAGTTTCTGAGATCACATGCTTCTAGGCAGCTTGTTTAATCCGTGTTCCAACCGAAGTGATAAAAACGCGCACGCAAACATCGTCTTATGGTTCTACTGCCACGTCTCTCGCCGCTGCAAAAATAATTTGGAAGCACGACGGTCTAACGGGTTTCTACCGTGGGTTCGGCACAACTATCATGCGTGAAGTGGGTAATAGTGGTCGCAGTCATTTTCAACCCCTCATTTTTTTCCATAGATTCCGTTTACGTCGCTCCAGTTTCCTCTGTACGAGTTTTTGAAGTACCGGCTCTCCTTAGCAATGGGCGGGCGCCCGCTTCATGCAAGGGAAGCCGCTGTATGTGGGAGCGTCGCGGGTGGGGTTGCAGCCGCTCTGACGACACCTCTTGATGTTCTAAAGACGCGCGTGATGCTGGACATGCGAGTACGTGGTCATCCTTGGCTCAATATCCTTTTCTAACTAGCTGGCGGCGGAATGTCAAGGATTCCACCATGGAAATACCCTCGGTCCTGAGCCGCTTCCGGCAAATTTATACTATTGAGGGCCCGAGGGCACTATTCGCGGGTGTGATACCACGGACTCTTTGGATATCCGCGGGTGGTGCTGTGTTCCTGGGTTCTTATGAGTGGGTTATGGGTAGCCTGATTGGTAGATGACCCGTGTGGTACCAGTCCGTTCTGGCGCTCGTTAATGTGAGGATGCACGAACAACGCTCAGTCTTTCATCCACATCCTAAGTTCAGCTGATGTAGTTCATGATTCCCATACAGGATATCAAAATTTGCCTTCATGGGGTGAACAAGACAACCTCTTCCTGCAATCATAGATTTCAGGGCCTATATGGCACAGGACGAAGACGGGAGTGTACGTTTGTAAGTAGAACACATCTCAAGGATAGTCATGTCAAGTCCCGCCGATTTGTTGATAATTCCCTACTGACGATAATCCTGCTACGGTGCGTGCAGTGCATCTATGAATCGTCTGGCAAAATTGGCCGGAGACGCGGCTGCTTCTCCATGTAAGCAGCGCTCTTCATGGACAGGCTATAGACGCTGCCATCGCCCTATATATCCAAGCTCGTTAGCACAGAACGACTATTTAAACGAGCAAAGACAACTGACAATCATCGTGATCGGAAAGCCAGGATCGAACGGAACGACGCTCTCCAAGTACTTGATGTGCTCAGGTGTGAGTACGATTTCCAGTGCTTCCAGGTTGGCCTCCAAATGTTCCACTTTGCGGCCTCCGATGATAGGGAACACGTATGGCGCTTTTTGCATGACATACGCGATCGCTACGGAAGTAACGTGCTTTGCGCCCACTTCTTTGGCGACCTTCTCCAATGCCCCACTCATGGCTCTTTCTGTCTCGTTTCGTTTCCATTCAGGGTTGAAAACAGTACGACCTTTTTCGCCTGACTGACTACGTCGCTCTTCCTCCTCGTCACTACGGAGCTTTCCCCCTGCCAGCACACCCCATGGTGCCAAGGCCATGCCTGTGCAAAGCGGTAAGCCACCGCATGATATTAAACTACTGCCTCAAGGAGTAAACATACCGTGAGCCTTGCACATTGGGATGATGTCCCGTTCGAAAGAACGCTGCATGACGTTCCACTGACCCTGATAGATTACAAATGGCGTCTTTCCATGATCCCGTGCATACTGGTTTGCTTGGGATACAACCCATGCAGGCGTATCCGAAATTCCCTTTGAAAATCAGACAAATGGCAGTCACTTTTGAACGAGTGGCACGAGAGGGGCGATACGTACGAGGTAAAGTACTTTTCCCTGTTGGACGAGCGTGTGTAGACCGTTCATTAACTCCTCGATCGATGTGTCCCAATCCCACCAGTGGACGTAGAGGATATCGATATATGCAGTCCTCAGCTTCTTCAGGCTGGCTTCCACGCTGATGTGCATCAATTTGACGCTGTTTCCTGTATACAGCACTTGCTGCTTGATCCTGGTGTCTCTGCGCACGTAATTCGACGAATACTTGTACAAATGTGAGTGCACGTCGACGTCGTGTCATTTTGTTTGCGGCTCACCTTGGTTGCAATGACGAGCTGATCCCTAATTCCGCGCGACTCGGCCCACTCTCCGATGAACTCTTCCGAGCTTTGATCTTGGCTGGTAACGAAACAGTAAGTTGTGTGCTGGACAAGGACGACGATCCCGACATCTACTCACTACATATTGGCGGTATCGATAAAGTTTCCGCCCGCTTCGTAGAACGCGTCCAGCAGTTTGAAGGAGGACTCCTTGTTCATTCCCCCCATGCCGAACTGCTCCCATTTGTCCCCGATGCTCATCGCACCAAGCTGAAAAGGGGAGACATGGATCGAGGCGTAAGGTGACAGCGCACGGTATCGAGCCAGCCGAGAAGCAGGTTTGACCACTGGTTCCATCATCGACGGCATTGTGATGGTGTTCTGGAATCAGACAATGACTGGCGTGTTGCGAGGGTGTTGAATGCCCCAGCCCGGTTGGACGTGCGGCCTTTTATGACACGGCAGGCCATCCAGCATGAATAGTCACATCAGCTACCAGCCTTTGTCTTAGCGAGATGTGCCCCACATTTCGTGATGGGTTGACAGCGCTGACTCATTAACGATGACGGGGGCGTCCAAGGATGAATACGCTTAACCCTACGCTCGGGTTTGATATGATCATCACGTCTCGGGGCCGCGATAGCTGAATGAAAACCGAGTCAACGTGCACGCGATGAGCACATATCCGTTTGTCAATCTGACCAACTCCCACCTCGCTGACGATGAGAATATGACAGGAAAGACTTGGACTTCGTAGCGGGCTTGGTCTCCCGGCTCGGAACGGATCATTAGAATCGCGTCGGTACCAGGAATTGATAAGATAATCAATAGCACAGCTGTTGGCGTGGCGGGAACACTCAAATTGTTATCTTCACTGTTGGGCGGAAACGAGAACGACACCACGTTGAAGATCGAGATGCTCATTCGTGTCTTATATTCCCAAGGTCTAGCATGATATCATTCCACCCTTCGAGTGTACCAGCAATCACCCGCGCCAGGCAGCTTCTTCTTCTGCCGTTTTCCTGCGAGCGAACACGTGGATATGTGCCAAACTAGGGATGCTTTGCAGCCTCTGTGCCAACAAGCTCGAGAGTGAGCACGCACGCGAGACGGACAATGGGCGTCGAGACGTACCGGAGGATTGACGAACCAAGCCGTTTCCCACTGACGCTCCTTCCACCTTCGCTTCACGAATTCGTGCACCTCCCTCCCTGCGTCTTCTACCGTCCTCTCTTCCGCCTCATTTCCTCTCGCAGAGCGGACGAGTTGGTCCATGGTGACACCCCAGTCCGTCAGTGCGGGGAGACAGCTTTCGAGAGAAGGGAGAGCCTCCGTGGTCTCAGTCGATCCTGTAAAACCCCAGAGGCCATCTTGCTGGACGCGTGCGTTGATGGCAAGCGGAATCAAGGCGGGATGGAAGACGGGCACTCGACTCCACACCAACGTATGTTCGATTTCGGGCGGCACTGTTAGAGGTGAGGCACCTACGTCAACGACCAAGAAATGGCGTGCGCAAGCCCTGCACCTGAATAAGGCCAGTCATTTTGTGTGATACAGATCAGCTCCGAATCGAATGGTATATCGGCCTTGAAATAGTCGGGCGTTGGGTAGGGTTCTCGTTCTTTGTCCTCTATAACAGCAGTGGTCCGATTATCGAGCGCAGACGTGAGCAGCGAGAGGGTATCTGGTTTTCCCCACTGTAGTCGATGGTTCACAAGGTAATTGGCTGCATTGGATGCTCCATGTCAGAACTCTGCGCGTCTACGGTCCCACAAGCAAAACCGATCGATGATGCTACGCACCGGCGGATCCATATTTCTTTTTGATCTCGATGACGCATTCGTCATATCTATACTGCAGCCTTTTATCGCGCTTCAACAGGCCGAGGTCCCTGCAAGGGCCCTCGTGAAGAGATTCAGAATCCGGCACCACTGGTCAAACATACCCCGAGTTGACAAAGGCCTTCAATTGAGGCCACGTAAAATGTGCGGGGTAGTGAACCCGGAGTTCGTCTATGGTTGGCGGTCCTGAGCGAATGGTGACTACATCGGCACCAGGAACGACATGGCCCGGGACGATTTCGATGGTCATAGTCGTCCACTGACCGCAACACGCCTACAGGACGGGTGTTCTCGGTGGGAAGCCTGAACCGCAGATATCCGAAGTTACTTACACTCGTCACAGTCTGGAAATACTTCTAGACCTGAGCTGTAGATAGACTAAAAGTACAAGTGATATAGTAGATGGAGAGTATCGTATGGTGTAGTGTCGCTGGGAGACAGCTTGAGGTACCACTACTTTTTCGTTTTGCTCTTTCTGCTGGCCGATTCCTCGGTCTTGTCGTCCGCCTTCCGTTTCACTCCTGCCTTTGTCTCTTTCCCCTTCGCGTCTTTTCCCTTGCCATCTTTTCCCTTTCCTGCCTTGCCTTTGTCTTCCTTCGTCTTGGACTGGACCGTGAAGAAACCGTCAAGACGCCCCTGTTGCTTTGCGCTGAGAAACTTTTGGAGTTTCTCCGCTCCCTTGCGTACGCGTTCTTCACTGCAGGAAAACGATCCATCACAAAATAAACAATATAGTCAAGACAGCCACGAACTTGAATCCCTTTTCCACTACCAGGAACTGCACCAAGCCATCCATATCAGGGCCCTTCCATTCGAGCTGTAAAGTCTCACCGTGAGTGCGTGGGACAATGAGTGGAGAAGCGGGGATTAACCTCGACCTCCGAAGCTGGCAACACGTCTGGTTTCTGAAACAGTTTCTTGGCTTCCTGCCAAGGCCAGTCTTCGGGAACCTGGACGCCCCCTTTCTTCTTCTTACCACCCTCTTCAGCATCAGCGGCCTTATCCTCCTTCTCGGCCTGTCTAGAGAAACGAGAGAGATCAATGTCTTGTAAGCCAGACGCACACGGATAACTTGCTTCTCTCGCAAGTGCTCGACCACTCCCTCCAATCCATCATGCTCCCTTATCAGTTTCAGTGCACTCTTGGGACCGATACCCTTGATGGGTTCGAGATAGTCACAGCCAAGTAATATGCACAGGTCTATAAACTGTAACCTTTCGCGGTCAGCGCAACGGGGGTACATCGGAGTAGCACTTGCATTTGACATGGTCATATCGAGGCCCTGAAGGGCCTTCTCGAGGCTTATTTCGGCTATTGGGGCTTTCTTGGCCTCGGAGAATGTAAGATGACGGTAGAGGATGGGTGTAGCAAAAGTGAGAGTATCCATGTCTTCCGACCCGGCTGCATACACCTGTGAGGAACGGGTCAGACTAAGTGTTTTGTGATGCACATGGTAATTGTACCTTTCCACCCCTTGCAAGTTCAGCGCACTGGGCTTCCGCTTCTGATGGTGCCTGGCATAATCATATGTTCAATGGCTCGAGAGACAGTGCGGAAACGACGGACGACGACGACTGGGATGCCCATGAGTCTGAGAAGTTTTTGACATTCTTCATTATGTTCCCGGGTCACTCGAACGGTTCGCCTCGTGAACTTGTCCACCTCTTCGGCAGTACCCGTCTCCTTTGCCTCTTCACCGTCAGCCTTTGCTTCCTCTCTTCTCTCGAAACGCTTCGCGAGCTACACATATATGCATTTTAACGCTCGCACCACAATCAGGGCAGTCTACTCACCACGCCCGACTTTAGCTCCGGCGGTCGGCCGTCAAACACGTACGCGGGTTTGATACCGTTCTCCACGATGCGGATTGTTCGATAGAAGAACCCCATAAGATGACTGGTCGTTTCTCCCGCGTCGTTGGTGAGCATCTCGCCGTCCTTCTGCCGCACGGCGATGAGGAACTGGTAGATGGACATGGACGCGTCGATGGCAACTTTACGGCCAAAGAGGGTCTTTATGTCGTGTTCCACGATCGCTCTGGGCGCATACTGAGAGAGCAGTGCGGTCAATCCCTTGATGCCCATGGTCGTGGTCCAAGTCGAGGAGCGTGACAGTATACGCGTGACAAGTGTGAACGTGACCCGTGACGTCGACGCGTCCACGCCCTCGTCCGGATGCTCGCCTGCCGTTCGACAACTTTTGCCAGGCATGCAGGCAGGTGCATTGCGCCCCCTGCCAGACGGTACAGTGCAACGCAGGGCGCAGACAAGCCGTTCTATGTCACCACGCCCATATTCTACCCGAACGCCCGTGAGCCCGACCGGGTCGCCATCGCTGGACCTGTACGCTGACGTGGTTCGAAAGGCCCACACGTCGGACACCTCTATTCGCTTGTCACCGCGGACATCATCGCGCGTTTCCAGCGCATACTGAACCCTGCTCGCCCAGTCGTCTTTCTCACAGGCACCGACGAGCATGGTCTCAAGATGCAGCAAGCAGCCGAGGCCAAAGGTGTCCGTCCACTCGAGTGGTGCGACGCCATATCCGCCGAGTTTCGTGTCCGTCCCCACCCCTCACCCAAGCTATGTCGTATTGACTAGCAGGCCGTTTGCGTAGAAACTTGGGGAGAAGGCCAACATCAGCGGGACCATGTTCATGCGCACTACGCAACGCCAGCATCGCGATACTGTGGAATATGTCTGGGTAAGCTTCCTCGGGCGCCTCCAAGCGCCGTATTTCACCCGCGTCCTATGTAGCGTGTGCTCGCGGACCAGGGACTCATCTACAAAGACACCTACGAAGGATACTATTCCACTACCGACGAATGTTTCTACCCGTCTTCCCGTGTCACGTCTCACCCGACTCTACCCAGCACCAAAATCTCGACTGAGACAGGCTCAATCGTGGAGTGGTCCAGTGAGGTGAACTACAAGTTCAGACTGTCCAAATTTCGCGAACACCTTCTCGCGCACTACTCTGCCGCTGCCGAGTTCAACGCTATTGCCAAGAATGGGCTCGTGTCCCGTGGCGTACACCCAGACGTCTACCAGAACGCTGTGATTGGTGAGCTGAAGACGGAACTTCTCGAGGACTTGTCGATATCAAGACCAAGAGACCGAATCGGGTGGGGTATTCCTGTACCCGGGGACCCGAGTCAGACCGTGTACGTCTGGTTCGATGCCTTGTTGGTGTATCTGAGCGGGGTGGGGTATCCTTCTGCCGCAACGACAGCATGGCCTCCGGATGTACAGGTGGTCGGGAAGGACATTGTTCGGTATGTCCAGACCTCCTTCGCTGGCGCGCTTCTTTGATCTTGTGCGTGGAAGCTTTCATTCAATCCACCTTCCCGCGATCCTCCAAGCTATGAGACTTCCGATGCCCAAAACACTTCTGACACACGCCCATTGGACCGCGGGGCAGAAGAAAATGTCGAAATCACTCGGAAACGTGGCTGATCCGATAGCCGCGATGGACGATTTCGGAGTTGACGCGGTTCGATTCTATCTTGCGCGCGTTGGGGGACGATTCCGAGATGACGTCGGTGAGTTCTGGGAATCTTGCTATGCGTGCCATCGATGCCATCGTTCGTTTTGTAGATTGGTCTGAGGAGCAACTCCGGAAGCACGCGGACGAGATACGGAATTCACTTGGAAACTACTTCCTCCGGGTGACCTCCAATGCCATCAAGCGCCGGGCTGCAAAGGCAATACCAGTCTCTTCTGAGCTTCCATCATTCCGTGATCTGTTCCCTAGACAATTCCCGAACTTGAACCTTTCGAATGCCTCAACTAACTTTGTGGATCTCGAGACCTGCAAACTGTCGACCAACGAAGAATTGTTGACGTTACTGGACCATCTTGGAACGCGGGTATCACGCTCTATGAGAAACCTTGAAATCGCGGACGCGCTTCATACGATTGTTCTGATTCTGAGACACGTGAGATTTTTGTTCTTGACTCTTGACGTGTCGACACCACTGAGCAACGGTTTAACAGGCGAACGCTCTCTTGACAGCGCTTGAACCCTGGTCGGATGCGCACCCACCCGAGGTCGCCTTGTCAAGTTACCTGACTGCCCTCGAGACCCTGCGTGTTACAGGCATTCTTCTCCAACCATTTATTCCACACATTAGCGAAAAGTTGCTTGATGGTTTGAAAATCCCGGCAAATGAGAGGAGCGTGGATGATGCCCGTGTCGGAAAATGCAAAGTGGGAGGTGGACTAGTCATGGGCGTGAAGGGGGTCAAATTATTTGAAGTGCCCAACAAGGGCATACCAGCAGAAAGTTGAGTCAAAAGTGTCTTCTTCCGATTACGCAGTGGTGAATATACCTTACACAAAGTATCATAGACGGTACGGAGTATGATTCAACGAAGACATGTCCCATCTCTGTCTGCATGGTTGACGTGTGTGGCTGCTAGTTGGTTTGCTCAAACGTAGGAGTCAAGATTTCAGCTGAAGCTGCATCTTCTCGACGACGATTTGGACGACATCTTTCCACTCTGTCATTGCTCCGAGACCTACGAGCGCAAGGCAACAACAGTGAGCGACAGATCAACCAAGGTACATTCATGGGGATCGCATACCGACGTCTCCGCATGCAAGCCCCTTCCCGATCGGTCCTACGACGTGATACTTGACGACCTCTTGCACAACGCGGAGGTGTTGTGCTGTCAGAGGGTGCTCGTACATGAGTGTGTTCATGGCGGGAAAGATGTATGTTGGCGTCGTTGGTGCTAGAGCGCGAAGCAGGGACGTCTGATGGGACGTGTGTTCCCGAATGCGATCAAAGGATGGTGATTAGGCGAGGGACGGAGACACTCACGACGAGGTTGTCACACAGGCCGGCTGCGATCTTGGCGAGCGTGTTGGCAGAGCAGGGGGCGACGAGGACGATGTCTGCCCAGCGCCTCAGCTCGATGTGGAGGATGGGGTCGCTGATCTTGTACGTCCCCTGAGCGGGGTACGAGATGAGTGGGGTTCGAGATGGGATGAGCAGGGGGAGGCGTACCGACCACTCATCGTCGTCCGTCCAGACTCGCGCGCCGGCGTGCTCGACGTCTGCAGTGTTGAAGAATGTGAGGGATCGTTTTGTTGAAACGACTTCCACTCTAACATTGCTGTACTAAGTGAACGCAGGCAGCTCGTTGTGTGGGTGGGTTTGGGAGGCAAGGAGGATACTAACTTTGAGGAGTTCCTGTGCGATGAGGGGGGCCTTGATGGACGCTACACTGCCGGTCGTAATGAGGAGGACATGCGCGTGGTCGGGAGTGCGCTCGAGCTCGGCGACAAATTGACGGGGCATGCCAATGGGAGAGGGGTAAAGATGGGCATGTCAAGGTATTCCACAGTAGAACTGGTGTAGTACAGCATGTTGAACGAAAAAAGAAAAAAAGGTATCAAGCTGGCCGACGGCCCATGTTCATCCCTCCAAGATGCCCATCTCTCTCCATTTGTCCCAGAGCAATCCGGTCCCAACAGGCGCATTGGTAGCACCCTTGACGTCCTTGATATCCAACAACTCATATTCGCGCCCAAACGCCAAAAAGTGTGCAAAGAGTGAGTTGAAGTGGGGCTCCGAGCGGAGATGGAGGATTTGTGGATAGTGTGCGTGGTATATGTGTGCGAAGACGCGAAGAAGTTGACGGTAGACATGCTTGATGGTCGAGGGGAAATTCTGTGGAAAGTCATGGCCTGTGATGCACCGGAAAGATCAGGCTGCACTGTCGCTAGATTGTTTGGGTCTCACCAGATTTTGTGGGGAAGACGTTCTCGTCGTCCACAAGGTTTTGGACCCAGGTCATTACGTAATCAATATAGGTCGGTGCGGCGAGGTGAACGCTCTTTCGATCCTGGTTGATCCACGTGTAATTGAGGCTTTGTGCAAGAAGCTGGAGTGAGAAGAGGCACACGAAGGAGGGAAACCTACACCTTACTTTGGCCCGGCTGACATAGTAGGACACGAGTGTTGCGTGCAGCACTCGGAAATGACCCCATAAAACTCATTGAGGTTGGTGTAAAAGTCAAACACTGCCACGTCGTCGTCATGACCGTAACTGAGGCGTGACGAGGAGCGACGAACCATTTACCGCGACCCATTCCATGATGTCGACATACTTTGGGAGAACGACGATCGTCTTGAAGTTGCCCTTGACGAGGGCCGCTTCAACGAAGGGGCTGCAGAGATAGAGAGGCTTGGAGGGGACACTCGGGGGAGAAGGCACGGGCGGAGAGGGCATGTCAGGGAATGTTGCTGAGGTCGGTGTCGGCGAACGCTTTGGACCGCGCGGGTTGCGCGACATGGAGCGCCTGACAACGTCGCCGCGGTAAGTGATGTCAATTCGTGTCCGTGCGCTGTCGAACTCACCCGATCGAGTTGAAGAAAGACATGATGGAGATGGAAAAAAAGCGATGGGAGTTGGTCGACCTCGAAAGCGACAACGATCACCCCATTATTACCCGAAACGGAAAACATAATATCGGACAAATACCGTGGGAATATATACACAAAAGAAACAAAACCAAGCCGCTTTGGTCAAAGGATTTTTTGTACCGAAACTTTGCCGAAACGTGCACCCTGACCGAGCTCGACGAGGAGCACGTTGAGCTCGTCACCTTCCCCATCCTCGCCGCCGTCCCCAATGGTAAAAACAAGACGGAAGTCAAAGGCTGCTGCCGCCGCCGCCGCCGAGCAAGAGCTCGAGACCGCCTCCACTCAAGGCACGGAGGACCTCTCGTTGTCCGCCCCCACCTCTTCTGTGTCGTTTCTTGTTCCCATACCACAGGATCTCGACATTGACACGCTCTCGCACATTCTCCCCGATGTCTCATTTGCAAAACCAGACCCAGAAACAGTCCTCGCCGTGTACAGACTCTTGCTCGCACAAGTCGCTGACCAGGATGACACCCGGCGCGACTTGGAGGAGCTCAGAGCGGAGGTGGAGCGAAAGGAGATAGAACTTGACCAGGCTATCCAAGACGGAGAGACCAAAACAAAGGACCTCGAGGACTCAGTGGACGCCCTGCAAAAGGAGGTGAGCACCATCAAGGAGGAGCGGGATCAGCTTGGTGCGTATCTACACACGTTTTTGGCAGCTAATACACATCCGTCTCTCTAGTCGCGTCAAATAAAGATTTGGAAACGCGCATATCATTGTTCACCAGCTCGCAATCCTCCTCAGTCTCAGACCTTGACCACCTTCGGAGCCGCGTCGAAGAGACCGAGAGAGAAAAACGGGATCTCATAGGTGTCGTGAGCAGGCTCAAGGAAGACGCCACCCAACGTGATGGTACGTTATTATCCAAGGTCTTTGGAGATATGGAACTGATGGCCCTTTGTACCGTAGAGGAAGTCCAAAATCTACGCGTGAATCTTCGTCAGGCCCGTCAAGATCATCAAGCCCTCGAAACGCAGGTCCGCGAGCTTCGCTCAACGGAAACGTCAACTAAGGTAGGCACTCCTGTCTATCTCCGTCCTTGCATGCTAATCATTCGTCCTTGCTAGTTCAAGCTCGAAACGCTGTCCCAGCAACTTACGCTTGCCCAGTCCGAAACTGAGCGCGCAAACGTCGAGTTGACCACCAGGTCGGAAGAGTATGCAAATTACCGACGTACCAAGCATGCCGAGTTCATCCAATTGCAATCCGCCCATGATTCTCTCACACAAAAGAATGCACTTACTGAAAGTTCTCTCAGAGCTATGCAATCTGCGCAGACCGCATCAACTCAACAACTCACTCAAGCACTTACCAAAGTACAGGACTTGCAGGGCCAACTCGCAGAACAGGAGGCAGCATTTACGGCAGAGGCTTCCGGTTTGAAGAGGCTGGTAACGATCATGGAGGAGAGGGAGAAGCAAGCAAGGGACATTGTGGATGGCATCGAGCGCGAATGGGCCGGTGTGGGTGATCGTGCCGAGCAACGCGAGGCTGCGCTGAGTGCCGAGGCTGAGAAAGAGCGACATGCCCGAGAGGAAGCCGAAAGGAGACTGGAGCAGTTAGAAACGGTCATGGAAAGAATGCACCGTGGTGAACTCCCAGTCGCTGATCGTGACACTTCCATCCCATCTACCCCGCGTGCTTCCGGTAGCAACGATTATGGGGCCGATCCAATGTTGGGTTTGAGCCCAACGGTAGCCATGGTCAGCAAGGTCCAAAAAGGTGGAAAGACATTCACGCAGGTCTATGCCGACTACGTGCGCCTTGAGGAAGATTACGCAAAGAAGTGCGCGGAGTACGATCACATGGATGGAACACTTGCCGATGTTCTTGCTCAGATAGAGGAACGAGTAAGCCATATTGTGTGTTGTGATTTATGCCTCACTTACCATGAAGTCAGGCTCCAGCTTTGGCCCAACAACGCGAAGAATACGAACGTCTCAAGGAAGAATCCTCCCAGCTCGCCACCCAACTCTCGACCGTTCTCGTCGAACGCGATGCCAATGCCGCTTCCTTCCAAGAAGTGTCACAAAGGCTTAGGAAGTCGCATCAAGAGACCGACCTCCTCCAGCACCAGCTCACAGACCTGGGCCGGCAAGTTCAAGCACTCCTCAAAGAGCTCGGACGGCGAACCGATCCTTCGGCTCCGTCAGACGAGGAACTTGATGAGATGACACCCCTACCTGGTGACAATATTGACGCTGTCATCACGAACAACCTTGTCCTCTTCCGCTCGATTCCAGCCCTTCAGGATCAGAATCAAAAGTTGCTCAAGATTGTTCGTGAGCTCGGTGCGAAGATGGAGGCTGAAGAACGTGAATACCGGGAGGTGCTAGAGAAGGAGCAAAGCGAAGCTGTTCGAGAAGCACATGAGGCCATTCAAGATCTTGCCGCTCAGCTCGAGCGGCAGAAGAAGAGCAGCGAGGTTACCATCCAAGCGTACATGAAGGAAAGGGACACACTCAAGGCGATGCTTGCACGTGCCGAGCGCTCGTTGACACATGGTAACGTTAATGGTAATGTCAATGGTGCCGCACCAGCTGTTCCAAGTGACCTGGCCACCGAATTGGAAGATGTCCAAGCGCAGTTCGAGTCGTACAAGGTGGAGATGGGTACGGACGCGGAGAAGTTACGCGAAGGCTTGGTTCAAGCACAAAGGCGACTTGGTCAAACCAATACGGCCCTTGCAAAGGCCACAGCCAAGATTGACTTCCTTGACGGTAGGTTGGCCTCACAGCAAGATAGGCCTCCGCTTACTTAACTTTGCATTAGAGCGTCAGCGCATGGCTCAGGAGCAACTGGGTATGCAAAGTCGGGACCTGGATAGCTTGACACTACGCAATCAGCAGCTCTATGATCAACAGACGCGCCTCGACATTGACCGTGAGCGCGTCATAGATGAATTGGCCGTCACGAAGAGTGATCTTGAACAACTTCGCAACGAGGCCGCGAACCTACGAGCGGAGAAGAAGATTTGGGAGGTCTGTCTCAACCTCAGGTGTCATACCTTGACTGATAGCAATTCTCTCAGAGTGTCCAAAATCGACTGATTGAAGAGAACAAAATTCTTGCTGTAGAACGCTCACAACTCTCGGATCTCATGACTAACGTCCAGCGAATGCATAATGATCTCGAGCGTTCGGGAGAGAATGATCGCAGGCGTCTTGAGGCTCAGGTGCAAATGATGGAAAACCAGACGTGATTTCTTGTGCATTTCGGGTAGTCCGCTTTGCTTACTTTGCGCACAGGCAAGATCTTAAATTGCAGCTGAACCAAGGACGTGAAACCGTGAGACACGTCACTCTCCAGAGAGATATAGACATGAAAGATCTCCAGTCACGCTTGGATAAGATGGTGCGTCGCCACAAACGCAAAATGTGTCTCTGTACTCATCCAATCTCCTAGGCTGAGCAACTGTCCCAGACACGGGAATCTCTTGTGGGGGCTGAAACCAGCAAGACGCACCTACAGGATCGGGTAGAAGAACTCGTGCGCCAGCTCCAAGGCAACGCAGAGAAACTTGCTGTCTACGAGAGGAGGACCACTAGTGCAGGTATTGCGGCTCCTGCGCCCGACCCAGATCTTCCCCGTGAACAACAGCTCGAACAGGAGGTTGCAGATCTTCGGTGTGTTTAATGCCATCATCCCCAGTGACGTGCCCTTATGTACTATGCCTTGCTCAGTGCACAACTCAAGGTCGCCCAGGTTGACCTTGCCACCGCTCGTAGCCACATGCAGCAGTTCCAGGAGATTAGCCAGGCCAATGAAGCTGCACTCGCCGCCCTCAACGTCACTCACGATGAATACAAGGCGGACACGGAAGGCCGGATTTCCCGACACGAGGTATTAGTCTAATCACTGTCATGCATATTCTACATAGTTAATATTACCTTACAGCTTGAGTACAAGTCACTCCAGGAGAAACTTCATTCGGTTCAACAAGATCTCGAGCAATGGACGAGCAAGTTCAACGACTTGCAGAAGACATTGGAAACTGAACGGTCTGCATGGGCAAATGACAAGAAGATTCTCGAGGACACGATTGTGGACATGAGTGCTTCAGAGAGGCACTCTGAGAGTGACCGTACTGCTCATGAACGTGAGGTTCGTGCGCTGGAGGAGCGCGCCGTGGTGCGTATCTACTCTCTGACATTACGCCCCTGCTCACAGTATATCACAGGCCGCAGAAGACAGGTATTCACGAGAAGTGGTTGCACATGCGGAATCCTTCAAGGCGATCGAGAACCTCAAGCAACAACTCAGCAATGCACAGACCGCCTCCCGCCGGAACCTGGCAGAAGCTTCTAGTGCACAGGCCAAGCTCGAGTCTTCGGAGGGGAGCTGGAAGCAACAGAAAGAGGCTATGGACAAAGAGGTTGCTGATCTTAATGCACGGTAAAGGCAACTATTGTCATGTGTGCGCTCTCGACCGATTTGCCTTGTATTATAGATGCAAGGATCTTGCGGCGCAGAATGCTCTCTTGTACCAGCATCTCGACAGTGTCAGCTCTCAAGCCGCACGTATTCGTCAGGTGGCAGATTCCAGCATGGAGAGCACCAACGAAGATATCGATGTCAGCGGCGACGTGGACACGAAGTTTTCTGATTTGCATTCTGTGGTGGCGTACCTCAGAAAAGAGAAGGAAATTGTCGATCTTCAGCTCGAACTCAGCAAGCAAGAAGGCATTCGCCTCAAAACCCAGCTTGATCACTTGAATCAGAGCTTGCAAGAAGTTCGCAAGACGCTTTCGGAGGTGAGTGGAACCGAGGTGGTCTGCCTGCTTTACTGAGGCTCGTTCGAAGGAGCGCGAACGGGCTATACAAGCAGCCGCATCAGATGCACAGCATACTGAGATGTTGGAACGGATTAATCAGCTCAACATCCTCCGCGAGAGCAACGTGACGCTACGTGCCGACTGTGAGACCTACTCGAAACGTTCACGCGAGCTGGACGCCAAGCTCAAAGCGCTTTCCGCCGAACTCGAGCCTGCCAAGGAACAAGCGCGCGTTGCGCGTGCCGAACTTCAGGCACGGGATGCCCAAATTGTACTCCTCGAGGACGAAAGCAAACGCTGGCAGGAACGCAATGCGCAGTTGTTGAGCAAGGTCAGTGATGCCTGTCAATCTGGTATGTGGACCACTAAATCCGCTCTCAGTACGACCGTATCGACCCTGCCGACTTGCAAACATTAAAGGAGGAGGTTGAAAGCTTGAAAACCCAAAACGCTAGCTTGGAGAAGCGCCTCTCTGAGCATGATGCCAAAGACTCGGAGAGTGCCTCCAAGGTAGGAATCAGAGCTTTACTACGTTTTAGACCCTCTGAGAATGCTCTTTTCGTCCAGGTGGCAACCTACGAAGAAAATATGCGCAAGCTCAGGAGCATGACCAACAACCTCAAGCAACAGCTGGGTGCTTCCAACAGCGAAAAGTCGACTTTGAACCGAACGCTTGCTGATTTGCAAGCGGAACTGAAAAACGTGGTCGCAGAGAGGGATTCGCTTCGTATAAACGCAGGTACTGGCGCGGATGCGTCCAAAGAACTTGCAAGTCAACTAGAGTCTCTGCGCCAAGAAAAGGTGGTCCTGGAGAAAGCACTGACTGAGGAAAAGGCTTCCAAGGCTACTGTCCCTTCCCAAGCTGCACCTCCACCCGATCAGTCGTCACTCATTGTGAGTTCCCGTGTCCGCATGTCAATCCACCTTCTTACACGCATCGGCAGGAGAGTTTGAGATCTGAGAGGGACAAGCTGCTTGCGGAGAAAGAGAGCTGGAATAAACCTACTGCTGGTGATGCGTCTGATGCTGTCAGAACACAATTGGAAACAGAAAAGGCGGAACTCACAAAAGCTCGCGAAGATGCCCTTGGACGCTTGAAAGTATGCAGCGCACCATCACTTTCTTGTTCTCGATAGCTCACCTATTACTATCCAGACTGCTGAAGAGCGCGCAAAAAAGGCGATCGATGACGCCAGAAATCTGAAACAATCAAACGTAAGGATCTGCCCTTCCTTTGATTCCTTTGCACAGGAGTTCTAAGGACCCCACCAGGACAAGTTCCAGATTAGAGTCTCGGAGATGCAAAGGACGAGAGAATCGGCAATCGCCTCTGCTGTCGAGAAAGCGAAAAGCGAGATGAGCACTAATACTCCAAACACAGAAATGGCGAAGAAACACACCCAAGAAATCGAAACTCTCCGTGCGGAGCATCAAGCCGCGCTCAAAGCTGCTGTCGAGTCCGCTACTGCCGCCGCCAAGTATGAAACTGCCAACGCTTCGCCTCATGACTCTACGAAAGCCACCATCGAGGCTGCTATTGCAGCTCACGACAAGGAAATCCAAGCCAAACACGCAGAGGAAATCTCCGCTGCTGTGGACCGGGGTAGAATGGAGCAAGTGGCGAAGAGCAAACTCAAGGATGCTCAGCTCGTTCGGTCGCAAGCCAAGCTCAAGGAATTGGAGGCGCAAGTTTTGGAATGGCGCAAGGCAGGACTAGTGCCCGATGCGACCCCCGCTGCGGCTCCTACTGCGGCACCTGCTACTGGCTCTGCTGCGCCCTCTGCCGTGCCTACCGTACCTGTTGCTTCTACGTCGAAAGTACCACCTACTACAGCTTCAGCGGCGCCTTTGCTTGTGCCCGCATCTGCATCAGCTTCCAATCCTGCTGCACCATCTGCAAGCACTGGTCCCGTACGCAGAGCCCTCGGCGGTTCCGTTCCTCTAAGTACGGTCGATAGCGCAGGACGAGGACGGGGTGCAGTCCGTGGACGCGGACGCGGGCTCAGTATACGAGGCGCAGCACCCAGTCACGCTGGTGGCAGTGGTCCCTCCCCGACTGCAGCAGTCGCCTCGTCGTCAACCGCTGGCGTTCAAATCATGGGGGCTGCGAACAAGCGTGGACGGGAAGACGAAATCCAGTCGGACGATTCGTTGGCAAAACGGTTGAAACCTGCTGGCGAGGGGGTTGTCGCAGCTAGCGGTGCCGGTGCCGCTGCTACACAAACCGCCGCAGGAGGTGGTAAACCCCCAGTAGCGATCCGACGACCGCCACCGTCATAGCGTGCGCGCTTACTAGCATTTCTTGCTCACTCTGTGTTGCTCTGTCTTTGATCGAACACAATCTCTGTATCTTTATGATTGTCCTTGTTTTTTTTTTCTTCACGCATCACGCACGCTTCATCTTTTTTCCTCACGAAATTTCATGTCTTTTACCAATTGCATGCATAACTGCAACGTTCAAGCTGACACTACCAAGCTCCCGAATGAGGCCTTTGCACGGACGAGATATCATACTGCACGTATCGCAAGTTGTTGGAATGACGTTGATCAAACCCCGGGCCGCAGACTAGCGATATCAACGGAGCTAACCGAGGTGCGTTTGTCGGACATACGGCTGGATCTTTGAGTCTTTCGGGTCACCATTCTCTGATTTTCGACGTGCGAAAAGGGCAAGCAACGGCCGCACTGCTAGTGTTACCTCAAGTGCCCTATAACGCATCTCAGTAGGCTCGCGTATCGCCAGATAGTGAGTCGGAGCTGGAGTATAGGCGGTATTCCTGCTCATCTGGGCGACCCTCCTGCAGATCTGCAGCAAGGGCTTGCCCCATCTGACCATACTCTGCCGACAAACTCAGGATTCCAGTCCCCTCACCTTACAACTTGAGGGTGTATACTGTCTCCTCCTCACTTCGATATGAGTCACCGAGGAGACTCTGGATAAACCAAACAGAGGCAGAAATACCTGAAGGAATTCTACCCCTGATTACTGGCCATAGAATACATCTGGAAGGTCACCACATGCGGCCCACCGGCAGGGGAGCGGTACACAGGGATCAGCGTGTGGTCAGACGAGCATGTGGGATTCTTGCCAGCTCTGCACCCCCCGATTTCCAGGAGAGATTCCAACTTCCAAGTACATTGGTCCAGGGGGGTCGCAGTAGCAAAGATATATTTACAAAACGACAACCGCTGCCAGCCTGTAGATTCTGTAAAGAGAAAGGAACCCATGAAAGCCAGAAGTCGTTAGAGAATGTCCAGTATCCTTACAGACTGCGTCAGCCTATCTAGTACCATCGGCGTGATCTCCTCCACCTGGACAGTGATTAGAGTGTTTGTAGCAACCCTTCTGTATTCCGCCATATGCTGGCGGGTCTGTGTTAGCAGGAGCGCCCCAAACGGCTGTCTCAGTCGAGCGATGAGTTGAAGAGCCCGACTCTGCTTTTCCGTCGAGGACATGACCGAAGGAGGCAGGAGTGATGCACTTTCTCCAGTGGATTTGTCTGTTCGTCCCCCAAATGGATACCCAAGACGCGCTGCCCACGCCTGCATGGATGGCGATGACGCATGAGAAACGCTGGAAAACGGTGACAGCTCGCTTGGTACAAAAGACTGATAGTCTGTAGCATCGTCTCCAGGGATCGTTTCCATAATGTCTCCGATGGGCTGTCGATCGAGGAGAAAGTCGATCCAAGGGTGAATAAGGCATAGAGAATCAAATCGAGAGAGATCTTCCTGTGTTCGGATCTCTACGGTGCCGAGTGCGGTCGTTTGTGCCCGAAAAACTCGCTCAGGCCCGTTCCGAGAAGTGGATACACGGCCTAGTTTGAAAGTGAAGCACGGAAGCCGCATCCGCTGTCCTGCGAATGACGCAACAGGCAGTTCGTCAACTTGATCATACAACCTCGCGATGGAAATCGGGTTCAGTGAGGATGCATCAAATTTGGCAATGGTAGAATCCACAGTGATGGGTGGGATGTGCGACGTCGGAAGCTGGCTGAATACAACGATGTCGGCGGGAAGACAGCTGTTGAATGTGCCCGATCTACTTGTCCATGCAAGGATACTTGCGTCTCCTGAGTTCGTGAGTAGCTGTGCCAGCAGTCGTCCAAGTGCCTTGTCACCCTCGCCATATACGACCGGCAAGGACATAGAGAATATCCCGAGCAGTGAGTATGCTGTGTCCTCGACCCGAGTCGTTTCCCGCGTGGATGCGAGTCGAAGCTTTTCCCGAATGTCGTCCAATCCAGGACGGAGTGCTGTCAAGGCTTGTGCTGAGATCCCTGTTGCCTCCTCCATCTCTGAAATGATCTCAGGGGACTCCTTGTGGTTGTGTATGTCCAGATTCAAGTATGGTGTCCAGTCCCGGGTGTAAAATCGGACTAGCTTCGAGGCATGGTATTCTTGTAGAGTCCACCCGCGCGTGTTCCATGTACTCCGAGTCAGTGCACCTCGCTTGGATAGACGGGGAACATCAAATAGGAAGATGATCGTCATCGCAGAACCCTGGTACCACTTGAACATGCTGACCAATGCCTCTTGAAGAACAATGTGATCGGCTTGATTGATACAACACGTATCGCTCCATGCCCAATGGATTCCCGCACCCCGTACGGCCTCACAGAACATCTTTAGCTTCTGATGAGTAGGAAACTCCTCGAGATCATATATCGCGACATTGGCCACCTTTTCATATAGAGGCTCGTTTTCCTCCCACTTGTGCGAAAACATCGCATATCGGTAGTACGTCCCTACCTCCTGTTCGATACGAGCATGGTCGATACGTGTCGTCATAGACGCGACCAGCTCTGTGAAAGCTGACAGGGATTCAAAGGCAGCTGCCTGCTCAGATTTATCAGAGAGACGGCCGGAAGTAGTATTGATGAGCACTAATGGTGATTCCTGAATGCTCTTTTCAATGGCTGCACGAATTGCAGCTCGGGTTTGTTCTGGCCGCACATACTGGCAAGACAGCTCTACAGGACGAGATCAATAGATAAATATCAGCATGATGTCACCACCCCTACCTCGAACCTCTGGCTTAGATGATTGCGACATCTTCAACAGCATTGTTTCAAATGCCTCTGACGAATCACCATAACGTCCAGCACCCCACAACGCTGCGTGTTTCCTCTCATGACCCAGTGGAGACGATGGATCAAGCCTAATTGCCTGATGAGTGCCCATTAGTGTGATCAAACCCAAGCAAGTCAAAGTAAACTACTTCATTTGCATCATTCAATGCATCCTCCCACATTCCCTCCCTTGCATGAACCTTGCTTCGTTTCACAAACAGACCGTGCGGAGAAGTAGGATGCACTGTCAATGCACAGGTATAGTGGCGGATAGCTTTGGCATAATCACAGGCGCCCATTGCAACATTGCCAATTTCCTCTAGCTTACTACAGCACCGAAGTTGGAAGTCTGATAGTGAGCCATTACGTGGGAGTTGCCTGAATGATGTATGGCGTTACCCACCAACAATCCAGTTTGCTCGGCCATGTTCACCTTTGTAGGCTAATTCGCAGGTCATCTGGTGGAAACACAAAACTGCGTCTACAATGCTGTTGACATCTTCCAGGCGCTCACAAATTGCCTTGTATGTTTCGGCCCTGGCATGCGTAAACTCCAGCCCGCTAGAGTCATGGAGTCATGAAAGGAGAACAACACTCACATCAATGGAATCACGCAATGCATCCCCCCACGAGCCAGTTGTCAATTTTAGTTTTGCCCACTCCTTTAACAGTGCCAGGGACGACAGTGGGTGGAGGCTCCCCTGAAGCACCAGTGTGAAGTCGGTGTGGCGGGCGGCGTCCTGGTTTGTATTGCCGCCATTTTCCAGTGCAGAGAGACATCGTTCGATGAGATCTGGGAGAAAATATACATACGTGACAGGGAAATAGGTGGAGCAACGGCTTACCCACAACCCGTGTGACAATCGTTCGTGTCATATTGGCCCTCCTGTTTACCAAGTATAGCAGAGAGCCGGCCGCTTCCTGCATATGGCCTGCTGCATAGAGTGCCTCACAGCGACACTGTTCAATCGTGATTGCAAGATCATCAAAATTCCACCCCGAAATCTGTCATTTATGTTGGTCTGCTGTTGGCAGGGCGCGAGATAGTATAAGAAATATTACCAACGAGACTACCAATGGTGGTTGACTTGTGCAGTTGTCCATTTGGATTCGTGCTTGGTTGAACAACTGTACCGCATGCTCGTGGTCACCCTTCTCCATCTGCGAGTTCCCGAGGAGAAAGCACATATATGCCTACTCAGAATCTCAGATGTAACGCTGCAATGTACTCGACCATCATAAACATACCTTGACCACATGAAACGTAGAATTGAACAACACAGTAGGAATAAGATCGTCTAAGCGTAACATCCCATCGTCATGCTCTCCGGCCATGAATACAACAACAGCCTAGAAGAAACACGAGATCGAGAAGTTTTATTTCCATTGTGGGAATACATACCTTGATGAGAAGGAGGATGGTAACATGCGTTGAATGGAAGTGATCGAACGCAATATCACACACACGATGTCCCTCGTGCATTCTCCTATTGCCAACAAGGGCCACAAATTTTGCAATGTATCCAATGACGGACGGCTCAATTTTGATAGACTGAATGCAAAGAGTGTTAGTGTCTATGAGCACGAGAATAAAACAGTAAGTACTTGTTCGGCATCGACGATGGCTGCATCCCACTGTCCCAGACGTGCTCGGACAAGCGCCCGACTCGCGAGTACGTGATGAGCTGTGTTATCAGAACTCGGGATAGCTGCAGTCAATAGACC
The DNA here is from genome assembly GCA_038089935.1 of Boletellus emodensis. NCBI lineage: Eukaryota > Fungi > Basidiomycota > Agaricomycetes > Boletales > Boletaceae > Boletellus > Boletellus emodensis. The sequence goes on from JBBPLU010000015.1 coordinate 108,435, forward strand.
TTCAGCATCCTCAAGTCGGCCGCGTTTCCATGACTCGAGGGCAGCCGTTTCAATATGGATATCTGGATCCTGGAATGTGGGGTGTATATGGGATAAAGGGATTCGATCCTGTGTAAAAAGATAGTTGGAAGGAGGCAGCGTTCTTTCAGATTCACTCGCAATCAAATAATCAACGACACATACCGTGATGAGAGATACATGCTTGATAGTGATTCTTCCATCTCTGGTAGCAGTGGCGAGAAGCTGGTCGTCTGAGGAGAATGTGATCAAACTACTGGTGTCGCTATGGTGATGTTCGTCCACGAGATAAGGTTGGGACTGCGTCGAGGTTCTCTGAAACCTAATTCCGTCCATCCTCGAGCACAAAACGAACTTCCCGTGTTGTGGAACAGCAAGACACGAGGTGTAGTCGGTGTGGGGGACTGGCCATTCTGCAACTATTACCCCGGTGGATGGATCAATTCGCTTTATTTTGTCTTCAGATACAACAAAGAGATGGCTGTTGGACCAAAGGAGACCGGTGTTGGCAATTGGAGTCACTTTTACTCGGACGCTGACGAGTAACTGGCCACTATCGCTGTCCCAGACTCGAACGTATTTCTGGGCAGAAGCTGTTGCGATTCGGTCGCCTTGCGGTGAGTACTTTGCTGCGACCACCAGTCCTTCGCTGTGGTCAAGCGTCCGTACCCGCTGGCGAGCGGCGATGTCCCAGATGGCAGCTGTGTTGCGGTGTGATGCGATGAGGCAAGCAGAGTCGGGCGAGAAATCGACTGCCCGAACGCTGCCAGGATCTGGAGTCAGAAACGTGTGTCTGCAGACCCGTGTGTGCGTGTTTGCGTGCCAGACGATCACTTGGCTGCTGACCGTCCCCGCAGCGATCCACTTGCCGTCCTTTGAGACGGCGAGACACGAGACCTGTGCACCCTCTGTTTCCATTGTCGCGATTTTTTTGCCATCTTGCCATATACAAACCCCCGCGCGGCCACCACTGACGAGGTGCTCGCCGTTCGCTGTAAATGTCACTGCAAGTATCTCTTGACTGGCATTGATTTCGGTGAGTAGGGGACGTTCTTGTCCCATGATCAGCTCCGTTGCCACCTGATCATTTGAGTACTACGCACTGCTCATTGCCGACAACGCGGACATCGATCTAGGTTTCGACTATCTGCAGACAAGCTGTGCTCTATGACTCAGGTACACGTTATTTTTCCTTGATATAGGCTAGCACACTTTGTGCCTTTGACACTTTCTTGCAGTCGACCGCTCAAGCGCTCAGATCTTAAGACTCACCCACTGTTAGCATTTCATTATCGATTGGACATTCCCTCGCGTTGGACATGATGCATGGTGACTGGAGACACCATTCATGTTGTATGCAGGGGTCCTGCACATGAGGTGATGCTAGTCAGGACCGGGATGAACAGAGTCTTCCCCATTTAGTTGTTAAGAAATGTCTGCTTCAAGTTTCAAGTAGGTGGTAGTATGGCATGGATCTGCTCACTCGCTAACAAAGGTATAGGTACCTATCTGTGTACGCTTGGTGTTTTAAAGTCTGTCTTCCTTGTGTTCACTGCCTTGATTGTAGCTAACGCGCTGTATTAGCCCACTCGCGACAAGGTCGCTGTTTGAGTAGTCCGTTGCAAGCGCTCGCCGTCGCTACAATTTTTTTGTATGATCTGGCTTGCACCGTGGTATTGAACACGTCGGATGAATAGGTAGCCTCAATCTAGTCCTTGAACATCCATGTTTCCCTTTCAAGTCATGGGTTTGATCAACATTATGTGAGAACTTGTGGCCCTCGGCGGTCCAGCCTAGGCGTCCAAGTTGACGCGACAAGTCCGGAACGGAATTTGGCAACCCGTCGATGACTTCAAGGAAGACCGCTTCTGAGTCGCGCCGCACGGACCTGGTGCGGACTTTTCTGAGTGCCAAGGAGTGCCTGATAAGCGCAGGTTGACTTGCAGGCGTTGTCAGGACTTGACAGACTCTGTATCGCGATGGCTTCGCGGAGCGGTGGCCATGAAGGCTATCCTCGGGTAGCGAGCAACGACGCAATCGTCTCCCAGCTCGCTCAGCAAGACAAGATTCCGTGGTATAAGAAACCCAACCTCTGACTCTTGTATCTCTTGATGTTCCCCGCCTGCCTAGGAGTGGAGATGACCGGTGGGTAAGTGTCTCTGGCACGCACTCCTTTGGCGGGCGCCGTTGACGCGCGAAAGCTTTGACGCGTCCATGCTAAACGGTCTGCAAGCCGTGCCCTCATGGCTTGAATGTGAAGGAGTCCCTCGGTTGATATTATAAAAAACTGACATGGATGGTAGATTATCACCATCCTCGTTCTGGCTTGTTGGGTTTCATGTCCGCCATGCATTCACTGGGTACCCTTGCTGCCGCTCCGTTTGTCCCCTCCGTGGTCGACAAGTTCGGGAGGCGATATTCCATACTTTTCGGGAGCATGTTCATCGTGTTCGGGGCTGCTCTACAGGGTTCTGCATTGAACTGTAAGCGAACGGCAGCCTTTGTTACGCCAGAACACCTTTCACCTTGATCTTCTAGTTGCCATGTTCAACATTGCTCGCTTCATTTTGGGACTGGGCATCGGTTTCACCCTTGTAGCAGCCACTTCTTTGACCGGAGGTATGTCGTGTTTCTCCTTTCGGTTTACTGCTGATCGATCAAGGTGCTGTGCGAAGAGCTATCGCATCCCAAAGAGCGGCCAATAATGAGTTCGCTTCTTAGCGTTGGTCACATGGCTGGTGAGTCGAAACCGTGTCCGCTGCGGAAAGGAATCAAGTAGATCTTGCTAGGCTCGATCACTGCGGCTGGAGTGACCCTCTGGACATTCTCGATTCCAAACAACTGGGGCTGGAGGATTCCCTCTTTCCTCCAAGCTGCGCCTGGTCTCCTTCAAGTTATCTTCATCTGGTTCCTTCCTGAATCTCCTCGCTGGCTTATTTCAAAGGGGAGAGGGGGTGAAGCATATGCCATTTTGGTAAAATACCACGGAGAGGGTGACGAAGACTCGGAATTCGTCAAGGCAGAGTATTGTCAGATAGAGCAGACACTCGCAGAGGAACTGAAGAACGCACGGATGAGCTGGGGGGAAGTGCTTTCGACGACAGGAATGCAAAGGCGTGTCATCATTGCATCCTTCCTCGCCTTGTTCATGAAATGGAGTGGAAATGGGGTGCTTTCGTGAGTTACATTGGCGACTCTTGTTTGCTAGGCTATCCACCCAGCGCATTCACAGTTACTTTCTTTCACCCGTCTTGGACAACATTGGGATCCGCGATAACCGGACGAAGAACACTGTTAACTTTGCCAGGGCCGGCTGGAATCTCGTTAATTGCACATTCTTTGCGTTGATTGTGCCCCGATACCCGCGACGGAAAGTGTACTTAGTAAGTGATGTCGACTGCTGCCACCGACTCCACTACGCTAAATTCTCAGACATCGGCAATCTCTGTCTTAGCCGTCCTTATTGCTTGGACAGCAGCCAGTGCGGAGTACGCACGGACTCGCAGCGTGGTGTCTTCCCAAGCGGTGCTCGCGTGAGTCACTATTTGTGGGCGAGACGCGTCATTCACCCCCTTTCCGTGTCCTGTAGCCTCATCTTCTTGTTCAGTCCTGTGTATAATCTGGGGTTCTCCGCCCTGATGTTTAGTGAGCTCAGAATGGCTGTCCCCATGACCATGTATTTCCTGACGGGAATGGTCAGCTTACTTGGTCGAACTTTTCCCTTTCCATATTCGAGCGAGGGGGGTTACCATCTTCCAATGGTGGAGTCGCATCGCAATGGTTACCTCCCAGTTCTTGGATCCCGTTGGAATCGATGCCGTGGGTACGTTCTCTACTTTGCATATTCTATCCGTGACCCTGATCGACGTTAGGTTGGAAATACTATCTCGTGTGAGCTTCCATCCCGAGAAGTCCCCACTTCCGAAAAAAATGGCGGACGCTGAAAGATAACTTTTGGTTTCGTCAGCCATTGTGTATGGATGACGTTTGCGGTCGTGTTCATCTACGTCGCATTTCCAGAGACATCGGGTCGGACGCTCGAGGAGTTGACGTTCTGTAAGCACCGATAGTCTTCGGATGCCGACTCTTCTTTCCGCTGATGTATTCCTACAGTGTTTGAAGGCGATCACGAGCGTGCTCCGAGGACTGCCGAGGTCGAGCCACTGCTGCACAGTCATCGGATGGAGACAGGCGTCTACGATTCTACGGACAACTCGAGGGTCGCGAGTCACGTCGGACAGCGCTGATTGACAGAGTTCTTCGTCGGTTGGTTGTGTGTACGCGTTTTTTTGGGTCACGCGCTGTGCAAAGGGCAACGCCATTTTTCGTCGCTCGTGTTTTTTTGGGGGGCCGTTCGAGGGGTACTTGTCAGCTTCTTGGTTGTATCTAGATGGTGAGGGGTTGTTGATAGTTCTTGGTAAGGATGCTGGGCATCTACGACGATTGATCTCCGTGATATTGGCGACGATCCTACAACTCGGCAACCCAGTAGCCACCAGTTCGGGCACAATAGCAACGTTGCCAACGCTTAGAACCAGACATACTTAAAACCTTTGATTAATATGCTTAAGGGGTAGGAAAGACATGAAAATGCGGAGAGCAAAAAAAAACTACGCAGACGAGGTGGAGTGTGCAGTAAGGGGGCATCACAGAAGACAGCGTAATCAGGAGCAACGTAGCGAGGTGCGTAACAAAGAAGACTCGTTAGCAATAGCGTCAGTTAGTGGACAGTGTAGATAAAAGAGGAGATAAAAACAAGAGAAAAAAATAAGACTGTGCGATGTTGTGATTGATGATAGCGATAGATAAATTGGTAGATGAGCGTAGTAGACGTGTGGAATGGCAAGTGGTTGAGGGTATGAATGGGAGAGAATGAGCAAAGGACGAGCAATATGAGGACAAGCTGGAAGCGAGAGGAAATGTGCTAGTGGTGGAAGCATAGGGAACCATAGTTGCGATGATCATTAAAACAAAGACGAGACAATACCGGGAGGATTGGGGGTGGTGCATCGAGGAAGAAACACGACAGCGAATGTGAAACCAGCACGAATCAAACAACAATGGTCCGTGACAGCCTTCTAGAGACTGTCTTCCCAGGGACCATGGCCTTGATAGCGCGGCGGACAAAAGTCGTCCTGTTTTCATCTTTGCATGTACGGGATGAACTTGTGTTCGTGCGTTGGCCAGCAGTAATAAACCCAAGTTCATCAATGGATGTCGATCGTCTCCAGGCGTCTTCGCTGGAGACAGGTGGAGGCATCGCACGCTTACCCGCCCCGAACACGCCGAATCCACGGGCGTGACCAGTCTGGGCAAGCTCTATGGTGTTCATAGTACCATGCACAGGTTTGAGATTCTCTGATTGGTATCCTTTTCCAACACGTTTGACACCAGACGTGGCCATCAGGAATCGATCATAGACACCTTCCAGGTGTCGTCTGTCTGGGGGGTCAAGAGCAGCTTGACTGCCTGACTTGCGTGGAGGATAAGGTTCGACGTGATACGGAGACGAACTCAATTCGTCGAACGGAGTAGGACGACCACAGGTCGTACCAGGGGTCACTACGGAATCTTCGATGAATCTTGGGGACAACGGTGGTGCAACGAAGAGGCTTCTGTCTAAGACGGCAGACAACCTTGGGGAGGGAGAGGATACGGGGGCTGTGAACGTGTGACAGGATCCATTAGCCACAGTGCTCAGATATTAGCACCGTATTCTCACCTCTGTTGAGCTCCAATTCCAATTTCGCTATATCCTTGATATGTTTGTCTAAATTACTTTGAGATTTGGATTTTTCCCTCCGCTTCGATGGACTGCAGTCAAAGATGTCACTAGTCGCTGAACCAACTTTCGTTTGCGTGGGTGATCTGGTTGAGATTGTCGCACGGCGTCTGCGCGGCGTCTGCATGAGTACACTGATCGAAGGCAGTACGGGTACCGAGGATTCTGGAGCGTGAATATGTGAAAAAGACGTGCTTGTAGCTTCCCCGCGAGATGATGGTGGAGAAAGCGGTGCATTAAAACCCGCGGGCTCAGCAAAGATTTCATTAGCCGCAAGAAGACGTCTTGGGAGGCGAGAAGAACGACTCGTATTAGATGTGTTGTTATTGACCTGCGTCGCAGGTACTGGGGTGTTCAGCGTACTATGATGTGGTGAGGAGGAATGAGAAATAGATGCGAGTGGGAGCGGAGCAGGGAGGGAAACGCTTGTCGAAGCAAAGTTCTGGCAAGTTTCTTCAACCACCTCTGTTTTCATAACCAATCAACCAACCTCAACCACTAATCGGATACGTTGAAACTTACTCTCGACACTTTGGATCCACATATTCATGCGATCAACAGCGACCTCATGTTCAGGTCGGATGTTCTCCCAACTGAATCTTCCTTCTTCACCAGACCTTCTCTGCTCAAAATCAATGGGTTCAGGAGAGACATTCCACACAGGTGTGTTGCGACCCGTGAGTTGGCCCAGAGTAGAAGACTTATAGAAACGGACACCCTTATCTGAGGACCACAATGCACGATCAGGTAAAGAAAGACGCAAACACAGAAATGCCCACCAATGGAAGCTTTGACACTATGTTTCAACGAACTAAACCCAGACTCTCCATTGAGATTCCTGTTGATTTCTTTGGGTAACCCAGCATCAATTACCGAATCACTCTTGACTTCACTTTCTTCAGACTTCTCCGTGCTTTGAGCGAGCCCGAGTACAGAGATAGACCTGTTGCGCGACGATAATATCTGGGCCGATGCGCGCACGCCGACCTTGGCAACTTCGATCTGACTCCTTTCCAACTTCGACGACGATGAAGAGATCGTTGTTACTGTATGCGAAGTGGTAGGTCTTCCATCCTCAACGTCGGCATCTTCTCCTTTCCGTGTATTGTCCTCGACAGGAATCTTGCACTTGGCTTGAGCAGAAGCGACTTCAGCAACAACCTCCGCCTCCACTTCGGAGTCGTCCCCGACAGATGAACCCGAGCCGGTGCTTGTGTGAGTGAGAATCGTAGAGGCATTGTCACCACGACCATCGACACTTATATCGCCCAACATATCCCTCAACCGTTCACGTTCCCTTTCCCAGTCCATCATCCGATCTCTGACACTTCCCTTCGTAACCGTCGTAGCGCCGGACAGGTTGGCCACAAGCGAAATCGACATGGCAGGTAAGTCCTGCTCCTTTAGGGGGGTCTTGGGACTAAGAGCAGTGGTCCTCGAAAGTTTGTTGGGTGTGCGTTCACCCTTGCGGGAGGTAAGAACGTGAGAAGGCAGGCTTTCATTCTCCCTATTCTCCTTTTGCACGGTCGCTCGACCCCTCATATTCTCCTTTGGGCGCCCGGTACTGTGTGCACCAAGATCAACATTCCGGGCGAGCCCAGTGACATCTGCGAGTACGCCGACGCGCCGACGGGCTCGAGGTGGCTTCCCCGACAGCTGCTTCGAGACGGAGGTCCGTTGAGAGGTCTGGGGTGTATGGAGAGGAATTTGACTGGAAACGGCACGCATAGGTGTCTGGGGAATGTTCGGTGGCGTAAGCAAGTAAGGGGATGCGCGGTCCGCGTCAGGGGCCACATGATGAGAACGAGAGTGTTTCTTCTCCGAGATCCACTCTTGACTCGAAGGAGCGGGTGATTTCTTCATGGCAACAGATGCGGAAATAACGCGTGGGGACGGCTGTCGTGGTCCAAGGGGGCGTCTCAGCGAAGAGTTAGAGTTGGGCGAAGCCATCGTTCGCGCCTGGGGAGTGTTCACATTTCCTTGAGCTTTACGAACACTGACATCTTTCATCTTGTCGGAGTCCGTCTCCATGCCGATTTGGTGTTGGGGCTTTATAATTGGGGAAGCTTGGACGGTAGAAAGCTTTCTTGTGCGCGCCGCAGTAGAAACAGTCGGAGGCGTGCGTAGTTTAGGTTGCGACCTCGATCGTGAGTGTGTCCCGGTTCGCATCATGGGTGAATTACAGGTAGGGGATGCCTGTCCCGAGATAGCAAGAGGGTCTGATACCATGGGTACTTCTGAAGGAGATTTGAGTATCTGAGATTGTAACGCCGACGTGACTAAAGCAACTCTTGACGCAGATTCCGCCCGCGAAGCAGGTCGTGAACTAACCCCCATTCTCGATGCGGGCCGTGACGTGGACGTCGCCCCCGATATCGATTGCGAGGCGGAGGACTGCGACGTTGACCTCGACGCTGACCATGGTAGAGATATGTCGAGACGACGCGGGGGTGATGATGCCTTCTCTTTCTCTTTCTCTTTGAACGGGCCCTTGAATGAATCCAAGAACGTATGGGTCCGAGTGTGTGCGCTGGAGTGGACTGCTGTCGATGCCGATTTCCCTGCAAAACATGTTTAACAGCGAGGAGATAATATTATAGTTAACCTACTATGACTGTGAATCGGAGTCGCTGGAGTGGCGTCCCAGTAGGCATCTCCCATCATCTCCGCAGCCGTACAACGCAGGTCAGCGTTGGGGACAATCATACGTTTCAGGAAGCGCTCGACAGACTGGGACACGGAATATTTACCGACCCACTTTCCCCGCATCTGGGTCATACTGTTATACAGATACTGCCTGAAATAGAGGTAAGGATACGTACGGTTCGGTTCCAGTATCTCTCCAAGTCTTCCTTCTGCTCGAAGACCTCTCCTTCCTCGTATTCGAAGGGGGTACGACCAACGAGAATCTCAAAGAAGGTTACTCCAAGAGACCAGATGTCAGATTTTCTGGTGTCATGGGGGAGTCCGCGAGCACGCTCAGGGGAGAGATACTGAGAAGCGTTTGTACGAGCCACACAAGTTGGATTAGTGACAACGTACCTCGGGTGTACCATATGTCAAATTGCTGTGAAAAGCTTTGGGAGAACTGAGATCATACTTTTCGGCAAATCCGAAATCAACGAGGACAGGAACGTTGGTACGGGAGAGGAGAATGTTAGCAGGCCTGAGGGAAAATGATGGAATATTAGCGAATTACAAACATGATAGGGCAAACACACTTGATGTCGTTGTGGACAACACCCCTGGAATGGAGAAAGTGTACGCCAGAAAGGAGTGACTTAAACCACTCCTTTGCACGTGGTTCTGATACCTCTACAGGAACAGGAGCGGGGAGATATGCCCTAGCAAAGAGGATGAGATAAGAGAAACGGAAAGGAACGAACACCGACATTGTGATGAGTGCATAGGAAGGAGTAATAATGAACGAATGAAAAGGAACAATAGATGGATGTGGGTCGTGCTTGAATGATCTAACGATCTTCATTTCGTTCCATCTACGCGAACGTAGGAGTGAGTCAAGGGGAACGGGGAAGGACGGATACGTACAATGAGCGTACTCGGGCAGCAGTCGTGGAGGTCTTGGAGCGATGCACAAGCTTTACGGCGACGTCGAGATCCTTGACTTTGCCAGAGGAAGACTTTGGACGACAGAGCCATACACTCCCCCAGTTTCCAAACCCGATCTGGAGGGAAGAGGATGAGGAGAAGGGAATCAAGGGTAGTAAGACATACTTCTTGAACAAACTGGAGGCGTTGAGCGAGGAGGTGGTCGGAGAGGGAGAAGACGTCTGATGGTTCCGATGGCGAGTCCATGATGTACAAGTGCACACCACCGCTCGCCGAGAACAAGCTCATCTCCCTCCTCTTGAACAAGGTACAAACACAGGTCAACAACGCGTATATTCCGTGGGAAAAACGCGTCGGTCACAGCCATTGACACGAGGGCGGCACGTGCCAACTGACATCTGGCCAGCCACGGGATCAGGTGACGACGGCGCTTTCTGCTACCGTCGCGAGCTCGATCCCACTTGGGCCATTCGACGTGAGTAGACTTGCTTGGAGTCTTGGTCCTCATTCGTCGAGAGGGGTTCTCCAGGCTTTCCCGCCGTCTCTCCTTCGTCAACCCCAACTGATGCGTTCGGTCCCCAAGGGGACCACGAAAATAACCGCCTCTCATCTTTGGCGATCTTTCTCCCTCAGCCGGGCGGGGCAAGGGTCTTGGCACCCCCATTCCCCTATGCGCGCCGTCTTCCACACCCGGGTACAATGCCCACCGTCAAAATACCGTAGCAAGATGCACCATCTTACTGAGCCGTAACGATCCAACCAGCCCAGCGAGAACGACTGCCAAGTCGGTCGGAGGTGGTGGCGTTACGTGGGGTGCTTGGCTCGGGTTGACACACGAGGACGATAAACTCACAACGTCATCCATGCCATTTTTTGTGACGCATTCGTCAATTTGCCAAATTTGCTCCCGGAAAGCGAGCCAGGTGGCGAAGGGGAAGAGATTGTCAGCTTCTCCCCAAATGAACGCAACATGTTGATTGAATAGTTGGCACCCCACCATCGCCACGACAATAGAATTCAAGGCTAGGATATCGACGTCCTGCAGTCATTCGGCGCGCACAGTCGCTTTGCACTGCGAATCCCGATTCCAGAACGATCCTGAAGGACGCCATAATGGGAGGGTCGAGTTTTGGGCGGCCCCTTCTGAAATCATTCGGGGGGACTGTCCGGACAATGCTGAGTACTGAGTCGTGCCAGAGGGAGCATCAGTATCGCATTGCTGTAGCTGACCGAATGGCGTCGATGCTCCCCTTTGAGATGAACATACGCCAGGGAACCAAAGGTTCCACAAAGCTCTAAACCAACAGTAGCCCTTTCTATCTATCTACTGCACACATGGCTGACCCATACTTTCTCTTTATCGCGGTGAGTAGCCTAATCAGGTATCCTCTCTCATACTAGCTCATCAGGCGCTCTTTGCTTAGATTCCATTTATCTATGAATATATGAGTAGCCATAAACTTATGCTATTTTACCGAGTATACCATCGTTGGTTGTTTCTGTCGCAGGAGTTCTGTGCACTAAGAGGCTGCACACGACCCCGCAAGCTGTGATTCTGAGGGATTCCAGAATGAATACCTCAAGCTACTTGCTTCGTATGTTTTACATGATGCCTAATCAAGTCTCTATTTCACAGATAAGAGCCACAGGTGCGACATTCCCTACTTGGACACGATTTTCACATGCTGTGTTCACCACAAAGTCTGAACGTTCCCTTTACAGGCGTCTTGTCTCCAAGCGGGTTGCTCGCGCACTATCTATGTCCTCAGCCGACTGCTCTTGAACTGAACAGCCCGTTACTTGCAATGACGTGGCCAGGTGCGCAAACTCGACAAAATCTTCTGTTCTCAGGTAGTCTCCTTCCGTCCTCCTGCTCAACATTGATTCATAATGAAGCCCCAGGTTTGGGCCGCTTCCAGCCCATCCTTCCATGCTTCAGGTCCCTTTGGGATGATACGCGCCAACTGATGATATTTCCGTTCCCCTCTCAGATGCACTGGCACTTCAAAACATTTAAAGGGTTCTTCCCTGGCGGAAAAGCATCCTCATCCTCCTTATCGCTCTCTAGTTTTTTCCCTGAGTCATTGCATCAACCCAATCATGTCCAGATTCATTATAAAATCTGTTCCCTTTGCAACTCGTCTCCGAGCGTCGCTCGGTGCACGGGAGCTTCTTGAACGTGACCGCAAGCGTGCAGCTAAATTTCTCGCTGGGTCGTACCCGCACGGGCCGGGGGTTGACTTTAGGCGAAGAGTTGTAGCAAACACCGCTGGTAATGATAGCATCGATGTGACAGATTCAGGCGAGTTCTCAGGGTCCGACACCGATCTTGATGTGTATTGAGCATAGATTATAGGCGTGACATATACAGCTTCTGTTGGCATTGGGAATCCCCCAACCCAATACAGCCTCCTCATTGATACTGGTATATTTCATACAGGATTTCCTTAGATGGATGGGTTCAACGCCATCTACAGGGAGTTCAAACACGTGGGTCGGTGCAAACACACCATACAAGCCAACGAGCACCAGCCGAAACACCGGGAATACTGTTGTAAGTTCTCGTCTCGCAGATGAAGGCGCATTCATACTAGTTTATTTCTCGGATATAGAATGTTAGTTATGGCTCCGGAACAATGTCTGGAAAAGAATGTTTGCATATCCCCTAATTCGCGCAGGCCAGACGGGGCTCACAACAACGCAGACACCGATACAGTGGCTCTGAATCAGAGGCTTGCAATCCAGAGCCAGTCGATTGGCGTTGCATCATACACTCAAGGTTTTGATGGTGTAGATGGTATTCTGGGGTGGGTACCTTGAAGAGATAAACTGCATATCGGTTCAACGATAAGTATATTTACAGTGTCGGCCCGACTGATCTTACACAAGGCACTGTTTCGAACACCATAGAGGTGCCAACAGTCACGGACAACCTCTGCTCGCAAGGCATCATTTCCTCTGCCTCGTTAGGTATCTCCTACAAGCCCGCGTCGGAAACTGGCGTTGTGAATGGCGAGCTCACCTTTGGAGGAACCGATAACACTAAGTGGGTTATCTCTCAATCTTTTTCTCCCCCTAAAATTCGTCGCAAATGCTAGATACACCGGCCCACTCAACTACGTACCAATTACATCCACGTCCCCCGCATCGCTTGTAAGTGTATCTGTTGGGAAGCAACGCCGATGTTCATTGCACGCCGCATAGTACTGGGGGATTGACCAATCAGTGACCTACGGAAACAGTACGACCCTCCTGGAGACCACTTCTGGTATTGTTGACACAGGCACCACACTCTTACTCCTTGCTACGGATGCCTTCCAGGGATACCAGCAGGCGACAGGAGCGACTTTAGACAAGTGAGATGTTTTCATTATCGCAACGTAGCGACGCTCATGGGAGTAGGACTACCGGTTTGCTTACAATCACAGAGCAACAGTACCAGCGACTGCAGAACATAAACTTTACCATTGGCGGGGTGAGTTTAGTGCCTCACCTTTGAAACCTGAGCGAGATCTGTCTGCCAGGTTACATACGAGCTGACGCCGAACGCTCAAATCTGGCCTCGTGCACTCAACGGCGTGCTCGGAGGGCAGGATGGACAGATTTATCTGATTACTTCCGATCTCGGAAGTCCAAGTGGATCCGGCCTTGACTTTATCAGTGTGTTGTTTTCCTGTCGTGATGTGCCGAACATCTGCTGATCAGTGAGACACGACAGACGGGTTCGGATGGCTGCAGCGCTTCTACTCGATCTATGATACCAGCAACTCCAGAGTTGGGTTCGCCACGACCCCGTACACTAATGCAGAAACTAACTAGACTTGTCGAGAACAACCGGTCGAACTAAACTCATGTAGGACCTGAGACGATTGTCGTGGACCTCGATATTTAATCAGTGTCATACACCTTTTCTTTTTTGCCCTCGAACCTGATACTTTCCGGAGATCTGATGAGAACTTGTGGGGCTCACCAGACGTCGGATCCGCACTGGTAGTATCCAAGTCGGATGGCTTGGGAACTCCCCGACGTTAGTTGCTCTGCGTACCACAATTGTTTGTCATCATGCCATCACTGGCATTGGCCAGTGCAGAATTCTGCAGAAGAACCGCCCAGCCTTGACGTCATACACAAACCCAATTCCCGAGAGGTACAAGTGCTTGGAGGCACCGTCCTACGACGCCTCAACTTACTCTTTTGCACCATGTCGTTGTTGATGCCCCCTGTACCCAAACCCAAGTCTCGTCTCGCCCGTCACCGCGTTCTGTCACCTCATGCCTCAGTTCATGTCTCTCCTCTCCAGCTCGGTGCGCTGAGCATCGGGAATAAATGGGAGAAGTTTATGGGGTGCATGAACAAGGAATCATCGTTCAAGCTGTTGGACGCTTTTTATGAAGCCGGCGGAAACTTTATCGACACCGCCAACAATTAGCGAGTGTCTCGCTGCGTTGATGTTTTTTGCGACCGCCCCTAACAAGCGTTTCGGCTTACTAGCCAAGATCAGATGTCGGAAGAGTTTACCGGCGAATGGGTTGAGAAACGTGGTATCAGAGATCAGCTCGTCATTGCGACGAAGGTCAGTGTCGTGCGCCGTTGGACAGGGTTGCGTTGACCTGTTGTCAAGTACTCTTCAAATTTCATGCACGGAGAAACCGGTGTGCAGCAAAAGGGGCTCTACACGGGAAATAGTGTGAAATCGATGCATGTTAGCGTTGAAGCGAGCCTGAAGAAACTCAGGACTCCGTACATCGACATTCTCTATCTCCACTGGTGGGACTGGGAGACTTCCATCGAGGAAGTGATGAATGGCCTGCACACGCTCATTCAGCAAGGAAAGGTACTCTACCTGGTACGTACCAACGGCATTCATGAGAATTCTGGTTATTCAAACTTGGTCCGGTTTCTAGGGTATTTCTGATTCTCCCGCGTGGGTAGTTTCGCAAGCGAACCAGTATGCCCGTGATCATGGTAAGACCCCGTTCGTGATCTATCAAGGTCTCTGGAATGTGGTGGATCGTTCCATGGAGCGAGATATCATTCCCATGTGCAAGGCCCATGGTTTGTCCAAAATCATAGCTTGTGCCATTGTGATGGTTCACAGTGACTGACAGGCATGGCCCTCGCCCCATGGAGTGTGCTGGCAGGTGGGAAGCTTCGCACGGACGAGGAAGAGGAGCGACGCGCTCAGACGGGCGAAAAGGGTCGTGTGGCCTTTCATCCGGAATGGATGCGAAACGAAAACGAAAAGGCCATGAGCGCGGCACTGGAGAAGGTCGCCAAAGAAGTTGGGGCGAAGCAAATCACTGCGGTGGCGATAGCATATGTCATGCAGAAGGCACCCTATGTGTTCCCGATTATCGGAAGTCGCAAGGTGGAACAGTTGCAGGCTAACCTCGAGGCATTAGAGATTGCCCTCACTCCAGGGCACATCCAATATTTGGAGAGTATTCTTCCCTTTTATCCTGGGTTTCCGGTCACGCTGATTGTCAGTCTTTCGTTCGTATCCCTTCACCCACCCATTTCTAATGGATTGCAGGGCGATGGCAGCGATTACAACTTCATGACGAATTCGGCTGCTTACTATGAGAAACAACCTGCCGTAGAAGCGATTAGGCCAGACCTTTCTTAAGCTTAAGATCGTATGAACGTTTGTACACTCAGGCTTGAAGTTTGCGAGATTTTCGTGTTTGTACACGTATGTGTTATATGTAGGATGTAACGTGAGCGTATTTTTCCAACCGAGAGGTGAACGGCCCAGGGGTCAAGCAAAATTGTATCTTCAACGTGTTTGACACCCGCATTGCCAACCGTCAGCAATCTCGATACTAAACGACAATCAACCGATGACTGATGCGAGTGATGCAGCACAAGATTGTTCTGTCTTTGTTCCAGAAATTCTCGTGTCCAGTGATGACTTGCATATCTAAGTATTACTGCGGAGTTGGAAGGCCATTCCAAGCACTTGCTTGGGGCCATGTTTACAAGGCAGCTTCCGGGTGAGAAAAGAGCGGTTGTTATCTCTGGGATAGATGAGCTTGACATTGCACGCACCCTTTCCACCAATATCTACAGACTTTGGAGATCTGGTGCCCCAGACGATGTCGTGTCCGTAGTCATCCTTGACTAGTAGTTGAGCGCCCTCTGGCCTTCACACGATCGGTGTCGGACGCCCTCGACAGCGGAAGAGCGCCCTGCCACACGGGGGTCAGACGTCGATGCATCCCGACCGTCTTGACCCGAGGTCGCGGCAGGAATCTAGGATTTGGGGACCATTCGAGGTTCAGTGATTGCACTGATACTTGCCCAACTTCTGAAACTTGTAACGGTCCGACTGTGTCCGCAGTCCTCACGACCTCGTGCGACATCCTCCGCACCGTGTGTCTGCTCGTGGCAGCCACGTGCAACAAGAATGGCACCTTCCGAGTCTCGGTGCCTGCCTGTTACGGAAAGGGCACCTCCGCAGCAGGTCTACATGTACGGTGTCGATGTCCTGCCCGGGCTACCCAAGAAAAAGACAGACTCTACAGTCTCGGACGCCGAGCTGGATAGCGTTGATTCCGACAATAATCTTGGTGCGTCCCTCATCGTTATGGATCCTCGGGCTGAATCGTGCCACGCACTCGTAGGTCCCAGGACACTCTACGCTTCCCAGCATATCAGCAATGAGGTCAATCTGGAAGTCGCCATCCGCGAACGACTAGCGACCACCATTGAAGGTCGTATCCAGTGGGCGCTCCAGATGCTGGACGCGCTGTCAAACGCCAAAGAGCCAGAGGATCAATCGCTGGACGCGGACGATTTCCAAGACGCTGCCCTCGACGCTCTTGATGCCCTGGAAGCGCCGTCCGCGTTCATTTTCGACACCGGATTTGCCGACGACCAATATCCGTCTTCCTTGGCTTCTCCCATACTTCCGAATCAACCTGTCCCCCAGCGTGCACCAAAAACGCGTTCCTCTCGGACCCCCAAACCGTCTCAGCAGAAGAAACATTTATACATAAAGTTACCTTCCAGCGCCTCCGAGTGCCAGCTTGCACTTCTTGCCTGTCCGATCTGCAGCCGGACGCAATTCACCACCCTCCAGGGACTCCTAAATCATGCGCGATTGGCCCATGGAGTCGAATGGGCAAGCCATGATGCGTGCATCACGGCCTGCGCTGTTCCTGTTTCTACAGATGCCCGGAGTCGAGAGGTGTACGAGAGAGAGGGCGTAGAGGTGCCTTGGGGTGGTAACGTTGTCGGGCTACGTCGGCTATTTGAACGAGCCGTGGGTATTGACGGGATCCTATCCATCTCTCCGCTAGCGCATGCCACGTCTGGCGGTTCCCTGGAAAGTTCAGCGACAGCACCAAGCACTCTACTGTCACGAACCCTAGGTCTTCATGCAGACTCTCCCGCGCTCGCACAATTCCTTGGACGTGCTCCCAAGCGTCGTTGTATTCACGTTTATGACGAAGATCAACAGGTCAATATTACGACTCTCGGCGACACATGTCCTCAGTCTGCCCCACTGGTCCCTGAGGAACCGGAAAAGGAGAAGCCCAATAAAGGCTTTCGTATGCGCTATCCGCACCGGAATGCCGCACGAAAGGACCTCGATCTGGTAGTCGACGCTCGCGTAGAGGTCGAGACCACAAACGCGAATCGCGTCTCAACTCCTGCGATCATACCAGGTGGCACAACTACATCACGTTTCCACATCACTGCGCGCGTGCGGCTCGAGGACCGTAGCTTGTTGTTGAAAGAAGGTGAGATCACCACGACCTATTATTGGGCGATGCTTACGCACGTAGACCGCCGTAACCAGCTGGGCATCGCCGATCAGTATCGTTGGATGCTGGGCGTCACAGCACCCTCATATGTATGTGCTTTGGTACCATGTGCTTGCTCGGTGTTTGTGTGCTCAGCACGTGGAGCAGTCACTCCCATTACCGTCGTTCCTGACCTGTCTCACCGTCATACCGCCAAAGGCCGTTTCACCCGGGATTCTCATTGTCCACCAACAACCTTTTGCAGTTGTCGGTACTGCTAACGAGCCCTTCATGGCCAAGGTCATCTTTGAATGGGTTGGGGGCGGAAAAATGGAAGTTGAACACTGGGTCGAAGTATGTCAACCGTATCATGGGTCCCACTTGCGAACCTGACATGAAACGGCGACCTATCGACCTTATCCAGCTTGATCAATCCCGGTCCTATACTTCTGTTTTTGGTTCAGAGCAATTACTTGACGTGGAACTCGATCGCAATATACCACTGCTTCCGGTTCCAAAGGAGAGCCCTCCGTTGCCGTCCCTTGATCGGCGATTTCCGTTCGGCGCTCACGTGGATGGCACACTTCAATCCGACACAGTGGTTGGAGAGACTCTGACAACCGATGAAGGATGTAAGCGTTATCGCATTCCTCAGATAAGGACATGCGTCGAAGTATGTGTCGCGTTGTAGATTATGAACAGGCCCTGCGAGATCTCGTCTCGAAAGTGCCAATGACCGCGAAAGGTGAGTTTCATTTTGTTCGATACCCTGGTTTGCTGACTGGAATGCTTAGACGTCAAGTCAAGGACGACTATCCAAGTACCGTACAAGCTGGTCGCTAGTCCTGCACAGCTGCTTGCCCTCGTGCCGGGGAGACGGAAAGCCATTGAGGTCCGTAGCTCGGTCTGTTGCTGTTGGCTCCCTGTGTTGAAATGTTGAAGTGGGCTCGTGCTCGCGCGCTGCACGCACTTTACGTTGAGCATCTGGGTTCAGTTTCACCCCATCGGCGGACGACCCTGACAGTCGGTGATGTGTACATGTTTCTCGAGGATGCATCGCATTTTCCTCGCCCTTTACGTTCTGCTCCAGGGCTACTTCCAGATATGAAAAAGAAGCGGAAAGATAAGGATGGGGCGTCAGTTCTGGGTGAAGAGTCCTGCCCAATCTGTGGCATCAAAAAACGCTTGCACCCTGGATACGATGTCAAGAGTGAAGAGGGTGCTCCTCATTGGACCTGCGCAGTGGTCCCGACGGGGGAACAACGATATGGACAGAGGTTTCCTCTCACTAACTTGACCAAAGTACTCGCATGGCCAAATGAACTTGGAGAAGCGGTGCAGGACCTTCCATTGCCGCCACCGAGTTCCGTCCCGAATCAAACGATGAAGACGTTCATACCACCTTATCAGTATTCGCCGCGTGATCTTCTGACGATCACTCCACCAGAGTTCATTCTCGCGGTGCATAAGGTTGTCTCCAAGTTGCGCCTTGCTGCATTCCCTGATTTTGCGCCCTGTGGAGACAACCCCGCTTTTCTGAACGATAGGGAACACGCTGAACGATGCCTAGCTCCCGCGGCGCTGTTGTCTGCGACGCTCAAACCTTTTGTGTCTGTCCTGATACGGTCGGGGATTGAAATCGCTAAACGAGACGCCACATCCATTTTATCCGGAGCCAGGGATGGCCGTGCAAAGAGGATGAAGAAGTTGACGTTTGTTCTGACACCCGGACATGTATTACGCGGGTTACGACTCCAGGCAGTGAACAGCGTAAGATTTGCTCCAGGCGTTACGCGAACTGCGATGAATTGCGATCCTCGGACGAGAGAGTGTACGGCGGTGTGCCTTGCGCAGCTGGGTGTCCGTCCTGACTTTGGCGAGGGTACGGATCTGTGAAAGCCGAACCGGGGTGAAAGGGAGGGGGTATCTCGTCTCCGGTTTTGTCCGTGTTCGCACGCCTCGAGCTTAGTGTACTCGGCAAACAAGGTTTTTCTGCCCGGGCTCGCGTAGCTCAGCATGTCACAGGGGGGCAGCATGTGGATTCGGACAACTTCCTCCAGGCACTCGTCTCCGTGGCGGCATTCGCCGAACATTGTTCCGGTTGACGCGAACGACCGAATCCAGCGCTGCGACAGGCTTCATGAAACCCGCGTCAGCGTGTGGGCGTTGCCATGCTCCGATGTCCGGAAACGCCCCCCCATAAAGCCTGGATGATCCGCCGCACTTCAGATCAGTGTATCCCGGACGACCCCAGCAGGTGCGTGGCGTGACGGTATCTAGTGGCAAGTCACACGACCTTGCTGCTCTTTCATCAATCCTAGTTCTCATACATCGTTTTCTCGACAGTTTTTCCCTCGAGAGCGACATCAGAAGGACGTACCGATAACTGCATGTCCTGCCTCTCTCGGCTGGAGTTCCGACCAAGTTTTCCTTTAAAGTTCTCCTTACCCACCGCGACCGGAACTGTGACCTACCGTCACAGCATTCCGATATAATTGCTCCTCGCTTTATCGCCCTTTGGCGGCTCTATTGATCCTTGGCCGCCCAGCGTTGCGCCAGCTTAAATGATAGCCCCATTCCGATCATTTAAGTAACCGTTCGATTTCTCGCCCCTTCTTTTCTTGATCCCGCTTCTCGGTCGTTCGCTCTACTCCAAGCAATGGCTGTCCATTTCCGTTTCGACAGCACGCTCGGTGCTCTCTTCATTGGCTTTAGTGTGTCTACAGTGTGAGTACAGCGCACGTTCACGCGATAGTCTCATGGACCGTCCGACAGTATATATGGCATGTTCCTCATCCAGTCCCTCAACTACTTTGTTCGGTATCCTTCGGATAAAGCTGGTTATAAAGCAGTTGTGAGTCCTTCTATTGGGGTGTATCTTCATTTGGGTCTCATGTTTACTCCCAACAGGTTGTACTGCTAATGTTCGTACTCCTTTCGTGCTCGCCAACTCGTCCCAGACCAGTCTCTCTCCTTTTCTTTAGGGTGTTAGAAACGTTGCACCAAATCCTCCTTGGTCATACTGTGTACTACTACTCAATAACGTGAGTTTCTTCGGCTGTCGCTCGCTCGTAATCTAATTCCGGTGTAGGAACTATTTGAATGTGTTCGCACTAGTTGGCAAACCGGTCTGGTACGTCGGGTTCTTTCTTCCGTGTTTGTTTACCTGACACGAACGCAGGTCTCTCGTTGTGTGTAAGCCTTGTTAGTAGTGAATTCAGTCCGTTGACGCGTCTCCCAGTTTCAGCTTCTCATCGGAGTGAGTTCGGCCCTCTTGTTCCTAGTTCTAAATGTCTGAAAGTGAACCTTGCCATCTAGGCAATGGTTGGATCCATCGTCAAGTTGTACGTATAACCTTTGACTTTCCTTCTCTACTTTGGGTCTCAACGTTGGGTAGTCTCTTCGCTATGCGTGTCTGGCGATGTAAGGATTTCATGTCTCGGTACAAAAGTCCTTGTTGTGTACTTGGTTTTCCAGTTAGCTACGGAAATTGGTGGTTAACGACGCTTCTGGTGAGTCATTCCCGCCTATGTCAATTGCGTCCATGCTGGACTTCCTGCCCAGTTGCTTCTGGACCTAGGACAACTGAGTGAGGACGCACCCCATGGTTGTGGATGTTCGCTCTGATTTCTCCCATTTTCCTGGCTGTTCTCTAGCCCTCGCTGTTGGTAAGTCCTCAATGAAACCTTGTACGGCTTTTAAACGCCAACACACTCGGCAGTTTACACCGTGAAAAGGTACCAGGTCCCACGCTCCCTATTAATTCGTGTGCTAACCGAATATGCGCACCTTTCTTTAGCTATGCACTTGGTTCATTGACTGAGCTTGCAAACCTACGAGTCGGTTAAATTCTTATATGTCATCTTCATTGCTGACCTGTTGTTATCTCTTCAGGCCATCGGTGTTGCTGCACTCGTTCTAGGCGTTGTAAACGACATCGGGATAGCTATTTCTCTGTCCTATTACCTGCAGACTATGAGGTCGAGCTACACACAGTACGTTTCTGGTTCTCCACGGTACTGCACATCTCCCGGATTCTGATAACATAGCCAAAGAAGCAACTCTGTCATCAGAAATTTAACACTTTACGCAGTTAGCACCGGTACAGTAACAAGGTATGTTGGATCTCAATAAGGACGCGTCATATTTAGTTGACATCATTGTCTAGTGCAATGAGCTTCGCCACACTGATCATTGTATGCGTCACTTCTACAACTCGGCGTGTCTCGCTTACGTCTCGCCGGTCCACAGTACAGTCTTATGCCAAATAATTTGATCTTTGTGAGCTGCTACTTTGTTCTGAGCAAATGTAAGAATTTCTTCTTGGTCCGAGGCAGGCGACTGACCCACGGCCTAGTGTATGGAGTGTCGTTCGTAGCCGCGTAGGCCTCTTTTCGCAGCTCACACAACATGAACATCTCATGATTCTACAGACTCAACACGCGCCAACTCAAACCAGAGGGACGTGCCACTGACGAGCCGAAAAAGAGCGCGTCATTCCGCATAGTCACAGACCAGCGGTCTCGGTCGATCAATGCCCCAGTGGAGATCCGCACAATTACGAGACACTCTCAGGACATAGAGTCCCACACGGGAGAAGAGGTTCGTACATCGACAGATGACCCTTTGAGTCTCACGTGTTGACGTTGACGCTTGCCAGAATGATGTTGCCACGTCGACGCATCATGCTGAAGACTTGGAGGTGCGCAAGACGCCCGTTTGCTTCGCGGCCTACTAATCCGACTCCGTGCAGAAACGGGAGAGGCCAGATTACACGGCTGGATGGTGAAGCGCTCCAAAGGCGACCCCGGCTGTTTTCAACCTTGTCCTTACTGAATATGTTCATCTGTGCATGGCATCCCAACGCATCGCATGGTCCATGCCATCATCGTTTCAAGTTTCGGTCGCATTTTCATCATACATTAGACGGAACTCACATTGTCGCTGTGTCAAACTCATATCTTCAAAGCTCTTTCTTGTGTCAAGGAGGTTCTTAATTTTGTAGGAATAATTCGCATTTTGTCCTTGCCCCTCAGGTTTACTGTTCGTATTCGCTTGTACATATTGTCCAGTATATATAATGCATAGGGCGAGCCCGCATTCACCACAACGCCCCTCTACCAGACGGTTATCTATGAACGTGACAGATAGGCACCATGCATCAATAGAAGGATTTGGCATAGTCTTATGCTTATTCCTCGTTTTTCTTTTGTCCAAGACTCTGGGATACAATTATGACGTGATGAAAATGTCCAGTAATTCTTCGTCCCGGTCCGGGTGCGCCACGGAGCCAAGGGGAGGGGGTACACCTTGTGCTCCTCCCGCCCAATGACGGTGACATTAGGTGCTCGTGCCGCTGGATGGGTCAGATCGGTGAACTTGGGACGAGGTTAATGGCAATGTACTCAGAGCAGTAAACGGCTTTGACTCTGAATATTGTTGTCGCTTTCTGGTGCTTGAGCTGCTGGCCGCATCAATATTCACAACGGAAGATGGGATGCTAGGAGAACGCTCTTAACATTGCAGGAGGCGGTGTGCACGCAACTGGGCGAGGCCGTAGCCTGGACCTGGTAGTTGGAGCCTCAGGTTATGTAACTGTATGGCAAAGCTTATGTAGTTGCAGTAGTTGGTCAACTCCCGCCAAAGTGGACTCGGTCAGTGTGGACTCGAGTGGCATGGTGAAGAAACGCATCTACTCCACCCCAAATGGCGACGTACTACCCCTAGCTGGTGTTGCCAGTGTCAAGCGGAAGAAACCAATTTTGCCATGTGTGTTCGTTGTGTTGATCTCGGTCTTGTTCCTCCTCGTTTCGCCTCTCAGGTCCTCTACGCTCCTTGCGGGTAGCGTAGCAGATACCTCTAGAACGCAAGTCGCAGAAAGACCTGCAGTGATCAAGGCGGGGCTCGCTGGAAATGGACGGACAAACGACGTCTTGTGGGACAAGTACAGTCTAGTGCTGAAAGGGCAGCGCATTTTTATTCAGTACGTTCACTTTGCATCTTCCCCATGTCCTGTGCGTCATGCTCGGTGCTGTTTGCCAGTTCCGGAGAGTTTCATCCATTCCGTTTACCGGTTCCTGGTTTATGGCTTGACGTACTGCAAAGAATCAAGGCCGCGGGATTCAACGCCATCAGTATCTATACTCATATGGGATTGATCAACCCCTCACCTGGAGTTGTCGACTTCGATGACTACCGTGCTCTCGAGCCACTTTATCAGGCTGCAAAGCAGACAGGCATTTGGATCGTCCTTCGTCCTGGCAAGAATACTTCTTTTCCGGTATTGAATTCGTCATCACGCTTCTTCAGGTCCGTACATCAACGCTGAAACAACTGCGGGAGGTATTGCACACTGGGTAACATCTCGAGTGGCTGGTGAGCTCCGGACGAATGCAACAGATTGGAAGGCGGCGTGGCAAGAGTATATACAAGGAATAATCAAAGAGACGGTACCGTACCAGATCAACCATGGAGGGCCAGTTATCGGTGGGCTGGCCATGTTTTGCGTCTCTTGAGCAGACCTGACCTGGTTTTTTTTTTTTTTAGCAATCCAACTTGGTCTGTATTGTGCCTCATCTGCGAAAAGGGCCGTGGCTGACCCTTTATACTTCTTCCAGATAACGAATACTCTCAATCACCGATCTCGCACGCAGAATATTTTGTAGACCTTGAGACCGCTTTCTACAATTCTGGTATTGTTGTGCCCTTGACAGCAAACGATGCCGGGACAAAGACAAATTGGATAAACGGGACTGTGCGTATAATTTACTCTCGACGAAGTACTATCTGATATCTGTTCTGTAGGGTGCTGTTGACATTTACGGGTACTTGCAAATCATCGGCTGAATGGCGACCACTGACTTGATATTTTCATGCAAGTCTCGATGCATATCCGCAAGGCTTTGATTGCTCAAACCCAACTGTATGGAGTCCAGTGGAAAAAGATTACTTTGGTTACCACGAAGGTATGGAAAGGATTCTTTCTATTCCGTCTTAGTTTGTTCATGTCGTCTCCAGGTGTTAATCCCGATCAACCATGGTATTTCCCTGAAGTTGGGCCCGCATTTGCAACATTTGTATAGCGTAGTAATTGCGATTTAGTTCCAGGCTGGTGCTTTCGATGCATGGGGTCCCACTGCTCCAGGTATACCTACCAATTCGCGCAACAGGACAGAGCTGACGTGATGTTCAAGGTTATGATCAATGTCGTGTCCTCACCGGTGCTGACTTTGAGAATGTCTTCAATCTCAACCTCTGGGCTTCGAACGCCAAGCTGATTAACTACTACATGCTCTACGGGTATGATCATACACTCCGCCTGGACCCCATTTACTAGACCTTCATAGGGGCACCTCGTGGGGTGGTCTGCCTTTCCCAGGCGTTTACAGTAAGTGTCCCTTGATATTCCCCTTCCCAGTGCGTGACAGAATTCCAGCATCATATGACTACGGAAGTGCGATTGCGGAGAATCGAGTGTTGACCGACAAGTATGCCGAACTCAAGCGACAAGGGCTTTTCCTCCGTAGTTCCCCAGATCTTTACAAGACGGACTATGTCGGTGACAGTACCACTGGTAGTGTCGTGGTGACAAGTGATTCTGCGTTCGTCACTTTATTGACCAATCCTGACACAAGAGCGTCGTTCTTCATCGCCAGACAAAGCGACTCCACCTCGACGTGAGTAGTGTCATGTATCATTGAGTGCTACTGAGAGGGACAACACTCACAGGGCAACGACGAATTTCAAGTTGAACGTGACCACATCGGTTGGCTCGTTCCAGATTCCAGGAGTCGCTTCTGCAATCACCCTCGGCGGTCGGCAGTCGAAAGTAATTGTCACAGATTATTCCTTCGGCTCGTCGAAAGTCCTCTACTCCACCGCGCAAGTCCTCTATGCGGGCATGATTGGCAACAGAGACGTCCTATTCTTGTATGGCGACCCCAGCCAGGAACACGAAATTGCTCTTTCTCTCGCAGGAATACCACGACTGCAGGCACAAAGTGCTCATGTTTCTCAAATCGAGCTCAGCGGTGTTTCGACGATAAACTTCCTTTCGGGGATAGAAGGTCTTGTGACCGTCTGGGACTCGAGTGAGCAATTGATTCTTTACAGCGACACCACTACAGCAGGCACGTTCTGGTCCCCGGAAATCCCCACGGATCTATCAGATCAGTTTGCAAATTACTGGCAATATGGCACCAATACTTCGGTCCTGATAGGAGGACCCTACCTTGTCCGGAACGCGACAATCTCAGGCTCAACACTTGCTATCCGCGGTGACCTGTATGAGGGCGTGAGGTTGATTGTCATTGCACCCGACACTATAAATGCCGTGACCTGGAATGGGATACCTGTTTCCGCAGATGTTGCGGCGACCACTTCTGTCACCCAACAGGGCGGGTTTTCCGCTCAAATATCCCCTTCCGTATCAGCACTAGCGGTCGTCGTCCCTCGGTTGACGAGCTGGAAGTATGCGAACAGCTTGCCGGAAATTGAACCTGACTTCTCAGACGCTCATTGGACGATTGCAAATCGCACGGAAACCAACATACCCTTCAAACCCTATTATGGAGATGGCCGTGTTCTATATGGCTGCGACTACGAATAGTAAGTAATTTCTCTTTCTACTATCATTCATTGGCCCAAGACATGCAATAGTTGTGAAAACATTGTCCTCTGGCGTGGACACTTCATTGCCACTGAGGATACAAAGTCTGTTAACCTCTCCATTAACGGTGGTGAAGGTGCGTCCAAGGTCTTGTCGAACAGAAATCAAGGTTTCACAAACTCCCGCTAACCAGCTTTCGCCGCGAGCGTCTGGGTGAACGATGTTTTTTTGAACACTTCATACGGAAAGTAAGATTTCGTCGTCTGTTGTGATGACGCACTAACGATTGACGACCTACTAAGTTCGACCAACAATCAAAACATCTTGGAAGAGACTGACGAGAAGTTTTATTTCCCACCTGGCTCCCTTCGTTACGACCAGGGCAACGTCATTACTATTCTCCAGGTTAGTTGCATCTCACAGCCCGTACAACACATTGACAGTTAGATTAGGATAACATGGGCCTGAACGAGAACGGAGGTACGATTGTTGGTGTTAGTTAATTCAGTTGGCCGATGAGTTGCAGACACCCATGTTGATGAAGAGAAATCACCGCGAGGAGTTCGCGGTTTCATGCTTGACGCGGGCGACTTTGGGGAGTGGAAAGTACAAGGAAAAGTTGGAGGGTATTCAAAGTTTGTCGCACGTTCAGGCAACAGTGGATCTTCGTTATTGACCTTTGGGCCAGCTTCCCGGACAAAGTCAGGGGCGTCCTCAATGAAGGCGGTCTGTACGGCGAGCGATTGGGCTGGCATCTTCCGGGATATGACACGTCGTCGTGGGAGACGAGGGATCTTTCCCAAGGCCTTCCCAACACCGCTGCAGGGGTTGGATTTTTCGTGACTACGTTTGACCTTCATATCTCTGAGGAACTTGATGCTCCCATGTCGTTCACGTTTGATCGATCTTTCCAGCCTTATCGTGCCCAACTCTATGTGAATGGGTGGATGATGGGAAAGAGGGTTGCAAACCTTGGGCGAGTGCACTTCAATGTTGGCGTCCGAGTCTTCGACAACTGACACGAGACGCAAGGCCGCAGTACAAGTTCCCCGTCCCACAGGGTATTCTCAACTATAATGGTGCCAAGTACGCTGATTTGTCTAGTCGAGGCCCTCATCGTGTTTCTCTGACAATTCGCTAGCACTGTCGCGGTGGCTCTATGGGCCATGGAACCCGTCCAGATATCGCCCACGCTAGAGTTGACGATCGATGGTGTATACGAAGGAGGGGTGGGAGGTATTGAGCTGAACAACCCAGGATGGTCAGCGATAGGTAGGGAGTAAAGGTACGGGGATGGAGTGCTCGATATCGTGGTTGTTGGCGGTGCGATACTATTCATACGCCCGACAAGCTATTTGCTCGCTTGAATCGAGTCTATGGATAGCCAGGACAGCCAGAAGCAGAAAAAATTTGGAGTCCGAATCAACACCGCCAACTCGTTCCATCTCATGCCATCATCCACTGGCATGAAAATCGCCGGTTGGCTCTGGTGTTTGTGGACTCGCTACGACATGGGCAAGAATCGATCCGATGGAAGTTGGACAAGCCAAGGTCGTCCACTTATCGCGATCGTAGTTACTAGCACTGCTGCCTCAGGTGGACACGAGGTCATTATTCGACATGGACGACTCGACGTCCACAAGCACACAAAGCCGAACACCCCACCGTCCACTGAAGTGAATCCTTTCCCCTCTAATTTCGTGGGTTCAAACCGCCGATGCTGGAGTGTGCTTGGACGCGAACGTGACCTGCAAGTTCTGGGATGCGTCTCATCCCACTGCATGTGATGTTTGACATCCCTGGAACTAGTGTCTTCAAGTGGGGGTATCCCGTCAGCCCTCGCGTTTGCTGGTACGTTGAGGCTACTGTATGAAGTCGATTCAACACATGCGTCCCGAGGGGGGTATGATGCGAATCCCTTGCCAGCACAAACGCAAACGACCATTATATGTGTTTTGTCTAGTCGTCGGTACGTCTGCTCCGTTCTAGAGAAGCTTCCAGAAAGTCAGCTTCCCTCGTCGATGCCCACCACGACCGGCCCCATACTCGGCTTTGATCGTATCATCATGACATGCCACTCGGATGCGACGCTCAGTCTCCTCCAGGCGGGCCGTGAAACAACAGAAGGGGAAGAGAGGATCCTTGACCGGTTTACGTGGAACCGTGACGAGAACCTGACGAGTCGACGTGAGTCTCATGACGCAAGTGCCATGCGGTGAGTTTTCTTCCCTTTCCATGCTCTTTCTCTGGCACCCTGGATCCACTTCGACCGTTGATGCCAAAAAGTCGATTCCGCTCTGCTTTACGTTTTCGGCGACGACCCACCGTACGTACAAGGCCGGCGCGAACCGGGTGTCGTTGTGAATCCCTGTGATGACGGACTATGCGTTGCACCACGGACGGGGCATTCCAAGCGAACACGCCTCACGCGCACCACATGCACTGACAAGACACGTATGTATGCGCCCTTTTTTCGTGATGGGCCCCACTGCGAGCAAAACACCACTTGTCTTCTCTCGGACGACATGAATCGCTTGCAGGCACGGGCCCGGTCTTGCTCGCCCTAGATCGACCTGCGAAATCGGCTCAACGAGATGCTCAGCACAACCTAACCTCATGTCCTCACGCTCACGCATGACATCGATCGCTTGGTTCGTTCCTCCCACACGCTGTTCGACTGCTCGCATCACACACCCCACTGTTCACCCTTTCCCTTTGCCCACTCTGATGCGCTCGAGCGGAGCGAGGCTAGCAACGTGCTTCGCGCGGTCCTGCCATTCACCCTCGGGTCTTTGGTACGCAGATGGTAACGTCCCCGGGCCGCGGC
Organism: Boletellus emodensis; assembly: GCA_038089935.1. Classification (NCBI taxonomy): domain Eukaryota; kingdom Fungi; phylum Basidiomycota; class Agaricomycetes; order Boletales; family Boletaceae; genus Boletellus; species Boletellus emodensis. The sequence goes on from JBBPLU010000015.1 coordinate 136,988, forward strand.
CCAGTAGTGTGTCACCATACGGAAAGTCGAGATAGGGACACCATCAAGACTCCTGATGTCCGGAGTCTTGAAAAGCGTCAGATCTTTCTTTTGGTAGATTGCAAAGGCTAGCTATATAGCGCCACTATACTGTATATGGTGTATGTATGCATGCGTGTATGTGTATGTCCATATTTTTACAAAGTACAGGTAGCGCTACGACTTTATGTACGTCGTACGTACATGTGCAAGTGCCCCAACTTCGTGGGGGAGTCATATAAAGAAAAGATATTTGGGTAAACAAGCACGCGTGCTCAGCACCATGTGTGAACAATGCAAATAAAGAAACAATAGATCATCGATCATCAATGCTTGGCCGGAAGCTCAAACGTGACGCGCACTTTTGATGAAGACTCGTCTTCGTCTACCATGGGGAAGTCGCCACCCACCTGATTAATCGGGGACGAGGTCTCATTTTGTGACACCACGCCGTCGCGCGGCGTGGTCATGCCAGACCGAGGCTCATCTGCAAATCGGATAGAGCGTGCGGGGGACGCCTCGCGAGAACGTTGAGCCAGCAGTAGCGATTCGAGCCGTCGATGCTGGATGGAGGCACGGGGGGAAAGACCGCTGCTGCTTCTGCGCTTCGGATGTACGCTCCTGCCCCGTCTGTCGACGTCCTCGGACCTGTCTTGCGTTTGCTCAGGCTCCGCCGCCACGGGCAACGGCGTGGGCGTAGACATGGGCATCGTATCCAAGGATGACTGAGAAAATGAGCGACCAGCGTCGGTGGGGTTTACCACGGCCTTGCCCTTGCTCGATTTGACGTGCTTCCCCCGCCCGGGCACCGCGGACGAATCAATGGCTACATCGTCCCTGCTATCTTCGGATGCCCACCCTTCTTCGTCATCGGGCTCGCCTTCTGCGTGCGTCTCGCTGGCGGCTTCTTCCACCGAAACCTCGGCTGTGGGGGACTCCGTTTGATGTTCAACACTGAGAACGGAGACATCGTGTTCGCCTGCCCGCTCCGCATTGTTCGGGGTGAGATCAGAAGTATGACGTGGCTCGTGAACGTAAGGGCGAGCTATCCTCGATGAATTTCCAAAGGGGGTAGGAGAACTCTCGCGCGTATTTGCATGACGAATTGTTTTGACGTCGACCTCGTATAAAGCCATCAGCACGCGCGCTGTTTGAAATACTGCCCACACCCACCTCTTCTCCGGGCCCACCGCGCTGCTCAATGACAATGTCCGAACCCTCCCTCCACTCCATCACAGTCTCGGTTCCATCGGGTGGCACCTGCGCCTTGCTCGTCTCGTCAGCTTGCGGCATGTCCTCTTTGACGTCCGAGCTCGTGCGTCTGCTCCCCATGATTGTTTTTTCTTCCTCCGTCAGTCCAGCGCGTCCATTCTCCATGGCATTTATGTCATGATCTCGATTAATGACGACATCCTCAGCACGCGTAACGAGTCGCGTGAGAGTAGCCCAATCCGGGCCGGATGCATGCCGGGACCACGTCCGCGAAGAGACGGAATGGACGCGACGTCCAAGGGAGAAGAACGGGATGGACAATCCATGTATCGCAACGCTGCAGAGCACTATGAAGGCAACGATGGGCTGTATCGTGGATGCGAGGAACTCTGCCCTGTTGGCAGGAGGGTTGGAGGGCTTAGGGAGGTTCTCTGCTGCAAAAGTGGAGATATACACAGCCCCTATGTACAAGTCAGCGTGAATGCAGTCAATTTCGACGCGTGTTCGACTCACCGATGCCCACCGGGCCAAAATGACCGCTGAAAAGAGCCTCCCGGAACGTCTTAACGTCGGGTATGAACTTGTACAAGGCCATCATGACAGGAAGGCGCTTGAGCAACAGGATGAGTATAGCCATGGGGATCAGGTGGCCGACGCTCAGTGTCAAAGTCTCGTTGGTGAAGCTATCAAAGGGCATCCATGCACCTACGTACACGAACGAAGCAACGTTGAACAGCAAATCTATCACTGAACTGAACACTGCTTCTTCCGTCTGTCGATTGAAGAAACCGTCCCACGCAAAGGCTGTCCCACAGCAAAAGGCGGCAAGGAGGTCGTCGGAGCCGAGTATCGTCATGATACCAATTGTGAGAAACGCGAGCGAGACGTACTGCGCAACATACGACTGGCGGTCAATCAAGTCATTACGTTGGCAGAACTTCATAAGGTGTCGAAATCCGAAACCCAAGGCTGACCCAAAGACGACACTGAGAAAAATATCGACTGCGCGGTTTCATGAGCATACACCCAGAGACGAAGAAGAGAACTGACAAAGCCAGAGATACACAACCCAATCTTTGATGGCACCGCCAGGGGTAGAATCCAATATGAGGTAAAGGGCAAGGAAAAGGAATGGATAAGCGGCTCCATCGTTGCATCCACACTCTGCGGACAGCAGATGACGGATGTGCGCGGGCACATGCTTGTCTGCGTATTTTCCACCAACAACGGCTGCAGCCAGGATGGGGTCCGTGGGTGTTAGACATGCACCGACGGCAAGACTAGAAAGGAAGTCGAGTCCCGGAATGAAGGCGTAAATTAAGCCAGCGGACACAAACCACCCCTATAGTCGTGGTTAGGGGAGATGAAGGCCGAAATGAATATGCGACGCACCCACGCCATTACAGGTCCGAGGAGGAAGAGCAAGCTCCTCCAATGGCGGGCGACATAGGCCTTTGGAAGCTCCACGCCGATAGCAAACACGCCGATAGCAAGAACGACACGGGTAAACTCGAGCGTGATGGTATTGGATATTTCCTCATTACCATTGGCCCAGCTGCGGGGGTCAAATACTCCAGCACCATAGGGTCCTGGGTTGAACGTTGATCGATCAGAGCAAGGATCAAACGTTCGAGAGCAGACACTTGCCTATGACGACACCGAAGAGGAACGCCCAGCAGGCCTCGCCTATGTACAGCTGGAACGATGATGAGTCTCGCCGAAGATGCCGTTCGCGCACGACTGACCTTTTCACGGATAAAAAGAGAAAACATGCCAAACTAGGGGGAACGAAGCGATTTACATCGTGGTGAAAAAATAAGGGGGTGGTGAACTGACCACGACCACAAATCCGCCCAAACACGCATAGGCGATGTGGGGGATCGTTGGTGCAAGCTACACGGCGGTGAGCGGGTGATAGACGACAGGGGAGTGACGTGAGGGCCCACCGGATGAAACAACATGACATGAAGCGGGTGAAGAGGAAAGGCGTGCTAACGAGCGGGTCGTGGCCGTCGTGCAGGACGATACCGACGGCGGTCCTGGGTGGTAGGAGACAAAGAAAGACGAAACCGAACGGACAAAGCGTCTGATAATTACGTCAGCACACCGGAGGGTCGAGCGAGGGACGAGTCCGACTGGCGAGGAGCACGAGCCCGGATTTATAGGAAAAAAAAAAAAAAACAGGACTCAGGATCGCGATACACATTCCCGAGTTCCCGTCTCGTTTCGGAGTTATATGTCGACAGAACGGCATCCCCGTTGCTGCGTTTACCCGGTTCTGACTGTTCGTGGTGCAGGACATAGCCCGCGGTTGCTCGTTATGGCGGTTCGATATATCCCCTGTTATCGACAGACCAGCGTCCCCCTCAGGCGCAAGTCTCTATCCCCACCGCGTACGAAACGTATAACGTTTATGCGACAAAAATTTACGTCCCATTGGGTGGGTGCCTCGTCGCTACCATTCACCAGGCACTCAAATCGGTCGCTGTCGCGTAATGGCTTGCCAAGGTTAGACCGGAAGCCGAGACCATCTCACGCGTTCCTTTTCAGGTTTTATAGGCTTACATCCTCAAGGAGGCAGGCCGTCGGATCGTCTGCGGGAATCGAGGCAGTCCTCCCGGTCGTTGATCCCGACGTCGTGCAAGGCTACTTTGTATCTCCAACATGGTGTTGATGAGACTGTGATCCGCCGTGCATATGCCATGATTACGGCTCGAGTTTACTAAATCTGTCACCTGGCTTTTTTTTTTTTCACTAAGCCCTCGGAAGGTCAGCGCACCATGACACAAGCAAACTCAAGTGTACGGTTTCACACCATGGAGACCAGAGCGACCCCCATTCATTTTACCAGGGACCATCGATACGGTGCTATCGCAAATGCGAACACGCTCCTGATATGGCTAGCTTGGACTCACTGGCACCTGCAGAAGCGGCGAGGTGATTAAAGGACTGCCGGTTCTTCCCGGACCCGAGCGCACTGCCGCGCTGGTACAGCCTCGCCGAGTGTTCTCACCCGGTTTTCGACGACCCAGAGGCCGCCGACACAACCTCCCTAGGCTCGTCAAAAGCAACCCGCACAATCAGCGGTCTCTCACCTCTAAGCGTTTCAGTGTGTCTGTACTTCGCCGTCGATCCTATCCATCTCTGGACGAAGTTATCGAGATCGTGCTCATGCATCTGTCGACCGCGGTGTTATCACACGCTCTGGAACAGCATCCAAGTTGCCCAGTGTCGCCCAGGTCGGTCTGGGCCTTACCCATCACAGATTAATGCGACCGTTTCGTCCCTCTCAGGTTGATCGTCTGTTTCCTTGCTTGGATTCCTTTCTCCCGAAGACTATTCCTTTCATCCGCCATGAATCCGCAGGACAATCGATAAGGCCGCACTTCTTCCATTGCATTCCGTACGACTTCATATCTCGAGGTTCACTGTTCCGCCAGATGCTATATACGCTCCGAGTTCGCTGCAAAACATACGCACACAGCATGGTAAAACACGGTTTCAGAGTGACTTGTTCTTCAACCACCTCTGCATGGGTTGGAGCGCTTCCTTGGGCTTATCAAACGGTGCATATCCCTTTTTCAGCGATCATCCTCCGACTCAAACGTTACAACCACCATATGTCCGGTCGCATCGACAGTGCAGACGTTAAACCATGTGCGCTCCTCGTCTTGCCAGCGACGTGCCCGTCCACCTCCCATTTTCTCAACGGCTGGCTCACAAGTGCACGCCGTCCAGTCCAAGACATCTCGAGCGTCCAGCGCTCGCTATCGATCGAGTTATACATGCAGTCGTACGTTCCGACCTAGGTCAGCACGCGCACGTCACCCTCCAGGACCTGAGCGATATAGCAATCCGTTGCGTGATATTCGTCCAACTTGGCGCCGAACCCAGAGAAGACATTGTCGTTGCATATCTGGAAACCCGCAAGAACGTTCGTGCTCGCGCCAAGCTGCTCGCGGACAGTTACGTTGGAAAGGCAACCAATCAAGTATGTAGCATGCGGTCATCCACGGATTTCGTGGTAAAACGGGTGGCTTCTTACTGCATCACTGGGTAGCAGAGGTCAGATGGGTCAGCCTCACTGCTTAGTGATGTCGTATGGATTCAACCCTGGAAAACAACGATCAGTGACACGTCTACACAGCCTGTGGCTTGCCGTGTGTACCAGAATTTGGATAAGGTCCAGCGATCTCGTCACAAAATTTGACTGCTGCGGAACAACGCAGAACATTAAATCGGTCGATACACGACTCGAGAATCCCTTTCTTGCACGCAGACCGCTACATCCAACACTGATCAATGGATGGCATTCTGCAGGGACAGCAATTCTCTTGCTTCATTCCCATGCACGTGCTTTTTTGACGCGTAAACGAACGGTTCTGTAGGCTTGCACACGGCTCATCTGATGTTGGAAATCGGAGGCAAAATCGAAGCGGTCGTACACTGAACGTCGATATACTACAGCGTCTGGATAATGTAATCAACGAGACCGTGTCCTAGCCACGAGCCTATCAGTGGATGACAATGAGGGTGAAAGCTTGGCATACCGGTCATGACGGAGGTCAGGTTAATCTTTGTTTGTCCCGCGGCGACTAGATTAACATCCTGGTCTTAAAGCTTGGCTGCGAAGTGAGGGAGATAAGGGACCTGCCAAGACACGTTGCTTTACTCAGTTGAAGATTGCATCCGTAATGCAGGCTTACAGCGTGCAATTCACCCTCCATATGCAAGGCACGGCCCCTGAGCTGGCTACTTAAGGGCTCGAAGATGACCAGGAACGCGACAATGTCGTTGCTAGCCGGCTCCGTCGCGCTCTGGCGAGTGCTTGGTTACGCGCACAGAGTATTCGCTGGGATTGGACGCGCTACGTATTACACTCTGCCCCTACTCGGCATACGAAAAGCCAACACTGATGGGCCGATCAACAGAGAACACGCTGCGTTGGTGTTCCAGGAGCACGGGTTGTAGGTCCTGTGTGTGAATCGTTATACACATGATCAGGACGTCAGAAAACGACATGCCGGCAATGGACTCTGGTTGAATGCGGGTCATATTCGAACACTGTACACTTTATCCTGACGCTGTATTCCGGATAGGAAGTGTGGTCGAGGGTGGTAAAACTATCGAGCGCTCAGGTCTTCGATTGGGGTGAACGATCCATCATCGTATGGTGCGGCATATGCAGACTGGGAGTAAACTTCTGTACGTTGTTCCAGAACCCACATCGTCGCAGAATGGCCAGAGAGAGCAAAGCAAGTGAGCTGAGAAGCATTCTTGGGAAAAAGGACCGGGAGGGAACAGGCCAATTTACCCCCCTTTTATGAGCTCGGAATGCCAAAGAATTCTGAATCGGTTGGTCCCTTCAGCCGGTTGCTCTGTTGCCGAGGATTTTGGGGCGCTACCGAGTGTCGAGTGACTTCCTATGATGGCCATCGGTTGTCAGCCATGACGGTTCGTTCTAGTTGATTTGCGTGGCGAGAGAGCTGATAGGGTGGGGATCCGACGCTGGTTGTGAACCAAGTCGTTCAAGAATGGGTGATTGTCAAAGTCAGACAAGGGTACGTTTCGATCGCCAGCATTTGACTCGGACTCCTGGACGCAGGTGGTTGCGACAGACTCGCATACGTTTAGCCGTCAGTACCGGTAGGTTTGCTGAAACGCTGCTCCTACCTGGGCAACAAATGGGCGGCGGCTGATTGCAGGTGTGCTAGTTCAGTATCAACTGTAGGTTGTGTCTTGACTGTCAGGGTCTTGTACCCACTGCGATACGTCCGAAACACCTGTCTGTCGACGATCCCAGCAGGACGATGATCAATCAATCACCCCAGCTGACCTCGGAGCATACGCACAAAGTTAGGTTGACACAAGTACGGCGTGTCAAACGGACCGGACACCAAGTCCTAGGAAGCTGCACGGGTAGACCCGCGGGTACAGGAGCGCTGACCTGGACTTGCGAGTTCGTGACGTCTCCCGCGTCCACCCTAGCTTCATCCCAGCCTCTCGCTCTCGCCCTGTCTGCCAGCGGATATGTCTCTGCTTACCGGAGTACGCGCGTGCGCGCTGCATCCCCTCTAGCCTTCGCCCCTCAGAGGCCGTCCTTTCGCCTTACTGCCCTCGTCGCAGTTGCTTCGCCCGCCCCATCCAACCGTCCGCCCACCCCGCCGCCGTCGCTGTAATCAACCATAGTGGGCACTGTCCAACATGCTTGCTACCACGGGCTATCAGTAGACGCGCCACCTGCTAACAGACGTGTGTGCACCTTTGCCCGCACCGCCGTTGTCCCCGTCTCACTGATCAGTGGAAAGATTAGCCGATACTGAATGGTAGCCGAGGGTAGCCGATGGTTTTAGACCTGTCAAAACCACTTGCAGTCCACTGATTGGCACCTAGGTGGATTCCCACAGGTCCCCGGTACCTCTGCATTTCATCAGCCAAATCAGCGATATCCACCGGACGCCCGCCGTCAGAGGATTCGAACACCCACTCCAAGCCAGAGGCTCATCCGACCTGATTGTTACCACCAGTCTTGTTCAAGGTCAAACAAAATACAGTCTGACCCGCCTTGTATGTCTAGTACGTCAGTGACGTATTTACAATGCTTATGTAATCAATCCCTTGAGCGCTGGGCTCGTGACAATCAAAGTTCCTGCCCCGCCAACCATCTCTGTACAAGCGTTAGCGCCTCCTTGGGCTTGTCGTACGGAACCTACACCTCGCGTCAGCATCATGCCCTCATGTCCCAACAGGCACGCGATACACTTACCATGTGTCCGGCCCAATCAATGGTAGCAAACGTCAAGCCGCGAGCGCTCCTCGTCTTGCCAGCAACTTGTCCATCGACTTTCCATTCTCTCAGCGGCTGGCTTGCAAATGCCTCTTGCCCAGTCCAGGGCATCTTAAGTGTCCAACGTTCGTTCCCAATCCAGTTACATATCCAGTCATATGTTCCGACGTAGATGAGCGCGCGAACACCACGCTCAAGGAGTAGAGAAACGTGTGTATACGTCGAGTGGTATTCGTCTTGGGCTCTGATAAATGCGTTCCCAACGGAATCACTGCAAGAGCTAAAGTTCAACGGGACGGATGGGTCCACGCCGAGCAGAGTGCGAGTGGAAGGAAGATCAAGGTATTTTCGTATGTTTCTGCAGAAGCCTGGTCAGGACAAGGTATCCACAAGGCAGGTAACACCTACTTCATGGCAGGGTAGCAGAGATCTCCAGGCTCACCCTCACATTTCTTGCTGATGTCATACGGGTTCATCCCTGTAATCACCGTCAGGGATGATCATCGTATTCCGAATGTCACTGCGTATACCAGTAGCAATAAATGGCTCGCTAAGTTCGTTGTCGCAAAAGTCGCGGGCTGCGCCACAGCTCAGTGCATCATATCGGTCGATACACGACTCGAGCGTCCATTTCTGGCATCGGGGCAACTACACCCAGCATCAGCAGCTAGTGTTTTCACAAGCCCATGGACACTCACAGCTTGTTTCATCCGTACGCATGAACTATGTAATCCTCAATCGCTGAACCCGTAGGATTTCGTTCAATAACTCACCTGATGCTAGAAATCGGGAACACAGAGGCAGACGTGCACTGCATGTCAATATACGATGGAGTCAAGGTAAAATAATCAACTATGCCGTTTCCTATCCGTATGCGTTGGTCACGATACTTTGGGAGTAGTCGTCAACATACCAATCATGACGGACTGCAGATTAATGGGCGTCAATCCAGCCACCACTAGCTTGGCGTTCTGATCGTACACTTCTGCTGCGAAGACGGGGATGTAACGACCCTGAACAAGACAGTCTGTTTGGTTCTCTCGTGAGCGCAACTCGCGTGGACTTACGCCGTATGATTCGCCCGCCATGTGAAAAGCCCGGCCCTTGAACTGGTTAAAGTTCTCGAAGAATATGGCCACGAAAGCAGCAATGTCTTTGGCAGCCTCTTCAGTCGTGCTCTACTGGGAGGTCAGGGACGTCCGCGCTGACAAAACGCGCTGAGACATACCACCGTCACGCCATAATCGGCATACGAAAAGCCGACACCAACGGGCTGGTCCACGAAGAAAATGTTTGCATTGGTATTCCATGATTCGGGGTGATAGGTTGTGCCATTTCCAGAAAGAGCCCTGCATGGACCTAGTTCCATGAAGAGACCCAGACTAGAAGAGCAACCAGGACCTGTTTGACGTGTCGTGCGACGTAGCATGGCAAGTCGAGGACAAGGACTTACCGCCGTTGGTCCAGAAGATGACGTCGTCCGTAGCAGGATCATTGCGACTCTCAAAGAAGTAGAAAAATATATGTCGCGCTTCGATGTCGATGTAACCTGTGTAAGCACTAGTACAGCGCAGCGCGTGAGCCTCACGGAGGTTAACACCGGGAAAGGTGTGGACGGACTTTACAGTTCCGTCACAAAAGTCCGACTTCTTTATCCTGACACTGTAGTTCGGAAAATACGGGTGACCGAGAGTGGTGAAGCTATCGACGGAGAGAGCGCTAAGGTGTTCGACTGGGGTGAACAACCCGTTGTCATACGGTGCGGCGTATGGGAACTGGGCGTTGGCGGTGGATTGCCTCGAGCTTCCCAGAACCGATTGTGGCGCCGCACAACCGCCGAGAGCGATCAGCGAAACCAAGCTGAGCCCGCTGAGGAACATGAGACAAGTAGGGAAGGACACCTCTGCCGTTTATGTATATTCCCGCTGAATGTGTTGTGTGTAACTAACCCTCGCGGTCATTTCATCGCTGTCAGTGGATTAGCCCACGGCAACCACCACGAGTTAAATTAAATATGTCGGAAATTTCATTTGGAGATGCCAAGGACTTACCATATACTATCATAAAAGTGGGTAGCATTATATTGGCTTATAAGACAAATAAGAGAGAAATTAAGTAGATTTCTTATACCAGAAAGATGGACTCATCATAGACTGTTAATGGCCTAGTAATACAGGCCAAATAGTTAACATTCCTTATCAGGTAGTTGTAAAGTGCATCATTATTGTAATGACATAAGAAAAAATTATGACATATAGGTTACTTGTGACAAATATTTTTTTGACTAACAACTTTCAGATATCATCAAACTCTGCCACAAAAATCCCAGGCACTGCATGTAACTTGAAGTATGACATCTTGTTTTTTATATTTGTCTGATAACAAGACTTATCTATCTCCATCACTCTGAGATAATTTCCTTGTTACTCTAGGAAAGATCCATGGTACCAAAAGCCTAATATTTGTAGTACAAATTCCCTAGTGTGTGGACTTAGTATTTAAAAGCATATACATATTATATGATTGTATAACTTGGAACTTTCCCATGCACATGACATGTTCAACTCACCATCTCCTTCATCATCTTACCATCATTCCTACTGTATTGTGCTATAGGGATTTCTACTGGTACAGGTTACTGATAAATACTACTAGGTAACAGTGCTTTTTTATACTAGGCTCAGACTATAGTACACTTGGCTCTATGTAGAGACTGGGACTTACTTATATGAGAGGCAAAGGAGTAAAGAGGTATGATACACAATACATGTGATTACTATATCACATGCACTATACATGTAGGATGACAGCCCCTGACAGATCCCAAGCCTATCCTGCCATCATCACACTCACTTGGCTAACATCCTCTTTCATTTCAGGCTTCTGTCTCCAAACCAACTCTGAAAGCAAACCAGAAGAATCCCAGAACTACTTCTTTGACTACTTCTTTGTATTCTTCTTTGTGAGGCTTTTCTCACTCCGAATCCTCCCCTTGCTCGCCTTCTTCGGAGGTCCATCGCTAAGCTTTTTCGCGGCGCCGGTTTTACGTACCCTTTCCCGTTGTTTGCTCTTCGGGAGCACACCTTGCTTGGACAGTGCAATCCTAGCTTTCTTCTTGGCCACTCTCCGAGCCACACGCTCGACATCCGCAGCCTTTGCGCGCTTGCGCTCGTCTTTGGTCAGGTTGACTAGTTTTTCGCCGAGAGTTGGATCGCCCTTCGAAACAGGTGGTGCAGGAGTGTGATGAGGTGACCGTGCAGATTTGGAGGGAGAATCGCTTTTTCCAGAAGAAACGTTGGACACCACTTTACATCGTTGTACGCGCAACTTTCGTTTGGCAAATTTGAGTTTTCCTGGTTCGAATGCGAGAATTTCATCGACACAAGTCCGATCCTAAGTGCGGATCCTTCAATATCTTGTTTCCCGACCCAATCGAAACGATGAGTGTACGAACCACGAACTGCACGTAGGCAAAGCCCTTGCCGAGTTGAGTGTCCTTGTCCCGAACGATCCGCACCTGAGTCACCCAACACTTGGGTCTATCTTGTAATGATCCTTCGGTACCCGCAGGTCCTCGTTCTGCGCTCATGATCCCTTCGAAAAATACTCGCAGATCCTCCACCCTGCTCGCAAAGTCGAGGTTTCCGACAAATACACTGAGCTTAGGATCCCCAATGGCGGAGCTTAATGGTGTACTGTCGGGTAGACTCTTGAATGTTGTTCGGGTTACAACAGCATCGACTCGGAGTATGCGATCTAGAAACACGGTACCGTTGCACTTTGTGACGGCCAGGCGCGCAGCTTCGAAAGGGTCTATGGCGGGAGGCAGGGGAGGTAGATTTCCTGGTCTCGAGCGAGATGGTGGGTAAGCAAAGACGATGTAGGCGTGCACAGAGTCAGCATCTGAATGGATATCTCTGTTAATGAATGCAATCTTTTTCTTCTGGTTCGGGGTGAGAAACTTCTTCTCGTCCGTCTTGGGCTCGCCAGCAGAGTTCGACTCACGCCACGAGGATGCACGGTCTCGTTCGTGCTGCCGTGGTTGCTTGCGTTTTTCCGGCTCATCGTTCGCTTCGGGGAGCTTCGATGTAGGCGTTTTGAAAGGGACTGAACGAAAGCGGGTGGATTCAATCTTCGCCGTCGGGACAAACGCGAGTACATGTCGATGTAGTTGTTTTTGCATAGGCTACCGGGGAATGACATCACCAAGAATGCGAGCAGAACCCCGTCTTACTTACACGCTTTACCGCTACTTCGGGAGCTAGATTGCCAATGAATATTGTGCGTTCATCTCGCTGTTCTTTGGTCTCGTCTGACGGTGCATACTCGGCTTGTCTGCTCGCTCGGTGGTCCTTTTGGCCGGTTTCATGTATCAATGTAGGTGGTTGGCCTTCGTCCTCGTCTGAGACGCCCAATTTCAAGCGTTCTGAGTTGTATACGCTCGCAGAAACACACACTGGCTCCTCCGCATGAGAGGTCCCAGGCTCTGAGGTGGCAGTCCTGGCGCGCGTCTTCCTATCTTTCTTATTCAAGCCTGATGAGGAAGCAGAGGGCAAGGCTGTGTCAGCAGACAGTGGTCTGAAGCGTTTTGTATCCGGTCCGCCAGCATGACGATCGGATTTACGCTTCTTCTTCTCTACGGTAGGGTGGTCGTCAGATGTGGATTCTGGGCGGTCCGCAACCGTCTAGCGTGAAGTGGTCAGGAAAATACGAATGCGATATCGAACGTGACATACACGGGATTGAAAAATGGCGTCGAGCTCAGCGTCTATGGCCCTCTTCCTACCAGCTGCCAGGAGAAAGTTTGCAAGACTCATGATAGCGCTGTTGTAGCAGATTACTAAGCATAATATCATTAGTGGGGTGACGTACTATTACATAATAGCCCTCTTAAGATCATATCTAAAAAGCGTCCATTCCAGGACAAGTATAGCATAGGGCTACGAGCGAGCGGGGAGCAGAATCGGAGTGTCGAAGAAACAGTGTAACTTTGTGTGTATTACCGTAGAACGAAGAACGAGAACTCCTCAGCGCCGTGCGATCGTCTCGCGATGGGTCTGCGCACGCTCTTGGTACTTCCAATTAATAAAAGTACCTATCGCTGTGGGTATGAAAGTAACATTTACATAGCACTGTCTCTTCCTGTGCCTTCTTGCCCATATTTTTTGCGTGACGAATAGGCGATTTTCCTGATTCAAACTCGAAGCGCCGTCAAGAAATCACGGTAATGTATCAATTAAGAACATGACAATAGTTTAACAGGAGACATCCGGTAGTTTTCTTTACGGGCTTGCTATTGGACTTTCCACGTAGAGCACACACACTTTGTCCCAAGTTCTTCACCTCGTTTCCACGAGCCTAAGAGAGGTCCGGCACAATGGGACAAAGAGGAGGCTGCTTCTCCAGATAAGCAGTGCTCTTCACCAACATGTTGTAGTCGCTCCCATCGCCCTGGATAAAGGGTGTCAAAAAAACACGAGTGACACAACAAGAGACATCGACTAACAATCATCGTAATTGGGAAGCCAGGATCAAACGGAACGACGCTCTCCAGGTACTTGATGTGCTCGGGCGTGAGCACGATTTCCAGTGCTCCCAGGTTGGCTTCCAAATGTTCCACCTTGCGGCCCCCGACGATCGGGAACACGTATGGCGCCTTTTGCATGACATATGCGATTGCTACCGCGGTAATGTGCTTTGCGCCCACTTCTTTGGCGACCTTTGCCAACGCTGCGCTCACGGCCCTTTCTGTCTCGTTTCGCTTCCAGTCCTCACCGAAAAGTGTGCGTCCATTCTCGCCTGACTCTGCACGCTGTTTCTCGTCTTCGTCACTGCGGATCCTTCCGCTTGCGAGCACACCCCATGGAGCCAGGGCCATGCCTAGGGAGAAGTCATGTAGTGCTGAAGCGTTCTTGCAAAAGTCGAAACATACCATGAGCTTTACACATTGGAATAATGTCCCGCTCGAAAGAGCGCTGCATCACGTTCCACTGGCCTTGATAGATCACGAACGGCGTTTTGCCGTGATCGCGGGCATACTGGTTCGCCTGGGACACGATCCACGCGGGGGTGTCAGAGATGCCCTGGAAGGTCGTGCGACGTGAGAGATCAGAGACGCCCAGGATGATCATGACGCTTACGAGGTAAAGCACTTTTCCTTGCTGAACAAGCGTGTGCAGGCCGTTCACTATTTCTTCGATGGAAGTTTCCCAGTCCCACCAGTGAACGTAGAGAATGTCAATGTATGTTGTTCTCAGCTTCTTCAAGCTGGCCTCCACGCTGATGTGCATCGACTTGATGTTGTTCCCCGTGTAGAGGACCTTTTGCCTGATCCCAAGCTCTCCGATGACGTAATTCGTCGTGTACTTTGAGATTGAATGAGTATAACGCCGACCCAGCTAATGTGGTTCAAGTTGCTGACCTTGGTCGCAATGACGAGCTGATCGCGGATACCGCGATCCTCAGCCCATTCTCCAATAAATTCTTCCGAGGTCTGATGTTGGCTGTCACGAAATGTTAACCTTCAGCCACAAGACCGCCGCGAGACGCTCACTAGTTGTTGGCAGTGTCGATGAAGTTGCCGCCTGCTTCGTAAAACGCATCGAGCAACTTGAAGGAGGACTCCTTGTTCATTCCCCCCATGCCATACTTGTTCCATTTGTCCCCGATACTCATGGCACCAAGCTGGAGCGGAGAGACATGAATCGAGGCATTTGGAGACAGGGCACGATACCGCGCAAGACGGGAGGCAGGCTTGTCCACCGGTGCAAACAGAGGCATCGTCGAAGTACTGATCGAGAGTGGAAGCGAGTGATGACAGATGTGAAAAGGCAAGTTGAGAGTCTCGCACACTGACGAGTTTTTATACCAGACAATGGCCAGCCTGAGCAAGTCTTGTCATCACTGCTGTGTCACATGCCTGGAAGACGCGTCGTGCAGATAACACAGGGAGACGTACACCAGCTGACTGAGCTGACCGATTACGATAAGCCCCCATCGTCAGGCTCGTCTATCATTGGACTTGTCTATCCGACCGCGATGAGGTGAAAGGTGAGACAAAGTTGAGAAGGATGAGGAAACGCAGATTCGTCAACCTGAGATCGACTGATACTGCAAAGTTGACAAGTCGAGGTCAGCCATGGCCACACATGTTCAACTGTAAGCACTTGAGAAACCCAGATTGCGTTCAAGGATGCTTGCAAGTCCGAATGATTATGGGGACGTCAGAAAGGCCTCGGAATGTGCCACGTCACCGACGGCACACTCGGGATGACACCTTCTAGAAGGCTAATTCGACCTCGGGCGTTCGCTTGGAAAGTTTCGTTCTTCGGACCCATTTGAACGCGTGTACTAGCGATCGAGCGATCTATCAGCTGACCCGAGGCTTATGGTTCTCTCACAGGTCAAACTCGCTGGTGACGCAAGTGCGCAGGACGATGGCCGCGTTGTGACTCACAACGTGATACGATATTCTCGGCTCTCCTACGTTGGTGGAAATGGGATCGGCTCCGAGTGAGTTTCAAATTACAACGAACCTTGCCGCGGCGATGACTGTTGGTAAACCTTTTCCATATGGTTGTTATGGAACCGCTGCCAGTGGTAACCAGCAAAACGCACACGCCCTATCATCTATCAAGCCCACGACTCGTCGCTGAGGCCATCAAGCATACTAGACCCTTGTCTGATCCCCGAGGCCGAGCCTGAGCGCTCTCTACTAGGAGTGTTTGAAGGTGCGGCGGTAGTCATGACCTAGCGATGACTAGTGAGCCCGTAGAAAAATGGGCGATCCGAAACTGTAGTCTCAAGTTTACCTGTCACGCGGGGGCCGCGGTGCTCAACATTATGCACGGATCCCAAGACGAAACAATGTTATCCAACGGAGCTGGGGACAACTGGTCCGTAGTCCTTCATCCTGCGACAAAACCCTATCCAGGTTCGTTCACCTTGCGTGTCCATAAATCTGTAAGGAACGCACAGCGTTCGCGCACACTGGCAGCCGCGTCATCAAAGCGCATCGGCTATGAAGTCCATTGCTACCTACGACTGACCATCTTTCCCTTTTCTTTTCTGCCCCTTTCATTACCTGTGTCCTATTCCACCGCCGTTCCCTTCCGATCTCGCTCCCGCTCTTGTCTAAAGTCATTTGATTCCGCTTTTCGAAATCGATGATGAGCAACTCGTGTCCGCTCGTGTCATTTCGCCACTCGTCGCTCCCACTCCCATTCACCGTGGCTCTCTGTCGCTGTCCCCCTCGAACTCGCCTACCTCGGTCGCCGAACCCCATCGACCGTCTACAAATTTTCCATGTTTCAGCCCTCATGATTGGTATCAGCCGGTCACCAGGCTGCAACAGTATAAATACCATGGTCCGTATTCCATCTACCCACACCGTTGAACTATTCCCTGATCTGCTATAGGAATGGTGTACTACGCCCTACAGAATTTTGATTTCTCGTACCACCTTCACACCCTTTTCCTTTTTACCAAGGCGGATATTATCACGGCACTCATCCCGCAGGTGTGTAATAGGTCGTCCGTTATAACTCTTCTTGACCTTGCTTTCAATCAAAGACTCTTTTTGCTCTCGCGGCTGCCCCCGTGTGTCATCTTTCGCATGTCCTCCACATAATTGTATGGCACTGGCTCCACCTGCTAAATTGTACTGTCGCAAACCAAGTTAAAGCGCTTGACGAGGACAAGGACAACAAACGCTTTCGCCCACTTCCATCCGGAAGAATCACTGAATCCCATGCAAATGCTCTTCGCTGGACTCTTGTCCCTGTGTGCCTTATAATTTCTGCGGCACACAGCACAAGACTATTTTTCACTAGCCTAGCACTCCAGGCCGTCAACGTGTTGTACAACGAACTTGGTGGAGATCATTCATTCATCTTAAAGAATCTGCTCCCCGCGGTCATGTATGGTTGCGCAGGTTTTGGCGGGGTGCTTTTGACAGGTCATTAAGTGTCCTCATTGCTTCGTTGCTGTGTCTTCATATCGTTCTGCTAGGATGTGACAGGTTTCACGTCTCCAGGACAGTCCAGTTGGCGACACAGTTGAGCACAGCAGTCTTTGCCTCCACCCTACACGCGCAGGACTTCAAAGACGTCTCTGGAGATCGTCTAATGGGTAGACGCACCCTCCCCATGATCGCCCCGTTCGGTGCCAGACTGTCCATCGCCCTGGGCATCCCGCTATGGTCCATATGTCTCAGCCGTGTGTGGGATCTCGATCCGCTCGGGACTGCGGTGTTCGTCTTATACTCGGGCTACACGGGGATCCGCTTCTTGCTCTACCGGTCCGTTGACGACGACAAACTATCCTGTAATTTTTACAGCGTGAGTGGCACGTGACATCCCCTGACTCTCTTGGTATACTGAGATTCTTGCCAAAGCTCTGGTTCAGTATTAACCACTTGCTTCCTGCTTACCGGCATATTTGCAGGCTACCAACGCCCCTTGGTTCCTTGCGTGATCTGTACCGGCTAGTCATTGATCGTCTGCCTCATAGTGCATTTGACCATGCTACTCGATGGTGAAGGAGCGCAACGCCATCCATGTTGGCAACCCCTTTATATCGTCCACACCACTTATTCTACCTTTTTTTTTGTTCGTTTCGGACTTTACCTCTGCTCCGCGTCCTTGGACACGATGCAAAATTGACTTATTTCGCGAAACCATCCATACTGCGTCCCTTTCTTACCCTTAGCTGTATTTCATTGCCGCTCGTAATTTTACAGCCTTTTCTGGCTCCACTGCAACCTCCTGCGAGATCTGGAGTCACCCCAAATCAACCGCCCACGTTCGCGCATGGAATCAAGTTGACCATAAGATTGATGCAAGCAGAGAGCTCACTTCACGGTTGTGATCTGCTCGAACCAGTACCACCCGAGCCAAAGCACATAGTGACCTGACGAGATGAGCATCATACGGTACTGCAGATCGCGACACGACACGTTTTGCACTGATATGAATAGCTCGAAGTTGCAAGAGCAAAGGAAAAAATAGAGTAAACTACAGCACCTGCACGGAATGCAAAGTCTTTTTTTTTTCTACGGTTATCGAGGTGTCAACAATGAACGCTGTCCACGATGCCCATCGCCCACGCGCGGTCACCGCGGCCTGCTACCTTCTCCGCGAAGAACGCCCCGAGTATTTCGTTCAGCTGGGCGATCAACTTGGCGTCTTCTTCTCGCGTTCTGTCCAGCGACTCTGGCATATCCGAGGTAGGAGCGAGCGTTTGGAGTGCGATCTAGGGTCACAAGAAAAGTAGGATTGAATCGGTCACAGGGGTGATCGTACCCAAAAGATGGAGTCGAAGCGTACCATCACCGCGCCCACGACGCCGTCAACGCCGTCACCCCTCGCACCCGATGCAACACACTCCTCACCAACGACGCGCGCACCGCCCCCTTCAAGGACACCCTTCCGGACGGCTTCCTTTCCGATGCCGACAAGCCCGCGGATTGCACCCTCCCGAGTGCCGAGTGGTTTGGGTGTGCCCTTTGGTTCTGCGCCCGACGCGAGTTGCGCGATGGCGAGGGACTCGAAGCCGTTGATGATGACCGAACTGGAAGAAGCGGGTGTGGGAGATGGACCCCCCACGCCCAAGAGCGCGACCAAGAGTGTCTTCATGATGCGCGGAGAGAGCGAGGGGTACGTTGTTGAGTGTTGTGTCAATAACCGGCCGAGTGTTTGAGAAGCAGTCGTGCGGAGATGCGTTGCATGGGACCGTGGCAGGTTGGAGTGCAGAAGTATGGATAGGATGGCGGGCAGGATTTGATGTAGCTAAACAAAGGGGAAGACCATTGTCAGTAAACCGAGGGTGTTGCACCGCAAAGATCGATTTGATACGTACATATGGCTCGATGAACAGGGTCGTGTTCTCGAGGATCGCACCTACGACATCAAGCAGTACTTCCAGTGTCTTTCCTTCTGGTTCGCCCTCTGTTCCTTCCTTAAGCATATTGACGGCACCTTCTCCGACCCACCGCACCAAATATGGCAGGAGCGCTTGCAGGCCAGCGTCAGAACGAAGACTCGCAAGGGCAGCTGTCCGTTTGACAGTGTCTGATGCAGATGATGAAGGGGGAAGAAGAGACGTAGTGAGTCGAGTGTAATATAGCTGAAGTTCTTTTGACAGAACTTGTTTGACAAGCTGGTTTTGTTGATTTTGTTGTTGAGTCGTCTGTGGAAGTTGTCTTCCCTGTGTAGACACGGGGGCGCCAGGCTGTTGGGGTTTGCCATCGGCGCCTGTGGGGGTAGGCTCTTCTCTTGGCACGGCCGGTGGATTCTCTGGTACAAGAGGCTGTACTCCCTCCACGGCGAGCCAGTGTGCAGTCCAGTTGACACCTCGCGGGACAGTGATCTTTTCCTCCCTCATCACTCTATCAAAGTCGATTTCTTCATCCTCTACGAAATACGCGGGCCCAGCTGAGGCGAGATGTGGGAACGGAAGTGCACGTCGAAACGTGGAAGGCGCATGCGGAGTGTGGCCGTACAGAGGTTCGATGTTCAAGGTTCGTAGCGCGAGGTCGATGTCCGCCGTGGTGAGGACCGTCCTGCGCGCATGTCGCATATAGCGAGCAGCCTCCTGGCGACGCGGCCGTCAGCGGGTGCTCGCTCCACCATCAAAGCTTTTAGAACACGACCTCGATAACCTGGTGTATTCTGTATTCAACATCGCTTGCGAGCGCAGACGCGACCGGGTCCGAAAGACTTGTGATGCCCAGAGACTCGGCGACGTCCTGCAGACCAGCTCAATTGCGGGTCGCCATAGAGGGACAGAGCGCGCACTTTGACCGAATCTGCCTTGTAGACGCCAGCGTGGTGTGTCTGTGTCAACTTGGATTTCGGTCCTGGCTTGCTCATGGTGGCGATGAACGTCGGTCGTTCAACTGCACTGCACCACTCCTGCTTGTGTTTTCCCTTTCATTCCCTGCCACGTACACCCCCACCGTTCGTCCTGTGGTTTATGATGGCCCTGGATTTCACCGAGTACTATCTATGATGGTGGTACATAATTGCGCAGTCTAAGCGCGTGCTCCGAAATATCACGGAGCGCAACCCAACGAAACCCCTCCACTGGTATCGTGCGGCAGATGTGGTATCAAATTTAAGTTAATATCCGAGTCAAGTCCGTTTCCTGCATACGAATGGTCCCCTCAAACATCCCCATTAATGAAAACGCCACTGCATGCTGGCCGTGGCCGGAGGCGCCTGATATGCTGACCTCGGCGCCATGTCATATGGTTGGTGGCCATGCCCTGGCGGTTGAAATGAAGACGATCGGTGTACCCACGCGGACGGATTGTTCTCGTAATGAAGTGGGGGAACAGCCTCTGAGGATATCAACAGTGAGTGTTCCGCATCACATTCCTGGGTTGGCCATGCAAGGTCAGATGTTGCAGTGTCTTCTGAAGATCCCGTTGTAAACTCGAAGCAAGTCTACGGAAGAAATACACTAACGTGCGGTGGCCATCCCATCAGGGATCGTCTGTGATCCATACGGCCCAGCGGCACTAGGTATCGCTGACAATCTCCAGGCGAGCTGTTGGTTTTCGTCTGCGAGATCTCGCAGTTTTTTTGCTGCTGTTTGCCTGGTTTCAGTTCGGAGATGATTAACTTATCGGTTTTTTCAGCTCACCCGTGATGAGCAGCTGATGTCGCGTAGCTTCTCTGCCCAATGGAGTCTCGAATGGATCCACGAGAAGCAGGGCGTCGCGCAGCTCAGTGAAGCCTTCCATTTCCTTGGATCGGTACTCTCGCTGCGACTGCGACTTGTTTTTTCTCATCGGTGAACGTTCTGATGGATGTACTCGAGATGACGATGACTGCATAGGAGTGTGGACGGAGTGAGTCATGAATATCTGTGTCGTCATGATATTCATGTTATAAGCTTCAGGAGATGTACCACTGCCATCTCCGTTTCATTCGCAATGCCGTGCTCAGTCCCAGCTCGCCGGGATAAGGACCGTAGGTGCCGAGTGGAAGGTGACGTCTGTTGCGGGTGAAACCCTCTTCCGTTTTCGCTATCAACCTGTTGCTGAATCAAGCTTACGACCAGCCATGTGGTGTGTACCACTTCCACAGCCTGGACCACTTCCGGTCAAGCACGATTGTCCGGCTAACGAAGATTTGGTTCGCCGGGTACGTTAAGGTTGGCGTCAGGTAGTTGACACGCTGAGGACGACGCAAAGGACCCTGCGTTGGGCACTTCTCTTTGGGCACTACCGGATTTGGCACTGTTTCATTTCCATCAGGTTGATTGTTCCCACCAACCGTTCTCGGAGGCATCATGACATTGCAGTGAGGTGAAAGACGTCCGCGGTGATCGACGGGTCATCCGGTGCTACCCTCGCGGAGAATCACTGGCAAATCGCTGAGCTTGGGCTAAACACTGCTGCGAGCTTGGAGCCTTGCGAATCGCCAGGACGTCTACCTCCGGCTAAGTCAGCCCACCGTGCCGGTAGCGCCCACCGGCGGTCCAAGCGGGTTGAAATGCGGTGTTTGCATTTCTGGTGACCATCCCTGTTCTTACGGCCACGGCAACCCAATCCGGTGCCTAAACTGGACGCGTCTTGTATCGTTGGCTTATCTCTACGTGCGAATCGAACTCGTTCAGAACTGCCACTATCGCTTGTGGCTGTGGATTGACCCGTCATGTGTCCGCCATGAAGTCATCCGAGGCCGGACGAGGAACGTTCGCTGCGATGACGGAGTACGCTCGGGCTGTACAAGCGGGCTGTCTGTGAGGCTTCGCTGCAGGATATAAGAACGAGGGAGTACGCTGTTGTCTCAGTACCAAACCGCATTGATACAATGGAGCTGGTAAGCCTTCACAACCTTGAGTCGACCTGGGTCTCACTGACATTTCACCCCCACAGATCAAAAACACACGTGACAACATCCTCTCGCTTCTCGAGCAATGCAATGTCGCATACGAGGTCACCCCGTTCGACGAGGGCTTGTACCAAGACTGCATCGACGACGCAACCCGCTGCGGGTACCCCGTGGACGGCGACCGGTCTGTGCGGACATATCTGCGAGAAGGAGTGATGTATGCAGCCACGGCGGGGGTGCATCTCTCGCACCGCCCGACCCAGATATGGATTGCGCTGTACACGTCCTGCGCCATCTTTGTGGACGACGCGGCAGACCGTTTCTTGGCAGATATGCCGAACATCTACCAGTTCAATAACCGGTTCATCTCCAAGGAACTCCAGGGGAGCGGCGTTCTGGAGGCGTTTGCGGACATCATGCGGCGCGCGTCGGAACTATATCTGCCTGTCGCCTCTCAATTGATCACGACGTCGACCCTGAACTTTGTGACGGCGAACTTGCTCGAACACGAGACGAGATCGATGAAGGTACGGGCATCGATGCGATGTTAGGGAAATACCACGAGACGCTAACGAATGGAGCAGATCTCGAGTGCTGCGCTTCAATATCCCACGTATCAACGGATCATGTCTGGCGTCGCGGAAGCTTACTCGTTCATGGTGTTTGAGCGGGGGATACCCCTGAACGATTACATTCAGGCAATCCCCGAGATGACGTTGTTCATCCATAACGTCAAGTACGTGACTGATCCTGTGGTGGTGTCGACGGGGCATGCTTATCACCTGATTTTCTTTCAGCGATGTGCTGTCCTTTTACAAGGAAGAGCGTGTGGGGGAGATGACGAACCAGGTCTCGACGCTGGCTGCTCGCACGCAGCAATCCAAGCTGGAGGTGTATGGGGAGCTGACGAAGACGACGATCGGGCTGTACAAAAGGGTCGTGAACATATTGGAAGGATCTGCCGAAGCCTGCGAGGCGTTCAAAAAGTACACGGCGGGGTATGTTCGCTTCCACACATCGATAGCGAGATATCGCTTGGCGGACTTGGGGTTGTAAAGTGATGACCGTGATGGGTTTGTTTCCCCTGGGACTGTTCTTCTTGAACTATTGGCATATGATAGAACCTCCACTCGATAATACATGCACACATTATACTATGTACTCTGAAATTAACCACGAGTACCCGAATGCATGAGGGTGGTCACCAAGCCTGCACAGCTTTTAAAAAATTCAGTTGCTTATCAGTGAGATTGCTCGCCACCTTGCGCGTGACCGCGTATTTTAATGTGCAAGTACATGGCATGTCATCTAGTTCGTTGACGGATCGATCGACCCCCGACATTCTTATGTGACAGGAAGAGACTTCGAACTTCGACAAGTCCAGGAATAAGTCATTTCGCACGGGCCTTGGTCGAAGACATTGGCACTGCCTATCGTCGCCGTGAACACAACATGCGATAGTGGTGCGCAACGGACGGGTGAATGGACGATACGCAGAATGTGCGACGGTCGTTACACGCCTCCATGCCTGGTACTGGCAGAGATTTCCTTCGTCTTTTGAAACCCGTCCTACGATAGCAGATCCGTGCCCACGCTCGCAAGTCGGCTCCAACGAGGCGAGAACCGCCTGGGAGTGGGACGAATGGAGGGGTGTTTCTGCGATGCGTCGTAGAAGTCGAATCCACCCTCAAAACAATGGTCCAAGAGTTTGCTGTAGATCTCGTAAGAGCAGTTCTCAAGCCCGGTGCGCACGGGACGGCAGTGTCCAAAGATGGTGAGGAAGTCAACAAGCCCAACGCTACCCGCCCCTGAACGTTGAATGTCGAGCGCGATCAGAGGATCCATATTTATTGAACGAGTAGTGGTCAGGCACAAGAGCCACCGGATTCCACGATCGGAAGTACGCCAAGCGAGGAACGGGATCGAAACACCAGACATGATCAAGGCTCGAACAGGATTGGAAGAGTCGACACCGACACTCAGACATTCAAGTGTCACCGGGAGGGCCGCCTTTTTGCAAGGGGTCTGCGTGGCGTTGTCGTTGATCGATCTGCAACCATGTCCTAGACGAGCAGAGCGACGGTCTCCCGGAAACCGCCTGACCACCGTGACTGAGGCTATATCGCAGCTCAAGGTACTTGAGAACGTGGCAGAGCCGTCAACATTCAACGTTGGTCCGCACCCTGCCTTGACCGATTATGCGGCGATACCCTCGCTACTGCGCACAGGATGGACTCGGGTCACGTACGGGCCGTATATCCACCGGTTGGCGGAGAACCCAATGGTCTGGAAGGGAGTGAGGGCGGAAGAAGATGGTGGCTGTGTTGCCTACCGTCTTCGTCTCTGCCGGTGAATCGCTCACGCAGCGGCTTGTAGTCTTGTAGATTTGGGGACGTCTTCCATGGACGCAGCCTCGCGCACACAGTCGGGCAGAACGCCTGTATGAGGTCGGGCTGGAGCGAGGAACAGAGCTTGTGTGCGCAGAAGCAAGTGGGGACGAAGCACTGAGCCGGGTTTCTCGTGGACCGAACCGGCGCACGCACTTTGGGCGCACCGCAGGTGGAACCTCTCAGCAGAGAGACCTGCCGGCACCCGAGTCCATTCGAATTAGGTTCAAATCTTGCAGTACCAGGGACGGTCGCGTCAGCGTGTGAGCCAACGACAAGCAAGCACTAGCTCACTCACCATGATAAGATGGCCGAACAAACTGGATCCAGCGCGAGGCCCGAGCTGCTATACATATCTGGGAGACCTCGTCCACGTCGCCGTCGATGAGAACACAGCCATGGAACATGCTACGGAGCGGGCATCGAAGACGCAACCGCCCAGGGCTCGCGCATGCCAGCTCCCACGTACTCAGGCTCTACGCCCACTCCCAGACGATCACGCAGACCGAATCATACTAGGTCCTGAACACACACTTCGCTCTAGCGAACAAGATCTCTGCGACGACCAATATAGGGACCAGCGCCGCAGCAGGTTGAAGTAACGTGGCGGGAAAAGGGTGCGACGGCATCACTGGTCTGTCATACCAGCTACAACGTTTACAACCAGTGCTTCCATCTTCGTGTTGGCGTTTACCCTCGAGGTGACAATCTCGCATCTTGCTCCGCACCGCTCTCATGTTATTCCAGAAATCACGCTGTTCGAAGAGGTCAATGTTTGGCTGACCGGTCTGCTCACCATCTGTCACAATGTTGGAGATGGTCCCTCCTTTCATCCCTCACTCAGCCCCCGGAACCGGGTTTCTGGATCTGCTATTGTTCGGAAGATGAAGGGGATCGACTTCCAACGATAGCAAGCATGGCTTGAGTGATGGTTCCTCTCACAACTCAAATCGCGTTGTGTGCCAAGACCCATGGACCACTAGAGGGTGGTGGCAGGGAGAGGAATTTTGGTGGGCTCCAGCGCCTACTCTGGAGTGCAATCTTCTGTGCCAACGGTACCCTCTCTCCGATTATGGCTAGCGCCTCGTGGAGTGGTCGCGTCATGCCCACTCGCTTTCAGAATGACTTTCTGGCAGAATGCCTCGTTGCGACGGCCTCGCGGTTGCAGACTGACCAAAGCATGCCAGCCGCACTCCGGACCCCCTGTTGCTGCAGCGACCGGAAAACATTTCCTACTGCGACCATACAGTAATGCAGATACCACCATGACGCGCGCCCTCGAGAGTTATTGGATGGTGACAGGCCGCACGTTGTTATCTCCGTCCTGACGGGTGTGGCGGCGCAGAGTGGGTTTCAGCGTGACGAAACCAGTTGGTAAATGGTTTAGGGAGTGGTGCTGGGCAAATTTCCTGATGACCTATCTTGTCCCCATTGAAGGTGGGTTTGGTGGGTTTAAACGTGGCCATAAGGACAATACGCAGTGAGAGCTAAGAGATAGAGGCCACAGTAGAACGATTGGCAGTTTCGTGCTAATGTCAGGTTCGCCTGGACCCGCGGTGCGAAACGAGCACGTTGGGTACTAGAAGAGAGAAGCACGAAACTGAGGAAAGGGGAAACGAATCGAGGGATGATAGATGCACGAGCCAAGTACAGACCGAGAACTCGTAACACGTGCTTTTGCACTGCCCCACCCGCCTTCACCCCTCCCTACACCACCAGCCTCTCGAAGGGTCGCGCACCCTGCGCTTTTGTACTCCCTTTGACTGTTACAGCTGCCAGTAGTCCACCTAAGCGGCCCCGGAAGGGCAGCGGTCAGGGTAGCGGTCGAGCCTCCTGATGAGAGCTTTCGCAGGCTCGAAACCGCATCTTCCACCCGCTCCTTTACCTGTCCCTGCACATACTGCCCTGGCCCACAGGCCTAGCGCGGCCCGATCCTTGGAGAAGGGTGTCCGACGGACGCGGGTCCGACAGCCCAGGTCGGCCTCTCTCTTGCACACGGACCCCGCCCATCGCCTGCCCAGGCCTCCTAACTGGTCCTAATCACCCACCCAACCGAGGACCAGAGGACCACGACAAATCTATCCGGCGTAAGCGATCTCGGTATCACCGTCATTTAGATTGAGATTTTTATGGATTCGGCCAGTTCTACTGTCGACCGAGTATTTTCCGTGCGGTCGGATAACTGTTTTCCTGAAGTGGATGACGTCCCGCAGGACGAGCACATACTGGACCAATCGTGGGCCTGTTGTACGCTCGTGAACATCAAAATTTTCGCTGGCCGGTAATCTTATTTCGTTCGCGCAGCAGATAGCACGAGGAATGTCATTGTGATGACGGAATACGTTCGAACTTTACAAGCAGGCTGTTTACGAAATAGCCTCGTTGGAGGATATAAGAACGAGGGAGTATGCCGTCGTCTCAGCACCAAACCGCATCGATACAATGGAGCTGGTAAACCTTCACAACCCCGAGTCGATCTGGGTCTCCTGACATTTCACCCCCACAGATCAAAAACACACGTGACAACATCCTCTCGCTTCTAGAGCAATGCAATGTCGCATACGAGGTCACCCCGTTCGACGAGGGCTTGTACCAAGACTGCATCGACGACGCAACCCGCTGCGGGTACCCCGTGGACGGCGACCGGTCTGTGCGGACATATCTGCGAGAAGGAGTGATGTATGCGTCCACGGCAGGGGTGCATCTCTCGCACCGCCCGACCCAGATATGGATTGCGCTGTACACGTCGTGCCTCCTCTTTGTGGACGACGTGGCAGACCATTTCCTGGAAGATATGCCGAACGTCTACCGGTTCAACGACCGGCTCGTATCTGGGGAACTGCAGGGGAACGACACTCTGGAGGCGTTTGCAGACATCGTGCGGCGGGCATCAAAACTATATCTGCCTGTCGCCTCTCAATTGATCACGACGTCGACCCTGAAATGTGTGACGGCGAGCTTGTTGGAATACGAGACGAGATCGATGAAGGTACGGGCACCGATGCAATGTCAGGGAAACGCCACGGGACGCTAACGAATGGAGCAGATCTCGAGTGCTGCGCTTCAATATCCCACATACCAACGGTCCATGTCTGGCGTCGCGGAAGCTTACTCGTTCATGGCGTTTGAGCGGGAGATACCCCTGAACGATTACATTCAGGCAATCCCCGAGATGGCGCTGTTCCTCGACAACGTCAAGTACGTGACTGATCCTGCGGGAATGTTGACGTGGCATACTTATTGCCCAAATTTCTTTCAGCGATGTGCTGTCCTTTTACAAGGAAGAGCGTGTGGGGGAGACGACGAACCAGGTCTCGACGCTGGCTGCTCGCACGCAGCGATCCAAGCTGGAGGTGTGTGCGGAGCTGACGAAGACGGCAATCGGGCTGTACAAAAGGGTCGTGAACATATTGGAAGGATCTGCCGAAGCCTGCGAGGCGTTCAAAAAGTACACGGCGGGGTTTGTTCGCTTCCACGCATCGACAGCGAGATATCGCTTGGTGGACCTGGGCTTGTAAGGTGATGGCCGCAATGTGTTTGTTGTTCCCCTGGAACTGTTATCGGTATACGATAGGTCCTGCTCTCGACAATCCATGTGTGTATGTACTCTGAAATAAATCACGAGTACCCGGCGAACGCTTGGGGGTGTCACCAAACCTGCATTGAACTTTTTTTAACAGTTTCGTTGTTATCAGAAACTAGCCCGAGACTGCTCGCCACCTTGTGCCACGCTTGGACCCCATCTGGTTTATTGACGAGTCATTTCGCACGGGAGATGGGTCTTGGTCTGAAGATATTAGCACTGCCCCAGGTTGTGGTCGTGAACTAACACAA
>JBBPLU010000015.1:165165-186608 GCA_038089935.1 Boletellus emodensis
CTCCATGGATGCAGCCTCGCGCACACAGTTGAGCAGAACGCCCGTCTGAGGTCGGGCTGGAGCGAGGAACAGAGCTTGTATGCGCAGAAGCAAGTGGGGACGAAGCACTGGCTCGGGTTCCTCGTGAACCGAATCGGCGCTCGCACTTTGATCGGGTTGGGCGCAGTGCGGAGGTGGGACCTCTCAGCAAAGAGACCTGCCGGCACCCGAGCCAATTCAAAAACAATGCAGATAGAAATTGCGATTCGGTCCAAATGGATGCGGCATCAGGGACGGTCGCGTCAGCGTGTGAGAAGACGACAAGCAAGTACTAGCTCACTCGCCATGATAAGATGGCCGCCCGGGAACCGAACAAACCGGATCCAGCGCGCGGCCCGGGCTGCTATATCTGGGAGACCTCGTTCACGTCGTCGTCGGTGAGAGCACAGCCATACTAGTAGAACCTTCCACAGAGCGCTCACCGCAGGGTGTCGAGGACGTAACCGCTCAGGGTCGCGCAAGACCATCTTCAAGATAGGCTAATGTTTATTTCCGCTTGCGGCCTCTACGGCTCACTGATCTGCCGGACGTCTTTAGAGCTCTGACCTCCCAGCCGCCAGGGACGCCAGGAGGCCATCAGGCGGGACGTGTACCTAAGAAATGAATTGGAGTCCTCCGCGCGCTAGACTTGTCGTGCGATTACCTCCCTCTTCTTTAGCAAAGGGTCATCTGCCAGCGATGCCCCACGCTCTCCTGTGAGCTGCAAGTCATACAACCTCACCCTGGCCCGTGCCAGCAGGGACCACGGGACTGACCTGCCACTTTTGAGAACTTTTAATCACCTCCGCCGGACCCTGGAAGTGAGGCGCAAAAGGAGCTCCAGAGGAAGCTAGGTCGAAACAATATTCCCGGCAAGAAAAAAAAAACACTGTCGGGGAGACGCCAAAACATGCGGTTGACTAGACAGGGCGCGCAGCGGTGCATCGATGCCACTAGGTTTGGTACTTGGGTGTCAGAAATCCCAGGGAAGGACAGGTGTCTTTGGGATATTGGACTGCGTGACGGCTCTGACGTAGGTGCGTGTTCACGGACGTGTTGCAGGAGGGGCAGGCTCCGTCCAAATCGTCCCCTGCCTCCCCAAAACGCGGTAAAAGGAGACCGCGGACGCTTGACGCGATGTTGCTTGATCGGGATGTCCAGGAGCTACTGGCAGCTCGAGCGCCTCATGATAGCAGAAGACTATCGTGTCCAAGATCTGAGCGGCTTTGGAACATTGACATGCGCAATGGTCGTATGCTTGTGACGTGTCGATGTCTTGGTTCATAGGAGTGGCGAGACCACTGCCAATGACTCATTCGGTCCTTTCTAAATGGCCGACCCCTCGAAATGCAAAAGGCCAGCTAGTACCTGTTTGTCGTCGTCTGGGACGATGGCGCGACAGTCCCGCATCTAACACCACACACCACCGAGCGCTAGGAAACCTCGGACTCAGACCCGAGTCAGGACGCCGCACGCACACAGCACCGAGATGACCCGACCCCCAAGATCTCGACTGCTGGGTCCACTCGGACCATCATGACGCAGAGCCCGCCCGCGCGCCCGTATACCGTCCTCGCCCTCGACCCGCCCCTCTCGCCAGCCCGTCTCGCCGCGTGCAAGTCCCTCAGGCTGAGCTCGCTCCAGCTCGACCCGCACGGGTTCGTGTCCAACTATGCGCGCGAGGCCGCGTTCACAGAGGACGTCTGGCGCCAGCGATTCGACTCGCCTCTCAGTCGGACCATGGTTGTGAGCGCAAACGCCTCTGCGCTCGACGGGTCACCCCCAGGGTCTTCCGAGTCTTCCGCGGGTGCCCCGGCAGAGGCGAAGACGGAAACGGGGGGCGAATGGGTAGGCACGGCCACCGTCGTATGCCCTTTGGGCATACCCCCCGCCATCCTCGCCCCCTTCAAAACTGCCGGGGTGGGCGCGGACTGGGAGATATACGCCCTGTACGCGATGTGGGTTCACCCCGCGCACAGGGGCAGAGGCGTTGGTGTGCAGCTGGTCGAGGTGTGTCTGGACTGGGTGCGCGCACACATTGGTGACCCAGCAACGTTGTCGAGCGCCGATCGCCAAAAGGTGCTCGCTCTGCTCGTCTACGACGACAACGTTGCTGGGCGTGCATTGTATTCGAGGACAGGATTCGCCGACTTGAAAGGAGTCGTCTCCGCAGAAGAGGGACAGAGGTGGATGATCTTCAAGTTATGAGGGCACGACCTGCGCACAATCTTCCCTTTCATCATCTTGGATATCGAACAGGGTACACTACGTGTCTTTCACAGAATCTCATGCCCATACACATACGGAAAATACAAATGTCTGGAACCCCATCGTCGTCATCAGTTCAGTGGCTCGCGAGGGTGTTTGCGGCGCGCGGCCAGATATTCGTCGTCGTCCTCCAGCGTATACTCCAACGGTCTGGTCAACGGTTCCATGCCTTCACCCCTAGCAGCCAACTCTTCAAGCCGCCTCCTCGTCTCAACCCTGGTCTTATTCACGCTGTATAGCTTGATCCGATGACAAGAAGATGTAACGTGAAGATCCCAACTGCAGTAGTCGTTCGCTTGTCAGAAAGGCCCTTTAAAAAGGGACAACAGCGTGACGTACTTCCATGCAGAGCGGACAAGCGTGGGCTCCGTGTTGTTCGAAGAATCCCACGTCCGGACGCAAAACTCGAGCCAGCCTTCTGCATCGACAGGCAAGTTGATCTTCCAGAGCCGCCAGGCGTAATAGTGCTACGTCCGAAACGACTCAGAGAAATCGAGACGAGGCGCTCGACGCATGCGCACCTTTTCTGTCATGTCCTCTTGGTCGACGGCATACCAGACGTGGCCACTTGCGAGAACGATGGCGTGAGCGCGACCGCAAGAAAAAAAAAAGTACGACACACATACCCATCTGGAGATACCTCTACCCTTTCGACCCAGTTACCGCCGCCGCTATACGCCCATCCATTCAGCTCGATGAATCCGTCGTGGACGATGACGGATTTATCCAGTGGGTAAATGATCGCACTCCTGTACAAGCAATCACGAGATGGAGAAAAGGATCAGTGGTCGACCGCATCGCCTTGCAGGAAAATACGGACGATACAGGCATCTGCTGGATCGAGAATCCGTTGGAATACTTCGAATTGTGCTTGCCAATCTAAATAGAAATGATGATGATAAAGGGTGCGTCGTCAGATGATGCGCAGAGCCGGATGAGGACGATCAGGGCCCAAAGGGCGGAACGCACCTGTGGCGTATAATAGATATATTCCTGAGCCTGAACGGGCCCCATGCTCGCCTCGGCCAGCGCGTTGATCCGGTAGACCCATTTGCAGCTGCGAGCGCCGATGTATCCGGTGACCACGACGCGCAAGGGTGCGCCGTGGGTCTTGGGTAGCGGCTTCCCGTTCATCTCCCACGCTAGCAACACCTCTTCGTTGGCCCGCACTTTGCGGTACGGAACCGACACGGCATAGTTGAACACGTTGCCTTTCCTGTTGGGTACGGATGTCCTTTATTTTCTGAAAACAAGTGGGGAGACGAGAGACTGACTTGAAGTACGTGTCCGCTCCGATGAACTCGAGGTGCTGGCATTCGGGCAGGACGCCGCCGCACGCTCTCTTCAGCACTTTCTTCAGGGGCACCCCGCGATACACTGCGGTGCCACTGTTCGAAGAGGCCAGTCAGAAATAGGTCTGTTTTCGACCTACGACGAGAAAAGGGACGTACATGGCGCCTTCTCCCCACGGGGCGTTGATCAGCTCGTCTCCGTCGCCAGGATACTCTTGGATCTGTTCAATCCGCCGTGTACCGCTACACTGCAACGTCACCGTGACCTCAGCTTGACTGTGTGCGCACGCGCGTCAGTGACCAGCCATGACGAGGCAATTCGGGGCATGTGAAGCCAAGTAAAGCGAAAACACGAGAGAAAACACGAGGAATCACGCACGGGAATTTCTCCGGATCTTGGAGATCCTTCAACGAGATCGACACGGTGTTCTTGACGAGTCCGCCAATCTCCAGCTCGAACACGTCCTGGTCAATGTCGGGCACCCCACCATGATTTCGAACGCTGTCGACAGCAAGTCATTCGTGGAATCCGACAGAGAAAAGAACGGGGCGCGCCCGATAACGCACAAGTGGTACTTGTTGTCCGTGATCTTGCCCTGCAGCAACTGATCGCGGCGCGTTTCGCCGTTGTAGGGAAAGTCCTGTGAACCGGAGTCGTTCGGGAGTGAGTGCGAGAGAGATACGGCTGCTTGTCCCACGCCCCGCGATACTCACCAGCAAGTGGATCAAGTCCGGCTTTTCCTTTTGCACTGTTTCCCAGCTGAAATCGACGATCGGGCCAAGACCGAGCGCTTCGTGGTACTCCTTCCAGCGGTGTCCAATCAATACCGGATTTGTGTCCGGGAGTGGAACGAACTGGAACTCTACGGTCGTTTCAAAGGGAAGTCAAGTTGCGAACTGGGTCAAATGAAATTAAAAGGGAGAAGGGGCGACTGACCAGGGATCGGAGAAAACTTGTGCGTCCCAAGGATCGCCCTCGCGAGCGCTTTCTTGTCGGGATACTTCTCCCATTCGACATATCTACCACAAGTAAACGAGCGCAGCTGCGGTGAATCACGACGCGAAGGCGCCCAAAGCGAGGTAAAGGGACCTACCCAGACCAGCCTGGCTTCTCGTCTGCAAAGAGCTCGCCCAGGGTGGCATGGTCCAACAGCTGACCTGTCATACGTGAAATGTCGTCGGTCTCGTTGGACGACTAGTACGGACGGACGGATAACACGGAAAGCCACAGGAAAGGGCGGCTGAAGGAAGCCCGCACTATATATTATGATCGATGGACGTTATCAGTGCCAGCTCATACTCACCACCATAATTACGGTGCCACCGGCCGAGCTATATCAGCGCACTTCCCACCGAGCGCGACGCAAGGTGCTTCCTCCAAATTGTCCTGTCGATATGTTCTATAAATGAACACGCGCACCATTTGATCCTGCTATCGCAATCACATCCGGGGTTGTCACATGAGGACCATGCATTATACACGAGGCGGACTCGACTCCTGAACCCTATCCACCTGGAATCACTGTCAATTCAAAAAGAAAGAGCGAGCTGAAGATGTCAAGGGATACATCGTCGTCCGTGCATATAAAGGCGTGGGTGTAAAGAGAAATACACGAACAACAGTTTAGCGCCCATGTACATAAAAAGGACCAAGGAAGCATGCAGAAAGGGGAAAGAGGGGGCGCATAGTCGGCAATGGAAGCTCGCAAACGAACATGAATATGGGCGTATCAGGGTGAAAGCCGCCCATTTGGCCCCTCAAATCAAACCTTGGAGTACATGATATCCCCCATTTTGCGGGACCGCTTCCTTGCTTCTTGGTCCTCCTTGTCGGGTGGCCCGGCGGTGTACATACAGAAGAACAGGCAAAGGACGAGGAGTGCAAGTGCCACGGTGACGGGTATGCGAACCTGAATGTCCGTATCGCTGTAAAAAACGATCCCAAATGCCACCAGGAACGCGATCAACCTGTCCCGTGCCGTTCAGCTCCAAAACACTTTCTCGTTTCCAAATACAGCATACATACCCCCACATCAGCAGCACGTATGGAAGAGAGCAAATGATGGCGAGTCTCTCCAGGCCGAACCGCTCTTTCAGGATACGCTTCAACACGATGACCTGGAACAACAGGTAAACCCGATGCCAAGTCGATCGTGTTCGGCCTCACCGCTCGCAGTGGCGTATCAGCACCTTTGGCACGGTATTGTTTGAAGATGACCAAACCAATGATGATGCTCCCAACGCTGCAGATGATCGAGATGTACGTCACAATCTGCGCAGCTGTGGGTTTGTTGATTCCGTCGACCCTGCCCGCATCAGCCCAGGAAAGGAGGGCAACATTCGTGCCCAGGAGCACTGTCGCCTATCAAACACGTGATGATGCACACATCAAAACGATGCGGAAACGAGGCAGAAAGGGGCGCAAAATACCAGGAGGTTAGAGTCACGGATGCTCTGATCAACCTTGTGAACAAAGTTCGACCAGCGTCCTGGCGTGAAATTTTCATGAAACGAGTGCAATTCCCCCGCAAACACGTCAGGAGACTTGAACAAAAACGGTGCGAGGATAGCAAGGAGAACGGAGCGCTGATACGGTCCAATCGCTGGCCGCGCATCCTCGATATCAAAGTAATCGTCGCTTTGGCCGTACGAGCTTTGCAGCAGTCCGTCATCTACACACGACGAATGTTCAGAACGACCGACAGCACCACACTCTCGCGTTTGCCTTACTGTAGAGACTCATGAATCTCGCTAGAAAAAGAGCACAAAGTGAGATGGGAATGAGCAAAAACCGGATGGGGTGCACCTATGATCCACGCAGAATGAGCGCTCCCTTCGTGGGGATCCGCTGACCCAGATAATGAGTGCGCATACATACATTTTAAGCGATCTCTCACCTTCAATCTCCTTTACGATGTTTAGCATGCGTTCCAAGGCATCCTTGTCGTACGGCGAGGTCGAAAATTTGACCAGGAGCCTATCTGTACGGACGTTCACATGAGAGAGAGAAAAGAGCCAGTCGGACACTTTCTTGACCTGCTGCAGCCTGTAGTAGTATGTCTTTCAGATTCCCAGTGACACCCTTGGTCGCCGGAAACGTCGTCGGAAACAGTTCGCAGTGCCTCCTGCACCAATTCCCTTCACCTCAGAGTCGTCTATCGACAAATCGGCTCACCAGTACTGCGCCTCGATACCTGAGAGTTGAGACAATCAGGACGACGACAACAAACTAGGAGGACACGAGACGTACAGTGCGCCCTCGAAGCATCCTTGGACTTTGTGCACTTGTTCGACGTACACGGGATATCCACCTCCTCGTGTCCGATGCCTTCCAGCCAAAAGACGCGCCGCTCGACGTGGGAAACGCAATAGTACGACGCAGTACCTGCAGCGCCATTGTTTTGCCGTACGTCCACGACCACATCGACCTCTTCACCCTCGAGCAGCAACTGCAATGCCTGACTTCCATACAGTATGTCGGCGGCTTTCGAGATCAGGGAATATACTCTAGGATTGCGCACGTCGGACGACGTGGATAAGCCCTGGCATGTCACATCGTGTCAGCGGTGCGAGACGCGCGTCTCTTCGACGTCACCTTGTCTTCGTTCACATAGTACACTCCAGAGTCGGGATGCTTGACCCTTGCCCAACCGTTTGGAAGACTGTATGCGCTCCCAGTCAACCTCGCCCGCACACGGGGCCAAGACCTGCCACAGAACGGGAGGAGAAGGGAGACGAACGGACTTACGAGGCACCATCCGAGATCAACAACGTTCTGCTTTGCGATCCCCTGAGGGTGCTCGAGGTCGACCCACTGGAACACCCAACGCCAGCAAACGTCAGAGATCGTCGATCAAGCAGACAGTCCGACTCATCGACACGCACCTCGCACCATCCACGACGCTAGCACATGTTCTAATGGCAGACGGCACTGTTGTCTGCAGCTTGAGCTCGGCGTCCTTGCGCAAAACTTGCCCAGTGTTGTCCGTCGACGTGTCGCTCATCCTTTTGTCCATCCTAGAGGGCGTGGCGAATGACTAGACCGAGCGTAACAAAGCCTGCGCTTTTGTATTGGATGACGAAAGTAAGAGAAACCCTGAAGAGGGCTGGAGCTAGATGGAAGAGCTGAAGCGAAGAGCCCTATATAGTACCAACTCCCTGGTTCTTGGGCACGTAATAGAGACCACGAGGACTGGAAGACCTCTCGAAGTGAGCGCTTGCACCGCCCGACTTTGTTGATGGACCGAATTGTTGTAATACACACCAGTGGTGTGATGCATTCCTGTGTCCTCGATGTTGAGCGACGATTCCAGCGACGACTGTCGCTCAGCCCGCCGTAGAACAGAAGTGATGATAGGCAGATGCGCTTGGCATTGATAAAATGAAGGCAACGTGGGCGCCAACGGTTCCACCAAGCAAGGCGAGGGCGTGTGTTGCAACGATGTTGCAGGCGTCTTCAAAGATCCGAACGCCAGCCATTGGGTCGGTTGACAGCAAACCGGATCCCGGAGTGCTTCTAATGCCAGCCACACCCCTCGTGTGCACAGTGCACACAAAATCACAGTACGACAAGCAGGCCAAACGTCGTCCGGCGCTACGCCCAGACAAGCATCACACAAATCGCTGTTCGTGGAAGAAGGAAGCAGACAATAAATATAACAACAGACCCAGAAAATCAGGCAAACGAGCTAAATGATCACCACCAACCCTTCGAAATCCCCCTAGCCGCGAACAGGCCCAGTGGAAGGAGGTAGTGGGGGAGACGCAGGCGGCGTAAAGAAACCCCCCGCAGTGATTCCCAACGTTTCCACGCCAGACCCAGACGCCTTCCGCAAGGTGCCTCGTCCGATCGATATCGAACCTCGCCCACTCCCCAGCCCATTTCCGATCTTTTCAATGCTCAGTGTGGACCGCACGCGACTGCGAGGGGTAAAACCAAGACCACTCCCATTGTGATCGCCGTTGACGGACTGTACGCCAACGCCGGCGGCAGGTGTCTTGCGTTGTCGGGGTTGGTATGGAAAAGTAGGATTGCTTGCATTTCCGGTACCCACTCCCATCCTGGTGCTCGCATTCGGTGACGACCCGGCATAGCTAGGACCGATTGGCATGACAAGCATGGCATCATCGATACTGTCTTCGTCATCGACAGTAAATGATAGCGGTCGGGGTAGTTTTGACAGCGACGCCGAGGAGCCAGTAGAGGATGGCGGAGAAGGAGATCGGGAAAGGTGCCCCAGAGGTGATACAGGCTCAGCTCGATCCCTGATTTCGTCGAATATTTCGTAGTATCGCTCGATGCAAAGCTTGATGACAGCCCCAAGAGTAGTGCCCCCCTCAATGGGAGAATCTGATAACTTGGAAACAAGGGTTGCCGAGGTTGCCAGTGGCGATAACGACGAAGAACCGTTGCACAGTGAAGGACCTCCGGGAACCGCACACATCAAGACATCCCGCATGGGGTTGGAACCCTTGACGAGGTTGGGGCAGACGACGACAGCAAGGTTGTGTGCGTCCATGCGGTTACTCGCAGAGTGCAATGATACTTCGTGCAGAAGATCTGGATGGACATCGTGAGCAGATGAAGTATTAGTGATATCGTCAGTCTTACGCAGGACATGGCTGAGCAGGATATATGCACATGGCATCAGCTGAGGAAGGAGGGTATCTCGTATGTATGTCACTGCAGCCAAGTCGGATACATCGCCTGAAGCCGATGGACATTGTCGAACGATGGGATAGAGGAATTCGGGAAAGAGAGGATTGGGGAGATCACGCAGGTATTTCTTGATAAGAACGGAGGCAAGATGGGGATCGTCAAACGTCGAGAGAGAGACAACCTGACCTAAGTGACGTCCAACTCGGGATGAGAGCATCAAGCATGGGGTCGGACATACCTCTATCATATGCTTCCTGTACCTGCTTCAGCAGGGCAGAGTTTGGGGACCGTCTGAAGAGCCCTTCGTCCTTGATGCCTGCGAACAAGCACCTAAGACTTAGCGGTGTGATCGATAAGCCAGGGACGGACCGTTTTCCCGAATGTACTGAATCGAATCCTTGACTACTCGAGGGATTCCACCCTTTTCCCCATCGCAACCCATGACTTCTTCGAGCGGGACGCCGAACACGCTCGCACGAATGGGGATAGGCATACTGATCTGCCTCTCACGCTTCAGGTTCTCTCTGATGGGCGCACATAAGATTTTGACGGAGGGTGGGGATGCGTGGGAAACGCACTGGTATGTGGCAGGCGGGATGTCAATTTGTGTGAGAGGGACATGATACGCAAGATCCGACAACGTGTCAATATATACTATTTTGCGAAAGAACTTGGGGCTACAAGCGAGTGAGAGAGTGGAGGTTTTCAAGGACGGGGACAAACCTTATGATGGCGCCGGCCAAGGAGAACAACACTGCAAGACATGAGCTACGTCATATGCAGAGAACGAGGAAGAGCGCACTTTTGGAAAAGAAGGACGAGTGCACGATATACTGGGCACAGAGTTGGGGTGGCATCAGGACGCACAAGAGGAGGGCTCACCAGACGTTTCAGGTTCTTGCGGTATTTCCGACTGAGACTGCGGTAAGCTTTCCATACCCAGTTCCAGCTTGGGGTATATCGTCCGCCAGCAGCAAAGAATACTACGGTATAGTCGGATTCGACTGGGGAAGATGAGGGAGAGCGGGCACAGGCCATGTTGGAACGCACCGTAGAGGTCAAGGTAGGATAGAATGCGACTAGATGGACTAATGTTGGCATTGATCGGTGTCCGAAGACAAGGGGACGCACGACAAGAGGATATCATACGAGACCTGATGAGGATCAGGAAGGGCTGATGCGCTGATGATTACCCTGTCGGCGAACGTGATCAAGTTGTTGCGGTTGAGGTGGCGAGATTGGGGCTTACATCGGTCTCGTCCTGCAAGTTGGAAGGATGAGAAGACGATGGGATGCTCGGGCAAACAAGACATGTACTCATAGTCGACACCGGCCTGAAATATGACCTTGGGCATGATCTCTCGAACTCTGTCGGACGCATCTGGTTCGGCCGAAGTGGAGTCATGAAGAGTTCGTTTCCAAGGATGTTGAAACGGTTTCTTTATATTTGCGGCGCTTAGGGGTGAGGTGGGAGATGAGGGGGCGAGAGCGAGGGCGGCGAGTCGTTGCTTGAGGTTTGGGGGCATGTCGGCGGGTAGGGCGGACAGGGTCTGTGGTGGGCGATTCAGAGCATGTGTTGTGCGCGCTCGGGGAAGGAAGAAAAGAACGAAAACGTGTCCGAGACGGCCGGTGCCGGTGCTACGCGAGGAATAATAATGGCGATAACAAACTCGCGTTGGCTTGCCAACGACGCTCGCGAGGCCGCACTCGCCCAGCTGCGCTCGCTGCTGAGCCAGCGAGGGCGACAATGAGCGGGACGACGAACGCTGGATGTCGCGTGCAGGTCGGTCAAGGCACCATCAGACCACGGCTCAGCGTAATGCGGGAATGAAAGCTGGCCCGATGGAAATATCCGGCAACGCGGAGTGCGCTTGTCCGACGCTGCAACGACCACCCGCGCTGCCCGTCCAGTACTACTACTACGAGGTGTGCAGGCCAGACCGGGCCCCAGACACGCCCGAGCCCCGTCGCGGCCCTCCGGTGCCTGTCTCGGGCATTCACCGGTCCCGGACGGTGGGGATCATCGCGCTCGGGGGGGGTGTGAGTAACCGCCAGCGTTGGGCCCCGCCCGCGCATGGTCCCGGAGGACTGGCAGCTGATAAAGTGCGTCCAGCTGCGCTTCCCATGACTGCCGGCATCCCTCCAAGTCTGGTCGATAAAAAGGACCATAAACGATCCGCACCAATACGTCCCTCCTTCTCCGTCATGCACCACTTCTCCCTCTACCCCCCCTTGCCCCATTTTCCCCCCCAAAACATCCACAACGTCCTCTTCCATCGCCCAGACCAGGCAGACTGGCCAGATTACACCCTCCATGTCAATGCGCTCACTGGCCAGACGCGCTCATTTAGGCAGTTTCTACAGACCGTCCGCGATGGCGCCACCGCCATGAGCTCCGATGTCGAACTCGGTGGGCTCGGGATCCGCCCAGGCAGCAATGAGCTCGTCGGCGTCCTCTCCGAGAACTCGATGGTACTCCTATCTCTCGCTATGCACTTCCCCCTTGACACTTTGTGTAGGACTGCATCGCCCTCCTTCACTCGCTGCTCGTCATGACCGTCCCGTTTGCCATGCTGTCCGCCTACTCCACCCCTTTCGAGCTCCAGCACACCCTCAAGCTCGCAGCGCCCACGCGTTTGTTCGTGAGCCCCACGCTCCTCCCTCTGGCACTCACCTCCGGCCTTCCGGATGATCGCATATATATCCTCGGCGGTGAGGTCCATGGTCGCATCAGCTATGGGAGCCTCGTTGCGCTGGCACGAGACTACGGCCTGCCCCGTCTCCCGATACAACCGGCTCTGACCGATACGCTCGCATATCTCCTCTTCTCCAGCGGAACCAGCGGGCTACCAAAAGGCACGTCTCTCCAGATCAGTCGCCAGCTCGTCCTCACCCCCATCGCTCAACGTTTAGCTGTCATGATTTCACATGGCAATCTCATCAACTCTTTCTCCCAGATGTTCGTAGTCAACGCAGAGGCGCTCAAAGTCCAACCCGTACGTGCTTCCCTCCTCTCGGGCGCACTGATCGTCTCATGTGGGTTATACAATAGCCTCCCGTGTGGAATGGCCCCGGAGGCACCAACGTGCTTTTCAATGTCCTCCCGATACATCATACCTTTGGCCTCCACGTCGCTACGTTCCGATGCTTCTTTGCGCCGGTAACCCTTGTGCTCCTCCCCAAATGGAATGCCGATATATATTTCGATTCAATTCCCAAGTAAGTCCCGTCGTTTTGTGCATTCATTTTTTATCCTGATGTGGCGTCATTCCCGCAATCGAGATATCGCGTTACGACCATGTATCTAGTCCCGTCCCTTATCCACCAAATCGTGCACCATCCTAGATTCTTGACTACCGATTTCAGCACCGTTCAATCCATAAATTGCGGAGCCGCCCATCTTCCTGTTTCCCTCGCTGAGCAGTTGCGATCTCGTTTCCCTAGTGTGGAGCGGGTTGGCGAAGGTGGGTAATTCGCCGTGCGCTCTCCCACTCCAATGCTGACGGTGAATGTCAGGATACGGGATGTCTGAGTGTGTGAGTTCACCGTGATCGTCCCCGTCCCTCGCGAAAATCTCTCATCATTACCCTCTTTAGACGATCTCTGTTGCCTCGAAACCACTCCCGGGCGTGCTTGACGGTCGCGCGAAAAACGTGCCTGAATCTATCGGCATCTTGCTACCCGGTGTCGAGGCCCGCATCGTGCGTGAAGACGGTCGATTGGCTACTTTCAACGAGCCAGGGGAACTGCACATCCGCTCTGGTTGTGTCGCACTCGGTTACTGGAGAAATCCAAGAGCGACCAAGGAAACGTTCAGAGATGGGTGGCTCCACACCGGCGATCGGGTACGCATAGATGCCGATGGGGTTGTCTAGTAGGTGTTTCCACATGGTCGGCCTTCTCACGGGACTGATACCGCGTGTCAGTTTCCAAGATCGTGCCAAGGTGAGACAAGAAAAAGGAAACATCGTCATCCTCCGGCGGAATGCGATCTGATGCGCTCTCTTTCGCGTAGGACACGCTCAAAATATCCGGGATGCAAGTGTCCCCAATGGAGATTGAGGAAACGTTGCTCAAACATCCCGAGCACCTCATCATTGACGTGACCGTCGCTGGTGTCAGCGGCGGACGTACCGCAGACGAGCGCGTTCCCCGTGCGTGGGTCGTCATGTCGCCTCACGGCGAGGCACTGGGCCCAACCGAGGTCACTGCGCGCCTCGACGCGTGGGTCCGTGAGACGCTCAGTCGATACAAGTGGCTGAGGGGTGGCGTCGCCATCGTCAACCAGGTTCGTTTCCTCCCCCTCCCCCGCGTGCGCCGTGTTTCTGATTGCTGTCGGCGGTGATTAGATACCCAAGTCACCCACGGGCAAGGTCTTGCGCCGTGTGTTGGTGGACACGCACGAAGCCGAGTTTCGGCCGCGGACTGCTCGGCTATGATTATGCTAATATGTTTTTCATGACTTTTATTTTCTGTTTCTTCTTTAAAACATGCTTTGGCCCCTCGTTGAACGAGGAGGCTCACGACGAAACACGAACCGACAAAAAGCCCTCCCCCCCTTTTTTTTTGGTAATGGGTAATGGACGCTAGGATGTTTGACCGCTATTGCTTTATGTTGTACGTTTATTGCGATGTGTATGTAGAACGTCTGTAGAAGAGTTTTTTTTGTAGGGCGAATCATTAAACATGGATATCCAAATCAATGATCACTATAATTCGGTTTAGGGCCAAGGAGTAAAAAAAAGAGGAGGGAGAGATGATAACCCGAACGCCCGACGAATAACGGAGCGCCCCAAGCATCTAAAATTGCAAAACATCACAACGAAAAACGAACAGCCTATGGACGATCGCAAGCAGAGGCCGAGAGACGCGACGCGTCTTCTCTACACGCCCCCACCGCTCTTTTCGACCGGGATCCGTTTCCGCTCTTTTTTGGCCCCCTTGGCAACGCTCACCATCGACACGTCCTTGAGCTCACCACAAATCTACAGCGGGGAGAACGTGAGCGTCCGGCCCATAGATACGCCCCCCTCAGCGCAGGCGGGACCCACCTCGATAAACTCGTCCGCGTCCACGTCCGTCCGGCTCTTCGTCCCTGGCCCCTGTCCAAACACGTACCGGTAGTCCGCCTCCCGGAGCCCTTCGTACCCGAGTCCGGGCCACTCGCGCGCAAACGCCGCCAGTGCAGGCTGAATCGCCGTCTTGTTCAGCCGTCGTACACCGACGGTACGGGACGGCGACGACCCGTCCTCGTCTGACGTCAACACGGTAAAATCGGAATCAGGGACGGAGACGGGCACGGCGTGCTTCTCAAACAGCGCCTTCAACGCATCCACCTCGCCCGCTTCAAACTTGGCGCGGCTGTACGACGGCCTAAACGAGGAGGAGAAAGAAGGCGAGGGCGAAAAGGACGACACGACGATCGGTCGTCGGAGAGCCGCGCCTGGCGACGCCCATGACACGCTCACGCCCACCATCCCGAACAGGCGCTCGATCCCGTCCTCGATCCACGTCCGCCACCACGGTCTTTGCGTCGCACCGTCCTGCTGTTGTTGGGCGGCGACCACGCCCGGTGCGAGCCCCATGCTCCCCAGAAATCGCACCCCGCGGACGTACTCTTCCCGCTGCCTTCCCCGACTCCAGCCGAGTTCCTTGCCCATGATGTCAATCACGCGCGGGAGCGCGGCGAGCGCCGCTTGAACGTCCACGAACGCGAGACGGGTGCGTCGCGCCAGCACGTCGATAGCCGTGCAAGCATACTCGTGCCGCGTCGCATAGAGAACCTCGGCCTCGACGTAGGGGTAGTTGGAAGACAACCGCACGCCGTGGACGGGCCACTGGTCGCCCGTCGGTTCTGCGAGCGCACAGACCGTCCAAGCACGGTCGCCATAGTTTTCCGACAGCTGCTTCGCCACGTCCGTGTCCAAGCCGAACTAAAGACGAAAGAATGAACGTGTGTAATTAGCAACGTGCAGGACGGATAGACGACGGAGTAAGGAAAAAAAAAAAAAGACACACCCGCTGAATGAGCCCGATAAACATGTTTCGACTCCACCCGTCACTTCCGACGAGCCTCAACTCTGCCGTCCGGCATCCGCCCGTGACCTTGTCCCGCAGCCCAAACACTTCCACCGCTCTATCGACCGTCTCCTCCGCCATCGCCCTGTACGTCGTCCACTTGCCCCCCGCGATGGTGATCAACCCCGACGGTGCCACCCTCACGAGGTGACTCCTGACCAGCCCCTCCGTCCCGCCTGCGCTCCCGGCCGAAATAAGCGGTCTCAGTCCTGACCACGCGCTCAGCACGTCGCCACGACGGACCTTGATGTCCTGGCTCAGATATCCGCGCACCTCGTCGATCACCCACCGAACGTCCTCTTCCGCGGGCGTCACCTCCTCGTCTTGGGCGTTCACCCTGGCAGGGGTGTCGGTCGTCCCCGCGACGACACCGCCCTCCCAGGGGAGAAAGAAGATGACGCGTCCGTCCGAGGTGGCGGGATCGAGGAGACCCATGCGGGCCGGGGCATAATACGCAGGAAGCGTGATGTGGACGCCGGAAGAAGGGCGCACGATCGGCTTGTGCGACGGATCGTCGAGCGAGAGAAGCGCGTCGGCGTACGGGCCGGTTGCGTTGATGACGCCCTGTCAGGTACGTGAGCGGGAGGAAGGGCACAGTGCGACGGGCGACCAACCTTGGCGCGGACGTCAAACTCGCGTCCGGTGAGCTCGTCCTTGACTCTGGCACCAACGAGCGTTCCTTGCGCGTTCTTGTGAAGATGAGTGACGCCGCAATAGTTGGCGACGGTCGCGCCCAGCCTGACGGCAGTCATGATCAGGGCGACATTCATGCGCGCGTCGTTGTGTTGACCTGGATGGTGAAGACGAGGATGGGGATGAATCGCGCTTTTTCAGGAACGAGGGCCGCGGAAGAACGGACCATCGTAATAGACGACAGCGCCGACCAGACCGTCGCCCTTGAGCATGGGAAACATTTCGAGCGCCTTGCCTTTGGACATGAGGTACGAGCTCTCCATGTTCTCCTTGCCAGCCAACAGATCGTACATCTTGCATCCCGCGTAATAGTAAGGGACCT
Organism: Boletellus emodensis; assembly: GCA_038089935.1. Taxonomy (NCBI): domain Eukaryota; kingdom Fungi; phylum Basidiomycota; class Agaricomycetes; order Boletales; family Boletaceae; genus Boletellus; species Boletellus emodensis. The sequence goes on from JBBPLU010000015.1 coordinate 181,496, forward strand.
GCCAGTATCTGGACGAGCCAAGTGAGGAGAGAAGGAAGGAAGAGGAAAAGTTACGAGCGGACGTACTTGTATAGGGGGAGCATGATGGGCAGCATATGCGACAAATACGGCGCCGTCTGCAAGAATATCCTCCGCTCGTGCAACGCCTCACGTACGAGCTTGTACTGCTCGTAATCGAGTTCCATCACTGCTTTCTGGAGATACCGTACGCCGCCATGAACGAGCTTGGTCGACTTGGATGACGTTCCTTTTTTTTTTCAATTGTGCGTGTGCACATGCGTGATCAAGCAACACGAGGGAACCAGAGGACGACGTACCGGAACTGAAGTCACTGCGCTCCACCAAGGCGACTCGGAGTCCTCGGCTGGCAGCGTCGACGGCGACACCCGCGCCCGTTGCCCCGCCTCCGACGATCAGCAAGTCAAACACGTCCTCCCCCTCTCCATCCCCTTGCCCTTCTCCGGCCACCCCTCCTCGCCCTGCGCTCCGCTGGAGCGCATCCAACATGGCCTCTCGCGAGGGCGGCGTCCATGGCGGCGGCGGTCGCCTTGTTTCCCGGGTCGGTACGGAATACGCCGGGCCCGAGTTGAGATAGTAGTACCCACCCCCCGCCAGACCGAGCGTGGAGGCCGTGACGAGCGCGAGCGTGCGTCGCGAAAAGACGAGTCGGCGGAGCGTCGTCGGTGTCGACATCGTGCGTGTCCCGTGTCGGGTAAATATGTACTGCACCAAATCGTGTTCGACGCGAAAGGAACGTGGTGTGCGGGCGGGTTAGGGTTTTAATCGGCACTAGGAACCGCATGCGGTGTCTTCTTACCCCCCCACTCCCGAATCACTGCGGGCACGTTCGACCTGCGGGGTAGAGCCAAGGGTGCATCATACAATATTTGTGACACAGGCCGCAAACACCGGGCCGCCGGACCGAAATTGGCCGTGCGTCTAGCACCCAGCGTACAAACATCGCATTCCCTCTCGCGCTATGCCTCCGTCCCAGATAAAAACCCTTCCGCCGCCTGTACCACAATCACCCCGCTCTGCGCCCCCGTCGCCATCACAAACGCCGTGGCAATGTCCCCTATCGTGTTCCGCACCGTCTCGTGCCCCGGCGACTTGTGCTCCTCCACGAGCTGCTTCACCTCCTCTCGAACGGTCTCTCGAACGAACCGTTTCGAGCGTCCGACAACGACCAGCAGCCGTCGATGTGTCTCCCGAAGCTGCCGAGCGCGCTGCACGAGCGTATCCAAGGGCAATGGATACGAAACATCAGTAAACTTTATCCGCGACAGCGCCGATCGCAACTGTGTGTGCGACCCTTCTTCAAGGACCGGCGATGTATACCGAGACCACGCCAGGTCGTCCGCTGCCCCCGATTGCAACAGATAGGCAGCGTCTGTCCCTCCGTGCACGGTATTTGGATACGGGAGTGACTAGATCAAAGACGGACGTGTTACATCAATCCACAGTTCAAGCAACACCAGAGGGAACGCGCACCGAGGTGATAGACATGCTAGGTTCCGGTGTTCTCCCTTCGTCAACGATGGCCGCTGAGGGCCTTGTAATACTAAGCTCCCCCGACCACTTCCCAACGCGAATGACTGTCGCACTTATCCTTGAATCCGTACACAGTTGCACTACAAACTCGAGACCCAGCCGATCGTCCGGACCACCAAAGAACGGGAATAGAATGTGCTGCGGGCCGTTCGTGCCCGCATTGTCGCCCAGATCGACAAAGAGTGCCACGTCCGTCTTGCTGTGCCGAAACACGCCGCGAACAAACTGTGAGTACGATGTCGCGCCAGAGTCGTCCCTGTTCAAGACCCCAAACGAAGGCGGAATCCATGGCATGAGGACGAACTGCGCAGCATGCCTCTCAGCGTGCGCAGCCACAGCATCCGCCCACCCTTCCTGTGCCACGATAGACAATGACGCCGAGACGGGCATGTCGCTCTGCTCGCCAAACATCTTGAATACGCCAATCACGGGATCGGTGTTGATCAGTGTTTCCGCCACTGCTGACTTCATCACCGAAGACCTACGTTCCGACAGCTCGATCAGACGGAGCGCATTCAAGGTGGTTCTTTTCGATCTCACGACACGAGATGCCGAATCCTCACTAGTCGAAAAGGCGACCAGCTTTGTGAGTGCCATGACGCCAGGCAGGTGATTGAATTCATCGAGCACCACAGCGAATCGGTGACGCCAACCTTCGTCCTTGACGATCTTCAAGGAACCACCAAGCGATTCTTCTCCCTCGTTGTCGTCCTTGGGCACCCCAGAGACAATATCAGTGCCAAGAGCCAAAGTGCGGTGCTTGGGGGGATAAATAAGATTGACGAGAGGCGTCGTCATAAACGTGAGGAGCAACGCTTCGAAGACGAACATGGAAAACACCTGTCGGGTGAGAATTCCCGCAGACAGGCCGACGTTAAGGACGATCAATTCCACCAGACTATACGATAATAAGACACGACGAGCGATCATTCGCTTGAGCAAAACGTACCCCTTGCAACTCATGAGAGAACCAACGGCCAATGCCTCGCGCCAGGTAAAACCGAGCGTCTTCGACGCGAACGAGCAACCAATGAATTTTCCACTAAAGTCGAGAGCCGCGATCGCGAAGACGAATCCCCATGCAGTCCCTGATGACGTATTTCGATAAAGAGGCAACCCTCTATGTAGCCAACACGTACCTGTATTGATCAAGCCCAAATTCGTATTCAGCCCCGAGATCGTGAAATACTGGGTACGTTGAGCAAAGTCAAGTGGCGCACGGATTTGTGACTTACGAGGGGAAGAAAGATGATATGAACCATGTCCTCGAGCTTCTCTGCAAACGCAATGGATATACTGCCTTCTCGAGGAACGATTACGCCAGCAACAAAGGCACCTGCCAGGCAGAAAGACCATAAGTGAACGTTCCTGACAAACCAAGTCCGTCTGGACGGGTACGTACCAAAGATCGCATTTACGCCAACGATGTCGGTGAAGAAGGCGGAGGCCCAAAGGACAAGCATGACCACCGTCATGTAAAACATGCTAGGTCCATGAACGGTACTTCCTGTTTTCCTCGCTAACCAAAGTAGTGCCCATTTGACCGGGAAGAGGAGGAATAGGGTGTATGCCAAGCATGTGAGGAACGTCCACAGGGCAGTGAGGCCCGACGTTGCATTCACAAACGCAACCGCCAACGCGAGCAAACTCCAACCGATGACATCGTTCGCAACACCGGCGGACAAGACGATGAGACCAACGGTGGTGTCAAGTAGTTTGAGTGCGGTGAGGATACGACAGAGGACCGGGAACGCGGTGATGGAGAACGAGACGCCGATAAAGAGCATGAAATAATTGAAGTTGGCGGATGGATCGATGAAGCGGTGATACAATGCGACGGAGATGCCGCATCCGACGCCAAACGGGAGCAGGACACCGGAGACGGATATCGCGACCGACAGACGGGCATTCCGTCGGATGATAGTGGGGTCAATTTCAAGGCCAATGATGAAAAGGAAGAGACAGAGCCCGATGTTGGCGGTGAGGGATAGATATGGAAGCGATTGCGAGGGAAAGATGTGGTTCGTAAAACCAGGAATGCGCCCGAACGCAGTGGGACCTTGAAACAGGGGCCTGAATACCAAACGAGCAAACAAACCCGCCAAACTGGCCCACCTAATAGAATGCCACCAATGATTTCGGCGATGACACGGGGCTGTCTGATTTTGCCTAGAATTAGCCCGAGCAGCTGGGCCATCATGATTATGATGCCTGCTCTTGCATGAGCATCATCGGGAGAAGCGAAAGAGGGGCTAAAGAACTGATGTGGACACACCAAGTTGAATGATCCATAGTCTCAATGGATCCGAGGAGTTGTAGGTGGCAGGATCTTGGCCGGTTAGCAGACCGCCCTTGAGGACGCAGAAAAATGAGCACTGCCATTGACATTGTCTGTCGAGTTCCTTACGTACCTGTCCCTGAACTTCCCTCTTTTCGAAGATGCTCTGAAAAGCAGAGACGGCCACACTCGAAAGCTCTCCCATGGTAGCGCTACCTCTGAGTGCGCAGCAAGGTTGCGAGCGAGATTGATGGCGTTATGAGTGTTGTCAGCTACACGTATACGCTGCGAATTCAAAAAGCGGGCCTAGTGCCTCAAGCGGCTCCAGTGTCACTCCACCTGGGTCCCTTTTAGCGGGCACACGAGGTCATCGACGAGAATTCACTGACGGGCCTGAGAATTCCAGGCAGTGACGGCGAATGGGTCTGTCCGACTCTGTCGCCTTGTCCGCCATGTATTTGATCCCCGACGGTCACAGCCTATCTGATAGCACCCAACGTTCTCACCGCGAGTGCATGCACAGGCCGACGCCAACTCGCACCGACACACTCGACGGACAAGGGACAGAAAGAACCACAACTATTGAATCCGAGCGTTTGGCGCCACGCCGAACCCGGGCCGCCTGGACTCATTGTCTGGAAGAGCGCGAGTGGGTCCGGCAGCGGCAGTAATGGCTACACAATCCACATAAAGGCCGCAACCGGCGCCTCACACATGGATACGGACGCCGATCAGCGACGCGGCTCCCCTCCACTTCCAGGGCTCTACACAAAAGGTGATATACATGCCCGGTGACCAGCCCGCTATGAGGTAGCCGAGGCGAACAGACGGTCTGGTAAAAGTTGTCGCAGCACGCGGATTCTCACGGGCTGGCCGGGCTGGGTGGCTCCGCCACCCAGCTCATAGTCTGTGTGCGAGGGAGGGTACTGGTACTCGGGCTGTCATTCCCGCTTGCTCGTCCGTCTGACACCCTTCTCCGAGGATTAGGGTCGGACCACGGCGAACCGTGTACAGTACAAGCAGAGGCGGGTAAGGGAATCGGGGGATAGGGCGGTTTCGAGCCTGCGAAAGCTCTCGTCAGGGCTAGGCCGGGCCCAAGGTGCGACCACCAGCGTGACTGGTTGCATTACGGGGAAATGCGAGTGGGGGTGGGGGGGCTTCCCGACCGGCGTGCGCCTGATAAGGATCACCCACAGGCATTGAACCAGAGGGATACCCTTTCGGGTCATCCGTCGGGATTTGCTGCGCTGCCATGCGGAACCCCGGTGAGAGCCAACTCACTGG